>OW026366.1:164798996-165398996 GCA_932273885.2 Leucozona laternaria | reverse complement strand
TATGGCAGAACATCCGACGTTTAACCGGAGAACCAACCTCACTCACTATACAAAGCATAAACAACCTTGTTGATCCACCAGAAATATGCAAATTCATAGCTGAGAACTGGTCAAAAAACTCAGAAAACGAAAACTTTTCAAGCACATTTATAAACTCAAAAAATGATTGTGTTAATAGCCTGCTTCCTCAATACACTATAAACCCCACAGCCCGATGTATTGAACAACCAATTTCTTTTGTTGAGTTCGAAACCGCGCTAAACAAAGTTAATGGCAAAACTCCAAACAGAGATAGAATTTCCTACCCAATGATAAAAAACCTTCCGTATGATACCAAAAATAGACTAATTGGCCTCTATAACAATATTTTAAACACTGCAATTATTCCACAAAGCTGGAAAACTGCCACTATATTACCTATACCAAAACCGAATAAAGATAAAACTACCATTGATGGTTATCGTCCAATCTCCCTTATCCCATGCTTCTCCAAAATCCTTGAAAAAATTGTTGCAAAGCGTCTTTTATGGTTTGCAGAAACTAGCAAACTAATCAGTCCCAATCAGGTTGCCTTTAAGGCTAACAGAGGATGTGTAGATGCTCTTCTTCACATCGATTATTCTGTATCAAAAGCGTTATCTGCCAAAAATCATATTTCCATTCTATCACTGGATTTTGAAAAAGCCTTTGACAGGATAGGTCTACATATTGTATTAAATAATCTTATTAAATGGGGTGTTGGACGAAATATATACGGGTACGTAAAATCATTTTTAACAAATAGAAAATTCTGCATAAAAACAAATAATGTCTACTCCTCCAACCTCCCATTACATAACGGTATCCCACAAGGATCACCTCTATCAGTTATTTTATTCATTGTTGCATTCGATGACATAAATAAAATTTTATTGAAACATAAACTTTTGGATCACTGCATATACGCAGATGATATATGTATATATTGTAAAATTAATGATGTTAACAGAAGTAAAACCTTGTTTAAATTGGCGTTAGAAGATATACTAGAATGGGCAATAATGTCTGGTGCTAAATTATCAATCCAAAAATGCAAACTACTTCACATATGTAAAAAACAAAATTGTTCAAAAGTTGATATCAATCTTAATAATATCATCATCATCGTCGGCTCGACAACCGGGGTCCGGTCCTGGCCTCCTTCAACAAGTCTCCACCCATCCCGGTCTCGAGCCGCCGCCATCCAGTTGCGCACCCCAAGGCTCCGGGCGTCCTGGTCTACGCCATCTCTCCAGCGCAAGCATGGTCTACCACGCTGTCGTCTACCATAGAATGTACCACAAAGAACTTTCCGAGCAGGTTCCTCTTCGCTCATGCGAGCTAGGTGCCCTGCCCACCGGAGTCTACCGAGCTTAATTTTTGTCACGATATCTGCTTCAAGGTAGATTGCGTACAATTCATGATTGTACCGTCTCCGGAATCGTCCTTCCTCACAAATGGGGCCAACAATTCTCCCTAAGACTTTTCTCTCGAACGCGGCTAAGAGGTCGGAGTGCCTTTTGCTAAGCACCCAAGTCTCGGATCCATATGTGAGTACTGGCAGGACCATGGTCCTGTACAGCAGCAGTTTTGAAGTTATGGTGAGATTTCTGGATTTGAAGAGCTTTGACAGACTATAGTAGGCTCTGTTGGATTTGAGAAGCCGCCCGCGTATTTCTTCTTCTATATTGTTATCGGCTGCTACTATTGAAAGGATTGCACCACTTCAAATTCGTGCTCCGCTACCTTGATTGTTTGACCAACTGTTCCTCTCGCATTCGACGCCACCATGTACTTTGTTTTACCTTCACTAATGTGCAGCCCCAGATTTTGTGCCGCCTGCTCAATCTGGATGAAGGAATCATGTACAGCTTGCTCAGTTCTTCCGATGATGTCGATGTCGTCTGCGTAAGCCAGTATCTGGCTGGACCTGTTGACGATGGTCCCTCTTGTTGCCGTGCCAGAGTCACGGATTGCTTTCTCCAACGCCAGGTTGAAGAGGAGGCAGGCCAAACCATCCCCTTGTCAGAGTCCATTAAAGATGTTGATTGGTTTGGATAGCAATCCGGCTATTTTTACTTGGCTTGTTACGTTGGTCATGGTCAACCTACATAGTCGTGTCAATTTATTTGGGATGCCGAATTCTCTCATGGCTTTGTAAAGTTCTACCCTGGCTATGCTATCGTAGGCGGCCTTAAAGTCTATAAACAGGTGGTATGTTGGGATGTTAAATTCTAGACATTTTTCCATCGCCTGCCTAAGGGTAAAGATCTGATCAGTTGTTGATTTGCCTGGAATGAAACCACACTGATATTGTCCGATGATGGTTTTAGCGTATGGGGTTATCCGGTCTTGTAGGATAGAGGAGAGTATCTTATAGGCGGTACTCAACAACGTGATACCTCTATAATTGCTGCACGTTGTGACAACTCCCTTCTTATGTATGGGGCAAATTATACCCTTTCGCCAGTCTTCTGGAATTTCTTCATGCTCCCACACGTGCGCTATAATCTCATGAATTGCTTGACGTAAAGCTGGCCCACCGTGTTGAAAAAGTTCGGCTGGTATACCATCGGCTCCCGGAGCTTTGTTTTTCGTTAGCCGGCCTATAGCCTTCTCAACCTCTTCTATGCTTGGTGGCGGCAACATAGGGTACTCTTCTTGAAATAGTGGAGCCTCCACTTCTGCAGTGAGCTGACCATTTAGCAATTCATTGAAGTACTTTTCCCATCGCTCCAGTATGCTTTGAGGATCGGTGATCAGATTTCCCTGTCCGTCCTTGCAGTATGTGCAGCGTGGTGTGTACTGCGTCATGTTTCGGACGGATTGATAGAACTTACGCTCCTGGTGCGGACCTCGCTCTCGGCTTTTCTCTATTTCACAGATTATGTTCTTCTCCCAGGCTGATTTTTTCTGTCTGTGAAGCGGTTTTTCAATTCTTCTGAGCTCTTTATATTCGTCTTCGCGTGCCCGCGTTCTATGAGATTGTTGCATCGCCCGGAACGCAACATTCTTACGTTCAGTCGCTAGCTTGCATTCATCATCAAACCAGTCGTTCCGATTTCTACGACTGCTGCCTAAGATGGAGTTGGCAGTACTAATGACAGTATTCTTAAGGCGTGTCCACTTCTCATCTACGCCCAGCATATTGGCTCCAGGACTTACTCTACCCAGTTCTAGGGCGAGTCCTAACGGATTACCAAAGGTGTTACTGGTGTTTTCATTGCGCAGAGCAGCCGTGTTGATTCGAACCTGATCGGCGGATGCAATACGTCTTCGCAAGGCAATCCGCCCTCGGAAAACCATACCAACAAGATAGTGATCCGAGTCGATATTGGCACCTCGGTACGTTCGTACCGTCATCAAGTTCGAGTAGTGGCGACGGTCTATCAACACGTGGTCAATTTGGTTACGAGTGACTCCATCAGGTGATACCCAGGTGGCTTTGTAGATATCTTTACGCGGGAACCTGGTACTCGCAACGTCCATGTTTTTCGATGCTGCCAATTCTAAGACTCGAAGTCCATTGTCATTAGTGTTCTCATGCAAACTATGGGTGCCTGCGTAATGCCTGAATACCGGCTCCCGACCTATTTTTGCATTCAAATCCCCAAGGATGATTTTTACGTCATACCTTGGACAGGCATTGAGGGCCCTCTCGACTCGTTCGTAGTAAGTCTCTTTTTCTTCGTCTGAGGACTCCTCCGTAGGTCCGTGAACGTTAATGAGGCTGATGTTCTTAAATTTGCCTCGCACGCGAAGGGTGCATAGCCTTTCGCTTATAGCGTTAAAGCCGATGATGGCAGACTTCATTTTTTCGCCGACTAGGAAGCCTACCCCGAGCACATGGTGTTTTGTATGACAGCTGTAGTATAAGTCATAATCTTTCTTCTGTAGAACACCATTCCCCGTCCATCTTATTTCTTGTAGTGCTGTTATGTCAGCTTTATATTTTGACAGGGCATCGGCTAGCTGCTGAGCAGCTCGAGCTCTATAGAGCGATCGTACGTTCCATAAGAAAATTCGTAAATCGTTTTTCCGTTTTCTTTGCGTGGGTTGTCGTCGTAAGATCAGTCCGTTTCCGAGGCTTGTTGTTGGTCTAGTAATTCTTTTAGTTTTACGGAACAGGGAATTAACTTGTTGCCAACCTGTGGAACCAGCCCGATCATATTAGCCAAACCTTTTAAAAGGCTTGTTTCTAGCGGCCGCCGCGAAGAGGCTATGATCACACTTCCACCAGTCCGAATAGTTACGGCACGTGCATGTTTTCGTATGCTACATGTTATTCCCCCTATTCGGCTGATGGCTGACCGCCATCTTAATAATATATTAATAGAAAATGTCAATAAACTAAGTATTTTAGGGTTAGTTTTTAATAATAAGTACTCCTGGAAAGAACACTGCTTAGAACTTAAAAAATCCCTAGCTGCGAGAACTAACATTATCAGATACTTAGCCTGTAAAAGAAGTAATGTACACACTAACACCCTTTCAAGTATTACTAAAATGTTAGTTTTAAGTAAAATTGACTACGGACTGTATATATATGGCCAATGCCCGAAATCAATATTAAATTTAATTAAACCTGTATACCACCAAGCTGCTAGAAGAAGTATAAACGCCTTCCCTACTACACCCATTAAAAATATCCTAGCTGAAGCAGGACTACCAAGCATTGAGGAACGAAGAGAGATAGTTACTCTAAAACTATTTGCCAAGCTTATGTTTTTCAGAAACTCGTTAATCGATGACGATATAAAAAAAGCAAGGAACTACAAAATCCAAAAAAGAACTCCATCCGCGATCGCTACCATACTTGAAAAAGCACAGCAAATCAATCTACCATTAAATCGAAAGCAGAGCACTACTCCACGCTATCCTCCATGGTTCATCAACTCCGAATCTATCATACTGACTTTAGCCAACTATAGAAAAAAAATACAAATAACACAACCTATCGTCACCTTTTTTCAAGTATCTCTTCAGATTTGAAATCAAAAGGGTGGAATCTTGTTTTCACGGATGGATCAAAGATATCACACATAACATCATTTGCAGTATCACTCGAAGATGGAGCTATAGCCTCCATCGGGAATCTCCCTGACATCGCATCAATATTTACCGCAGAAGCCTTTGTTATTCTCCAAGCCATAAAAATTGTCACTAACCAGCGAGGTAAGCATGTGATATGCTCAGATAGTATCTCGGTACTGAAGGCAATACAGAATCCGAACAATAATACTGAGCTCATATCCGATATCCGATACCAACTTACCAAATCACCTAAAACTATGAAATTAATGTGGACTCCTGTACACGTCGGCATCCTTGGAAATGAAAACGCGGACTTTGCTGCTAACTATGCAAATAATGCCCCTGTGTATAGATTTGATATCTTCACAAAATAAGACCTAATAAAATATATACAACACATCACAACAACAAATATAAAACACGATTGGAACCTGTACCATCACCACTACAAAAAAGTTAATCCTGATAGACTCAAACCTGTTTATCCCACAAATATTGCCAAACATAAAATATCAAACTTCGTCCGTCTAAGACTTGGTCATACTTCAGCCTCTCATCAACACCTTCTTACGAAAAACAGCCCACCAATCTGCGACTCCTGCAACACTATTCTTAACTTAAGACATATTCTAGAAAATTGCTCCGTATCAACACCTATTATTAAAAATATTTGTAAAAACATTTCTATCTACGATATACCCAAAAACCCTAACTCTACAAATATTGAACTGATTGCTGAATTGTTAAACAATATAGATATTAGCATTTAATTACTAAGTAACTTTAGAGCCAATAGTCTCCGCAGCTAGGTTCGTATAAAATTTTATATTATCATGTAATTTTTAATTACCTGTTAAAAAATAATAATAATAATAATAATAATGAATCATTAATAGCGGCATTTTTGCCACTTTCGCCTCTGGCATATAAGCGAGCTGCGCTTTAACCAGTATCATCATAGCGTGTTACGCTAATATAACTTATGGCCATTAGGAGAAACATTACATTACATACGTGATCAATACTACAAATTGTGGAAACGATACCGATTGGAAGATCTAAGGCAAGTTTACCGTTCCTTTCGCAACAAAGTTGTACTGGAGATTGGAAATGTTAAGGCTCGAATATATTTTAATCGACTAAGTCAATCCTTAAGTGGGCGTCAGTTGTGGAAAAACTTAAGAGAAGTAGGCATTGGAAAGTTAAAAAATGATGTGGCTGATAACCTCGATAGCAACGCCTTGAATCTTCATTTCGTTTCGTCGCCCTCCTTACCTGATGCTTTAAGCAACAGAGAAAGCCTGAACGGATCAACATATTATACTCACCAAGTCACAACTTCTCTTTCTAGTTTTGGGTTTACAGCTTTAAACTGCTCAGACGCAGTAGAGAGCTTGTTGTCAGTAAAATCTAAAGCTGTTGGAGTTGATGAGATACACCCATCATTCCTTAAGATAATTCTGCCGATCCTTTTACCATACATCACTCATATTTTTAATATCATTCTAACAACAAGTGATTTTCCCACTCAATGGAAACTGGCGAAAATTCTCCCTATTCCGAAAAATAAAAAAAATAATGATTTTTGACCCATAGCCATTCTTCCCTTCCTTTCAAAAGTATCCGAAAGGATTTTACAAAATCAAATAAATACATTCTTAACTCGTGAAAATCTTTTAACACCAAAACAATCTGGGTTTCGTAAGAAACACAGTTGTATTACTTCCCTCATAAATGTAATAGAAGGCCTGCGGCAATCGATGGATGATGAAAAATTATCATTTTTAGTTTTGCTGGACTTTTCCAAAGCCTTTGATTCCGTTGATTACAACATCTTGTGCGACAAGCTTCTTCATGAGTTTAGTTTCTCACCCAGTGCCTTGAAATTGATAAAGTCTTATTTAACTGGACGAATGCAAGCGGTTGAAACTAATAGCGTTCTATCCGACTTTCTGATGACAACAAAAGGCGTCCCGCAAGGATCAATTCTTGGTCCTCTTTTGTTTTCCTTGTACAGGGTGTCCGCAGGGAAGGTATACTACTTTGTTTTGCTGCCATTTTGGTAAACATTAGTCTTGACAGTTCATTTTTGGAAAAATATTCGAAAAACCAACGTGTTTCAATCGTTAAAACATTTTATCAAAATTATTCATCGATTACTGTGACGATGAAAAAGTTACGGGAATTGTTTGGGAGAAACAACGAGCCAACAAAACGCACTATTTATCGTGTAGTGAATGATTTCGACGAAAGAGGGTCTGTAGGTGATAGGCCCAAGCATGGACCACAACGTACTGCAAGATTTATTTCAAGAAATGGTGATGTTGATTGGCCTCCACGGTGGCCTCATTTGACTGCTCCGGACTTCTTTTTGTGGGTATATCTGAAAAGCAAGGTTAATGCAAACAAACCAGAAACGCTCGAGCAACTAAAACAAAATATTCGTGATGAAATTAATGAAATACCGCGTGAAATGTGTGAGAATGTAATGAAAAATGTGCTCAAAAAGGCTCGCATTTGTGAGACTAACAGAGGCGGACATTTACCTGATATTGTATTCCATACATAATTGCCGACATTAAATAAAACATTTATCAATATAAGATCCATTCTCTGTCATTTAATCAAAAATTAACAAACAAAGTAGTATACCTGCCCCGCGGACACCCTGTATATAAATGCACTCCCCACGGTTGTTAAGTACTACTTGATTGCAATGTATGCTGACGATGTGCAATTGCACTTAAGTTGTCCACTCGGTCTCATGGAACACTACATACTTTGTCTGAATGAAGATATGGACAGAATTCCTTAGTGGTCTCAATATAATGGTCTCTTATTAAACCCTACAAAATCAAAATGTCTTGTTATCTCAAGACAATCATTAGATCTATCTTACTTTCCTCCTGTATTGCTTAACAACGTACAAATTGAGTATTCCGAAATTTAGGTATCCTTTTCAACCGCAATCTTACGTGGGAAAACCATATAAATTCAGTTATTGGAAAAACGTATGGTGCCTTGCGTTCCCTGATGGCCTCCCAATCTTTTACCCCAATAAAAACCCGTATAATGCTTGCAAAAACTCTAATAATACCAATCCTTACATATGGCTGTGAAATATATTGTTCATGCTGTTATGAAAGTAAGCGGAGGTTAAATGTAGCACTAAAGGGGTTGTGACTACCCTTAATATCATATACACAGCACGAGCGATTAGGTAGATTGGAGGATATTGAAAAGGAGATACCGATGCACATTGGTTTTAAATGTCTGAAGATCACAATGGGAGGGGAAAACAGGGCTGGGTAGAGCATTCCACATTCGTGTAGTGCGACTAAGGAAAGAATCTCTGTACATAACAGTACGTCCGAACTTGGGCTCAAGGGTAAACTGATGGGCATTCCTAGAAGCGCGGGTATTACGGTTGAATTGTTTAAGGGGAGGAATGCAACTGGCTATTTCACTAGAACACTGTTTATAGAAATAGCGGTAGAATAATGATAGACATGAAACATTGCGACGGTGCTCAAGAGATGTAAATGTTTCCGTTATAGTTCTTTCACCTATGATTTTCAGAGCTCTCTTTTGTATTCTATCCAATAGGCTCAAGTGGGTTTTTGGTCCACCTGCCCAAATATGGGAGTTGTACTCGTCGTTCCACAAAAGGTGGTCTGTGACACACATACCGAGTACTGAAAGCTGATCAGTTTCCTCTATGCAAGTACCGCTCATGGATAGCGGCATGGGGGCGGGTTCCGCTTTAACGACAGGAGACAGCATTGAGTTTTGGAAGCATTAAGTTCTACACGGTTTTTGATTCCCCATTGGACAATGCTGCCGAGATCAGAATTTAATGAGCTTATCATACGCTGCCGTTGAAGTTCCACATCTGAAGAACATGGATGTGAATCTTGAAACGAATTTGAAAAGCTGAGGGTACTGTCGTCAGCAAAACAGTTTAATGGATTAGAAGTCTCAGATAACAGATCATTTATGAATATTAGGAAGAGGGTCGGAGACAAAGCGGAGCCCTGGGGCACACCAGCATTTATTTTGTAGATATCAGACTTGAAACCGTCCAATACAACTTGTATTCATCGGTCCGAAAGGTAATTTGTAATCCAACGAAGAAGAGATTCATCGATACCAAATGCACGCATTTTCGATAAGAGAGCTTGGTGCCAAACTCTATCAAATGCTTTTGAAATATCAAGTGCAATAATCTTACTTTCGCCAAAACGATGTAAAGATTTGTTCCACTGTTCGGTGAGATATACCATCAGATCACCGGTGGACCTATTGCTACGAAAGCCATACTGACGGTCATTAAGAAGCTTTCGTTCTTCGAGATATTTCTTAAGCTGATGATTAATCAGCGTTTCCATGACCTTGGAAAGAAGGGACGTAAGTGCAATTGGTCGATAGTTGGAGGGGGAAGAAGACACGCCTTTTTTAGGGACAGGCTGGACAAATGCTGTTTTCCATCCACTCGGAAAGAGACCAGTAGAGTAGGACAGATGGAAAAGCTTACGCAGTGGTTTTGCCAGCGTTGAAGAACACCTCTTCAGAACAATGGGAGGGATACTATCCGGGCCAGCGGATTTGTGAATATCGAGATCTTTCAGAACTCTAGCAACTGCACGAGTGCGAAAGAAGATTTGCCCCATAAAATCGTTTACGCTCTCAAGTACAGGTGGAGTCATATCTTCTTCTGGCAGCGTCGAATTAACAGCAAACTGTGCTGCAAGCAAATTGGCTTTATCGAGTGAGCTGACAAAAGAAGTATCGTTGGAGACGAGCGTTGGAACCGAGGACGAGGTGGTATTTCGTATGTTTTTTACAAATGACCAAAAATTTTTACTACCTCTGGGACATTGTAGTATTTTTTGCCGTAATTTTTGATCATGTAGAAATTTGGTTCGTCGAATGTGAACGTTGCAGGTCTTTCTAGCTTGTTGAAACTTTTTCCGGTTTTCCTCAGTAGGGTTGGCTTTATAACAACGGAAGCTTACTTCTCTGACCCTAATAACCTCTTTGCAGCTCGAATCAAACCATGAGTTTTCTTTGGGTTTGATAGATTTTACCCTGTTCGGGATAAAATTTCTCATTCCACAAAGAATTAAGTTTGCAACCATATCGGCGCTGGAATCTACGTCACTATCGAGGAAGCATAGTGACCAGTTAAAGTTCCTGAAGAAAACATTTAGACCGTCCCAGTTGGCTTTCTCGTATTGCCAAACGGTTCTCTTAGGAGTTTTTTCTTTAACTGGGTTTTGTTGATACGAGAAATTTGCAGATATGATACAATGGTCTGATGTGCCTAGAGGCGATAATACACTAATAGTGTATTTATCAGGGTCAGAAGTAAGGAACAAGTCTAGAGTGTTGGCGGATTGACCTGCAACGTCAGGAATCCGAGTGGGCTCGTCAACAAGCTGAGTCAGGTTGTTTAACTCAGCAAAAATCTCGGCATACCTTCCTTCGGGTGTTGTCTGACCCGAATAGCGTAGCCACGAAGAATTATGTACATTGAAATCGCCCGTAACAACGATTTCACTGTGCGGAAAATGGGAAATAATTCTCTGGATGGAGTCGGATAGTGCATCAAATTCATTAGAAGTCGAATTACTATCCAAACTAGGACTACGATAAATAAAACAAGCATGGATGATGCGCTTATGGACGGTGAATTTAAACCACATGAAATTAAAGTTGGTATTCCAACATGAACCATATTGTGGCTGAAGCTGATAAGCAACATCATTTCGAACATACACGGCGAGACCATGATGTGGGAAAAATAGAGGCACTAAGCTATAACCATGTAGGCTGAATTCCGAGTGATCAGTATTTTCCCCTACCTGGGTTTCGCTTAGTGCCAAAACAGCTGGCCTGTTTTTCGCAGTATGGACATATGCAGCACAAAAATTCTGCCTAAGTCCCCGAATGTTGCTGTAATCAACCCTAAATTCACCTACCATTACGAAAAAACAGACACAAAAAACCAAATCAGACAATTAACTAAGCTGATATCAACTTTGGGCCCCAAAATGACTTCACAGTACAAATACTACTAGTGTTATGCCTTAATAGCAAATGTACTGATCCGCCCCTGGATACCCAAAATCAATACTAACTATTTATCTGATATGCTTTGGCTTAATCGATTACAAGCATTATGAATGTATGCATGTAATGACGAAGCCAAAGCACTGTGAGTGATGTGGGAAGGAGAGGTAGGGAAATTTACCGCTGTGCTATGATGTTTGTGTGTTGCGCATCGTCATCTTCGATGTACGGTTGACCTTGTTGTTTTTGTTTTTTACACGTACTGAACACTGGCACTTGCACTTGCACTGTTTAATTGTGAACATTTAATTATGGGCTATTGTTTTTTCTTTTACTTTCGCGGCGCGATTTGTTTTTTTAGTTTTTATTTGTATTATGCGCTTAGGTTGAGCTTTTGAGCTTTAACTCACCTTTAACCAATGTATTAATTTAAAACCGGATTAATTGAGTGAATAATATGGCTGTTACTGTGTATAAGCAATCTATAATAAATTGAATTGAATTGAAAAAGGTCGCAAAGTGCGACTTAGGTCTCACAGCGGAAACTTTGCGCATATCCATCTGTTATCACGTATGTGCATGCATACAGTTTTTTACGAATGAAAACTTACTTGATTTATTGCATTCTTTGGGAATTGTTGACATAAAATATTAAAATATGCATGAAAATCATTTCATCCCTATTTGGATCCTCCATTTTGATTTTTGTTTGTTTTTTTGTTACTCATTTTTGTCAAATTTACTTACGCGCCGAGCGACTGGGATCGCTCTTACTTGAATTTGAAAGAAACTTAACGAATCGGAGCTGGAATTATAGTTATTGAATAGGGGTTGTATGCATTCGGTCGTTTACTTATGCATAAGCTAGCTTATGCGCATTATAGTTGGGCCTTAAGAAAGATGCGAGAAAATTTAATGTACATGAAACATATTTGATTGTATGAGTATTTTTTCTTTCAATTTGAAAATACAAACTACAAAAAATCCTTTGCTTTTACAATAATACAAAATTGAGTGGTAATGCCAACCGATTGTTTTTTCACCTAGAAACAAACAACTTGTGTGTGTTAGTACTCGAATCAAGGAAGAACATTTTGTTCGTTTCATTTCAAATACTTCACCTCCTTTGCCTGCTTTTTAAATTAAATATGTATGCATATGCATGTAGATGAAAATTATTTCCGTTACGATTTCAGTTACTAAGTAACAATTATTTAAAGTAAAAAAGTTATTATATTGTTTTCCAGTAAGTTATTATATTGTTTTATTTAAACTAGGAAAAGGAGGGGGATTGGAGGGTACACAAGATTGTCAAACTGTGTGCTGCAGCGAAATTAAGAAAGGTTCAAGTTCAAGGTTTTATAGAACGCTATTGAAATGATTGGACTGGATGTATAGATAAAAGGTTTGTATTACGAAATTATAATTTATTAATTCTTTAAAAAGAAGTAAAATACCATACAGCCACAAACAAGTAAGAAAGCTAAAAAATAATGCAATTACTGCCAGGCTTACAATTATGTATGTATATAGTATAACGTTAAATTTAGTAAATGGATTAGAATAAAATGTTTTAGTTCGCTAAATTATATTAATGGGATTATTATAGGATACATTTTGATTAGGTATAGATAATCCTAGAAGCTAATGCGATAAAGTATGTACCTACATTTTTGATTTTTGCTCATACCTCATAAAACCGTTAGAAGTCGAAAACGAAACAAAAACGAGAAAATTACCTCTTAAGTTTTTCGACATGAAATGACCTCAGGAAGTCATGGTTTTCTTCTGTGGCGGTGATTTCGGGACACCTTGTATATGCCTGTATATGTAGGTACTATATGGCAAGTTATCGATTCGTGCAAAAATCGAACCCGATATTTTGATCAAACTTGACGCAAAAACGTCCGTCTGCCTGTTCGATTAAAGCCTAAACGGATTGGTCGATTAAACTTGGTACCTAGCGTTTTTTGGACATAACGCCACACGTTTTTTTTCATTTTTTTTTGTTTATTTAAGTAACCAGTCTACGAATTTACATTCCACAGATAATAATATTTCATTTGATAAATAATATTATATATAAAATTAATAAAGTAAAGTAAATAATCTGCTTTTAAATAAGTGTCTGAACATAGCTATATCCAAATTTGAATAAAACGTTTTAAATAAATTACAACTTGCAGAAATCGGTTCACGCTGTCCGTATAGCGTATGATGAGAATCAATTGCCAGGAGCGGTCTGGCTCTTAAGGAAATTGATGGTACATACTCTCGCCTCGAGAGTTTCCAATTAATAGGCATTTCAAAAATATTTCTTCTACAGTTTTCAAAAATATTTCGAAGGGCAAATCTGAGAAATTTTTGTTGAACATTTTCAATTCGCTTTTTATTAAACTCAGTTGTACAGCTCCAAACAACACAGTGTTGAAATTCTTTTTCATACAAAATAATTGAAACCTTTCTTTTAGTAACTTTCTGTTATTTATTCAAAATTTAAAGCACTTAAAAATGACTCTACAATTAAAAATAAATTCTTCTTAAAACAACTAAAAAATTAAGTTTCTCCTGCTTGCTGGTTTTCGTAGATCTGTCCTGTTCTCTTCTATTTCGTTCTTCTTTCTTCTGATTTCAAAAGGTGCGTTCATTGTCATTTGCGAATGGAAAGATTTTGTTTCTTCGTGTGAAAGGTACAGAAGATTTTTAAGGAAATTAAAAGAAAACGTCAAAAAAATCTCCAGCAACTTGTTTCCTCGTGTAAAAGGGGACTAACCTCCAGCCGAGCAAGTTTCGCAGCTGGCCTTTCCATGATACCGAACTTCGAACTTCGATGACCATTCCTTTAGGGTAGTTGTTTCTTGGTAAGTCCTTGTCTATTACCAACACAATGTCTCCTACTTTCACTGGCAACACTGGTTGAAACCATTTGGAACGAAGTGTTATTTCGGGCAGTTATCTTTCGATGAAAATCTTCCAATAGCGGTTAGTGAAACGTTCTTCACATTTGTTAAGTTAAGTCGGGCTTTTTTGGTCACTTCCTTTTATATGCAAATAAAACTTTATTTCATACTTTTCCCTACGTTTCGTCGTAATTTCTCGACTTCATCAGGGGTAGTTTATTAAATATGAAAAAAACTTTTATTACATTTAATAATAATTATTGAACGATGACAATTCTTAATTTTTGAATTTTAGCACAGCACTTTAGAAAAACTAAATGGTTCTTTACATTTGTAGTTCATTCGTAAGATTTTTACATCAGGTTCCGGATTTCCAACAGGTTTGATGCTACCCGTAACTAATCCCAAAAAATGATTGGGTGTTAATGCTTCATCTTCTTCATTGTCCAGAGGCACGTAAGTCAGTGGCCTGGAGTTAATGATATTCTCTGCAGATACTAAGCAGCTTCTAAGTAGTTGTTCTGAAAGAGTATTCTCTGACAATAATGCATATAGTGGTTCGTTAAAACACCTGACCAGTCGTTCCCAGGACCCACCCATGTGTGGTGATGCAGGAGGATTAAAATTCCATTTCAAATTTGGACTGACGAAGTGTTTAGCCAAAACTTCAGGTTCAACATTTTGAAGCTCTTCTCATAGTATACTCTCAGCACCAATGAAGTTTGTTCCTCTATCACAAAATATTTCTGCAGGATAGCCACGTCTGCTAATAAAGTCAGTAAAACACAGTATAAACGTGTCTGAATCCATTCTGCTTGCAAGCTCAATATGCACGGCTCGGGTGGTCAAACACGTAAGTAGAACGCCCCACCTCTTTTCGATACGCCTGCCAATTTTAACGTTAATCGGGCCAAAATAACCCGAATATGTAAATGGTGGGACATAAGCTGAAAGCCTTTCAGCAGGAAGTGGTGACATTTGTAGTGGGATTGGCTTTACTTTTCGGACCTTGCAGTGTTGGCAGTCAAGTTTGACCGATTTTATCTCACATCTGAGTTTTGGTATACGATATCTTTGACGCAGCATGTTTACCACACTCTCATTGTTTAGGTGCAGAAATAATTCATGCTCTTTTAGGATGATAAGTTCTGTAACTTTGTGACCTCTTGGGAGTATGATCGGACGTCGCGTATCATATGGTAAGTGAAGAGCGGCATCAATTCTTCCGTGAACACGCAGAACATTATCTTTATCCAAATATGGTGATAGATTATAATTATATTTGGCTAGACTTATCCACTGTTTGTTGAAGTCCACTAGCTGCTATTTTCTTTAAGTCATTGATTTCTTTTAAAAATACATCTGATTGAGCTATCTTCACAAGCAGAATTTCTGCTGACTGTAACTCATCTTGTGTCAAAATGCCCTTTTGCTTCGAAAAAATCTTTTTCGTATTATTAACGAACCTTAAAACGTACGCCATACAGTTCAAAAGTCTTCTCCACTTCGAGAATCGTTTAAATACAATAGTTGAATCGTAACTAACATGTACACCTAACAATTCTTCAAATTCGTTTGAAATATTCTTTGGCCATAGTGTTTCTGCTTGATATAAAAATTCAGGTCCTTGGAACCACCGATCATGTGAATGGAAAGTAGGTGTTCGTACCTATTTCGTTGCATCATCTGCGACACTGGCCTTGGATGGGATGTAGGGCCAGTTCCTCACATTCGAGTCATCTTGGATTTCAGCTACTCTAAAGGCTTTAAATTATCATGATCACGTGGCTAACCTTTTATCCATCCAAGAATAGTTCTCGAATCACTCATTATGTATATGCACTGTACACTACATTACTTCATTATGTATATGCACTGTAAGCTGCTCTTGGATGTTCTTGGCTAGTCTGCATCCCATTACTGCTGCATCCAACTCCAACCGTGGTACCGAACGGAGTTTAATAGGTGCTACCTTCGTCTTTGCTGCAACAATTGAACATATAACTTTGTCCCCAGAATCGATTCTGTAGCGGGCCTTTTTGCCTTACGGTCCTTGCTGGCGAACCCTTAGCTCAGCGGTTGGTGTGGTTCTTGGACCGATCGCCCAAACTACAAAAAAAATTATTTTGCCAGCTATGCATCAAGTTGTTTCGATGCGCGAGATATTCTTCTCTATCCCTCCCTTCCTGGTTGCTTCCCTCGCCGGAGCAACCCCTAAATATGGCCTCTTCCTCCTCATCTTATCATACCTCCCTCCTTTTCCTTCTCATCCTTTTATTTAAAAAAAATTAGGCACTCATTTTTTTGTTTAAATTCTTTTTCATATTTTATTGAAAACCCTTTTGCTCTTCATATTGTCTCTAATTACTATTTCATTATTACCAAATGTAAAAATGATTTATATTATCGTATGCCAGTAAAGTTCTCTTTGTTAACTTTCTTACAATTTAAATTTTATTTTTATACTAAATTTAACTTCAGCGGCAACGCGAAGATGATATCAAAAACGTTATCAAATTACTTGACTACGTCTTCGAATTATTGGAAATTGGGATTTATAAATCCTCTTTTGTCTGTTATTCACTTCCGCACTTTATTCCCCTCGTAAAACCCACCCTTAAACTCGCGTAAATATTATCTCTTCGTTGTTTTATATATATATACGTATATAAGTTTTTTTTTATTAAATATATATCAAATGGTTAAAGCGTTTACTCACCCTTGTATCCGGAAGAAGTGGCCACTGCTGCTGGATTTGAAGGTGAAGTTTAGGTACACTTTATAGTACCCTTTTCCTCGCGATATTTATACCTATATATATATATATATATATATATATATACGTTGATCACTTTTCGCGAGTTCAATTATATTTTCTTTTTTACGGTTCGCGTAGCTGTACTCTTCGATATGGATTTGATATCACTTCTCGTTGACCGTTAAAGGTACAATATGAATTGAAATTGAAATTACGTAAAAAATATAAAAAAAATTTAGGTGACTTTGTCGAGATTCGAACCCGAAGACTCCTAAGCTGGACTCCAATTTCGTCGTCGCTGCTACCCTCTAGGCTACGGTAGCGATATATATATATAGGATTATATCGTTGCACAAGTGAAACCTAGTCATGTGACTGTGACTCCTCAAGAACAGCCCAAAGTAGGTGCGGCCGGCTATTTCGCTGTTTGCCTGGCTTTTTCTTTACACTATTGGGCTGTTGCTGTCCCGGAAAAAATGTGGAATGGACTCGCTCGGGAACTTTTTTTAAGTCAGACAGTCGTTAATTATTGCCGACTGCCAAGGTGTTCTATATAAAAAAAAATTTATATAAAAAAACTACCGCACAAATCACTGGTTGGGATCAGCTTACCGGATAATTTTATCCTTATAATAAGTATTTTAGTTTCTGCTACCTCGTAACGAATTTTATTTATCCAATTAACTTTATTTTATTTTATTTTTCTTATTACTGATTTGTCTATAGGCAAGTTATGAAATTAAACCTTTCTTATAATACAGATCGTATTACCACGATAAATTCAACTGCCTTCGAGGCGATCTTAAAAGAAAAAGAGGTACTTTTCGTACTTAGTTACCGAAAGTTAGCTAATCCTATTGTTTTCCCCTATGCTGACTATTGTTTTCCCCTATGCTGAGCAGCCAAACATACGAAAAAGCTGTAATTTCCCCTCCTTCCAGGATCATTGAACCTTTGGAGCAGAAAATAAGTCTTTTCGAGCTAAAGCTTCCTTAGATTTCCGCCAGCTCAGCTTTTGACTTAAATGTAGTCAAGAAATCTGCAAAAAAGTTTCCTCTTGAGTTACAACTCAGAACGCATTCCAAAGCTTGATCTGAGGAATCTACTACAATTAATCGTTAACCACCAAAAAAATAATCTTTTGTCTCTAATTTTTACAATGCGTTTGTCTCTTTTCTGTATTTTATGCTTATGTCCTATCTGTATGTCAGTTCGGTTGTTATTTACTTCGAATGTAATTAAGCTTGCGCAGCTTATTATTGTTGTTCGCTCGTCGGCGTCGGTCATTTTTTTATTTTTCATTCGTTTAGTTTACTTTATTGAAATAATTACCAAAAAAAAACGAAATCGGTTACAGGGCTTTGCTTTTTCCAGATATATCGATATCTGGAATATGCAAATGAACCCACGGGTAATACACTCGGTCGGGAAAGTGCAGTGTTAAAGTGAGCCAGTGAAAGAATATTCGATGAGGCTTTAAGTGAGTGAATTTAAGTGTTCTTAATGCATTTTGAAAGTGCATTGCAATTGTGATACAATAATGGGATTAACAAATAATGCAAAAGAATCCCAAGTAAAAAAAAATGTTCCTAAAAAAAAACAAAACATAAAAAAAATTCTGCCATCGGTTTAAAACGAGACGGTCGTATTCTCCCCATACCCATATGTATGGTATGTGATAATGCGAGACAGTGCGAGGTGTCGCTAAATCGAAGTTCCGTTTAATGTTTATTTACAACAGAAAAATATACATAAAGAATATAAATAAACACCGGTTCGATAGAATCCTTGTAAAAAAAAAAAAAAAAGTAAACAGAAAAAACTTTAAACTACAACACTACGTAGTGCGTGTTTTACCGTCGGGAATAACAAAAAAGTATTATCTACTCCTTTAAGCACTTAATGCATTTTGCCGTCGGGAAACAAAAAGCAATGTTTTTCCGATGTTGATGATAATTAACATTTTTTGTTTATCGGGAATCAAAATAATTTCTGCCGTTCATATGGAAATAATAAGTCCGCCTCGCCGGTCGTGCATTTCGGTTGCCTTATAAGGACTTTGTGAATTATTTTCGTTTTGTTCACAAACATTTTGTTTAGATTTTATTAAATGTTGATTCGGTGTTTAAATGAATCTAAATAAAATCAAATTTTTTTTCAACCAACGTGGGTCGCGAACCCATTTACCTAGCCGGGATATTAACATCCTTTAGTCAGATAAGTTAAAACTTGTTTATATCAATTTGAATTCGATACTTTGTGTGGTTTTATTTTTCTTTTCAGAGTGTTCACTGCCGCATGTCTTTAGCATGGAATATGCCCAAAAGTTTTCCAGCTGGTGTTTCGAGCTCGTACATGCAGTTTCCAACCACCTTCCGTACGCGGGATTTTAAAAACTTTGGAAGCAGTTTGGCATTAACTCCTTTGGCAAAACTACTCTGAGCGAAGTTTCGATGGAACACTTCTTGACCTACATGGTAAGTTACATGTTTAGAACGTGTGTTATAAGTGTTTTTAGACTTAACGTGTGCCCTGAAAAGATTCTCCGACAATTTCTTTCTGGCCAACGTAGTTTTCAGTGCATTCGGCAAGACTAACATTTCCGGGTCTTCAAGGGCATCCAAATCGCGTAGTATTCGGTACGTAGAGCCATGGGATACCATATTTTGCCCAAAAAGAGCATAGTACGGTTGACAGCCTAGAGAGTCGTGCGTGTCTGAACGCAATGCGCATGCTATGCTGGACAAATGGGAATCCCAATCGTTCTGCTCTTTCGATATTAACACTCTAAGTTTGCTCAATATGCTGCGATTAACCCGCTCGGAAATGTTAGCCTGCGGGGAATATACGGCCGTTCGCACCTGCCTAACACCATAGTCCGCCAAAAAGTTTTTAAACTCTTTGGACACGAATTGACGTCCATTGTCGGAATGAATCAATTCAGGGGTGCCGAAAGTGTGAAAGATTTCAGTTTCTAGGAAATTAATGATTCTAGAAGAAGTTGCTTTAGGCATAGGTTTTAAAAAAACAAATTTTGTGAAGTGATCTACCACAATGAAAACGTACGCATTTCCTCGCTTTGTTCGCGGATACGGTCCCAAAAAATCGACATACAACCGCTGAATAGGCCTTTCCGTCACAATCTGCGTGGTGATAGGTGGACGAAGAATCGCATTTGGGGCCTTAACCATTTTACACGTTTCGCATTCACTGACGAACGCCTTGATGTCTCTAACCATTTTTGGCCAATAATACTTTTCTCTGATACGAGCATAAGTTTTCGCAAAGCCACTATGGCAACTTAACTTCGTATCGTGAGACAGCTTTATGCATTCGTGAGTGAGTGTGCTAGGCAACCAAAGACGCCAAAGCGAATCCTCCTCGTTCACCCCACCAGTCCTGAACCTAACTCTTTTGTATATATATTTTCCCGATACAACTAGGTCAGGAAGCGCAGATTGATTAGAAACGATGTTCTCTCTCAGTTGGGTATATTGCACCGAATCAAATTCAACGGAATCGAGGTCGATCTCACCACATAACATAGTCGAAGAAACCTCGTCTAGCTCATCGTCTTGCACGGTTACCTTTGCAGAAAGCCCTTCCATATTCATACGAGACAGCGTATCTGGTACGACGTTGAGGGATCCCTTTCGATGTTCGATGGAAAAGTCATAACCTTGGAGCTCCAAACTCCACCGAGCGAGTCTTCCAATCAATTCTTTCATTGACATAAGCCATTTAAGGCTTGAATGGTCCGTTATGACTTTGAAAGGTAATCCATCAACGTAGGGTCTAAATTTTCGAATACTTAGAACCGCTGCTAGGCATTCCTGCTCAGTAACCGTGTAGTTTTTCTGAGCTTTGTTAAGCTTCTTCGACATGTAAGCTAACGGTCTCTCGTTGTTGTTCTCATCCAACTGAAACAGAACACCACCTACTCCCTCCGACGACGCGTCACACTGAATTGTGAATGGTTTAGTGAAGTCGGGTTGCGACAACACAGGTGCCGAGGAAAGTGCCGCTTTCAACTTGTTAAACCCCTCTAACGCCTCCGAAGTTAATTCGAACTTACTTTTCTTTTTAAGACAGTCGGTAAGTGGAGCAGCTAGGTCCGAATAATTCTTTATAAATCGCCGATACCATCCGGTCAAGCCTAAAAATCTCCTAACTTGTCTTAGGGTCGTAGGAACGGGAAAATTAACCATTGCCTCGATTTTGTCAGGATTGGTTTTCAAAGTACCTTGGCCGACAATGTATCCGAGATACTTAATCTCCCGCATGCAGAACTTGCTTTTATCGAGGTTAATAGTCAGATTCGCCCTGCGTAGACAAGCAGCCACCTCATTAAGGATACGTATATGTGACTCAAAATCAGCCGTACATATTAACAAATCGTCTAAGTAGACGAACACATTTTCACGGAGAGAGCTTGGCACTACCTGGTCGATCACCCTGCTCATTGTTTGACCAGCATTACTCAAACCAAACGGCATAACTTTAAACTGGTAGAGTGGTCTACCAGGTACCGCAAATGCTGTCTTCTCTCTCGATTTTTCATCTAATGGTATTTGCCAATACGCGTCCTTCAAGTCAATTCCCGTGATGAAATGTGTGTCCCTGATACGGCTGAGTAAGCCTTCAATATGTGGCAAAGGATACGCATCCTTAACCGTGACCGCGTTGACTTTTCGAAAGTCTAAACACAGTCGAACTTTGCCGGGTTTCCTCACTAAAACTACTGGACAACTCCATGGTGAGTTGCTAACCTCGATAACCCCAAGTCCTAGCATACGGTCCAATTCCTTATAAACTTCTTCCTGACGAACCGGAGACAATGGATAATGCCGGGATTTGATCGGGATGGCGTTTCCCGTATCTATAACGTGACAACCGAGATTTGTCTTCCCCAGCCCTAACACGACAAAGTTAGGAAAAAGCTTTTTTGTATGCTCTAGGTGAAAATTTTGCTCAGGCGAAAGTTTAATCAGCTCAGCCTCATCCTTAAAATTCACCTCTTCTTCACCGGTTCCGACGTCGGCTTGTATTTCACTTATTTCAGGCATTAGATTGAAATCTCGCCAAAAATTCATCCCTAAATACAACTTCTGAGTCAGGTTGGGAATTAAGTAAAAAGTTAGGGGTTTTGTGATTCCGTTATATTTGGTCTCGATTTCACAGTGACCTATGATGTCATGTGACTTACCATCCGCAGTACGTACAATGTTTTTATACGGTCTCACTTCCACCCCAATCCTCTTTACCAATTCCCAACAATCATTTCCTAACACTGATATGGATGCTCCGCTATCCAACAATCCAAAAACTGATTCATCGTTAAGATGAATATTCGCGTACATCCTACCATCTGAGTCAGAAGTTATTATTGTTTCAACAATTTGTTTGCGAAACTTTTTTCTATCTTTAAACCGACGTCGGCATCTTCGAACGTGAGCGCTAGCTAAACTACTATTAGTTCCAAAAATTCGAGAACGAACTTTATAGTAGTTTAGCTTTCGCTCGTGAAGGGATTTTAACGCATAAGTATTAATAGGATGAGACTGAGAGATCTGAGAGCTGAGAGGCTCTACCCGTTCCAGGATCTTATTTGGAACGCTTTCTTTGCTGATATTGGCATTGTTATCTTTTTCTACTTCTGTGAGTGGTCGGGTTTGTTCCTCGAGGAACGAATCTCTCCACTCTTCCTTTCGTCCCTTGGTAAGTTTCCCGAATGTTTACCGCACTCGACAGTATTTACCCCCTTCGCACCACACAGAAAACAGAAAAGATTTCTTACATGCGAAGGACAAAAATGATACGCGTGTCCTTTCTGGTCGCAATTCCAACAAATATAGTTTGCTGTTGAAACGGGTTTGCGAGCTGAAGATATGGCCGCGACTTCCTCTCCTTCAAGGTCCAGATCTGAGGACTCTTCTTCGACCACGATCTCATGAACAGTTCTTTGGGAAGAAGTTCGTTTCGCCAAGAACCTCTCAGCTTCTCTTGCCTTATTTCGCAGCTGTTCCAGGTTCTTAACCTCAGCTGATAGCAAAATTTCACCGATTTTGTCTTTGGCATTATTCCTGATGACATCGACAAGCTTCCGGTCATCAAAGGGTTCTTTCAGGCGGTCGTTCAGACTCACGACTGAATTATAAAAATCATCGAACGATTCCTTAACACCCTGCTTCCTAACAAGCAACCTCATGTAAATGTCAACGTCACTTTCCAACCTACCGAATTCCTTTTTCATTGCCATCTTAACCTCTGCTAATTTTGCCGCCTGGTTTCTTTTTAAAAAACCCCAAAACCACTTGTTGGCTTTTCCACTTAGCAAAATGTGAAAGTTAGCGGTAATTTGCTCGTCGGTATAAGATGACGATGATTGCATCCTGTTTACCTTGAAAAGAAAATCGCTTACGTTATCTGTTCCGTCATACTTAATGTTCCACCTATCAAGTCTACAAGACTCAGAAGCACTGAACATAGATGGAGTAGCGGAATTTCTAGGTCTAGCGATCGGTTGGAAAGCTTCGCTAGATCTACCCTCAGCACCTTGTCCTAATGAATTATCCCTAGCCGAAGTGTTCTGTGCAGGTGCTGCTAAGTTCAGATTTTCCAGCTTTTTTATGACATTGGTCATAAACACATCCATTTGCTGAAATAATCTTACTTGGTTATCTACCATACCTCTTTCAATCCTTGCCGCCAAAGCTTCTGCGGAATTTGACCTTGGCACATTTGTAGGGTTAGCATTTGTTGCATTCGCTTCGTTTTGTAATGCATGTTGCAACACATCCTCGTTGCCGGGCGAATTATTGTCATTCGACATGTTTGGAGTTGAATTCGAAATTATTGAATTAAGACACTCAGAAAAACTAAAAGACGAATCTAAGTTAAAACGGTTGATTGTAGTTGTAAATTGCCTGTAAAATTCCTCAAATCTTGCTTCGGAATGAGCGTTAATCACACTTATATCGTCGTGTAGTGAAACTCGACGCCTTCTGCTCATGCCTACTCGAAGAGAAACCTCCCGCAGAACTCTATCCACACCAGATTCAAAGACGAGAGAAAAAAAATCAAAAGAATAACTCGAAAAAGAATATATCGCAAAAAAAATTTTAATCCTGAAAAGAGAGTTATTCTCGGAAACACCCTATGACAATCTAGCTGCAAACTCAGGAAAAGAAATAAAAACCTAAACCGATAAAAAAATTAAACGGAATAGTTATAAAAAAAATGTATTGCAATTCGCAACAAACGAAATCCAAATATACTTCAGAACTTGTCCACAGATTCGAATCTCTGATTCTAAAATCACCAATAGCTAATTGTTTATGGAAAACAAATATATTAAAAATAAAAAAAATTCTGGAGAAAAAATGTTTTTCAAAAATTAAATAAAATAACAAAAAATTAGATTTCACTTTGAAATTTTTCAAAAAAATAAGTTTAAAAACTATTTACGGTTTTATTCATAAAAATATAAAAAGGATGAGAATTCGAATTTGAGAGGTATGACTCATGATGCTGGAGAAGAAGCCGCCGTTCTAAGAGCCACAAATCAAACAAGCAAAAAAAATTTTAAATATGCTACTAATGTATGTAATTTAACTTTAAACTATTGAATCTAATTAATTAAAATTGAAACTCTTTTTGATTTACAGGACCTCCACAGACAAAAACTTTCATCCGCGAAGACTCTGCAAAAACTTGAAGAGTGATATGGAATTTTGTCGGACGGAACTCCGAAGACGCCTCTCGCATCAACGGGTCTCTTCCATTCATTCTTTTACCTATATATGTATGTGCTGATTGTCTGGCCATTTGAGTACCTTCTGTATATATACTCAAAGACACAGCCTTCAGCTCGAACATAATTTATTTTGTGTTGTATGGTTGCATCTTTCTTGCGGCAACGCGGTACCGAGCGCTCTACACCCAGTCACCGGGACTCACAGGAAAGTTGCAACCAAAATCGATCTGTGAAAATCGATAAAAAAAAATCTGAAAAACTATGAAAAAAAAATCGAAAAAAAATGAAAAAATTTAAGATGTACCTATAAAAAGTTTGATTTTGCTCAAAATTTTATCCGCACTATCACTAGATAGTGGGATACACGTTATGGGCGCCATTTTGTAGCGGGCCTTTTTGCCTTACGGTCCTTGCTGGCGAACCCTTAGCTCAGCGGTTGGTGTGGTTCTTGGACCGATCGCCCAAACTACAAAAAAAATTATTTTGCCAGCTATGCATCAAGTTGTTTCGATGCGCGAGATATTCTTCTCTATCCCTCCCTTCCTGGTTGCTTCCCTCGCCGGAGCAACCCCTAAATATGGCCTCTTCCTCCTCATCTCATCATACCTCCCTCCTTTTCCTTCTCATCCTTTTATTTAAAAAAAATTAGGCACTCATTTTTTTGTTTAAATTCTTTTTCATATTTTATTGAAAACCCTTTTGCTCTTCATATTGTCTCTAATTACTATTTCATTATTACCAAATGTAAAAATGATTTATATTATCGTATGCCAGTAAAGTTCTCTTTGTTAACTTTCTTACAATTTAAATTTTATTTTTATACTAAATTTAACTTCAGCGGCAACGCGAAGATGATATCAAAAACGTTATCAAATTACTTGACTACGTCTTCGAATTATTGGAAATTGGGATTTATAAATCCTCTTTTGTCTGTTATTCACTTCCGCACTTTATTCCCCTCGTAAAACCCACCCTTAAACTCGCGTAAATATTATCTCTTCGTTGTTTTATATATATATACGTATATAAGTTTTTTTTTATTAAATATATATCAAATGGTTAAAGCGTTTACTCACCCTTGTATCCGGAAGAAGTGGCCACTGCTGCTGGATTTGAAGGTGAAGTTTAGGTACACTTTATAGTACCCTTTTCCTCGCGATATTTATACCTATATATATATATATATATATATATATACGTTGATCACTTTTCGCGAGTTCAATTATATTTTCTTTTTTACGGTTCGCGTAGCTGTACTCTTCGATATCGATTTGATATCACTTCTCGTTGACCGTTAAAGGTACAATATGAATTGAAATTGAAATTACGTAAAAAATATAAAAAAAATTTAGGTGACTTTGTCGAGATTCGAACCCGAAGACTCCTAAGCTGGACTCCAATTTCGTCGTCGCTGCTACCCTCTAGGCTACGGTAGCGATATATATATATAGGATTATATCGTTGCACAAGTGAAACCTAGTCATGTGACTGTGACTCCTCAAGAACAGCCCAAAGTAGGTGCGGCCGGCTATTTCGCTGTTTGCCTGGCTTTTTCTTTACACTATTGGGCTGTTGCTGTCCCGGAAAAAATGTGGAATGGACTCGCTCGGGAACTTTTTTTAAGTCAGACAGTCGTTAATTATTGCCGACTGCCAAGGTGTTCTATATAAAAAAAAATTTATATAAAAAAACTACCGCACAAATCACTGGTTGGGATCAGCTTACCGGATAATTTTATCCTTATAATAAGTATTTTAGTTTCTGCTACCTCGTAACGAATTTTATTTATCCAATTAACTTTATTTTATTTTATTTTTCTTATTACTGATTTGTCTATAGGCAAGTTATGAAATTAAACCTTTCTTATAATACAGATCGTATTACCACGATAAATTCAACTGCCTTCGAGGCGATCTTAAAAGAAAAAGAGGTACTTTTCGTACTTAGTTACCGAAAGTTAGCTAATCCTATTGTTTTCCCCTATGCTGACTATTGTTTTCCCCTATGCTGAGCAGCCAAACATACGAAAAAGCTGTAATTTCCCCTCCTTCCAGGATCATTGAACCTTTGGAGCAGAAAATAAGTCTTTTCGAGCTAAAGCTTCCTTAGATTTCCGCCAGCTCAGCTTTTGACTTAAATGTAGTCAAGAAATCTGCAAAAAAGTTTCCTCTTGAGTTACAACTCAGAACGCATTCCAAAGCTTGATCTGAGGAATCTACTACAATTAATCGTTAACCACCAAAAAAATAATCTTTTGTCTCTAATTTTTACAATGCGTTTGTCTCTTTTCTGTATTTTATGCTTATGTCCTATCTGTATGTCAGTTCGGTTGTTATTTACTTCGAATGTAATTAAGCTTGCGCAGCTTATTATTGTTGTTCGCTCGTCGGCGTCGGTCATTTTTTTATTTTTCATTCGTTTAGTTTACTTTATTGAAATAATTACCAAAAAAAAACGAAATCGGTTACAGGGCTTTGCTTTTTCCAGATATATCGATATCTGGAATATGCAAATGAACCCACGGGTAATACACTCGGTCGGGAAAGTGCAGTGTTAAAGTGAGCCAGTGAAAGAATATTCGATGAGGCTTTAAGTGAGTGAATTTAAGTGTTCTTAATGCATTTTGAAAGTGCATTGCAATTGTGATACAATAATGGGATTAACAAATAATGCAAAAGAATCCCAAGTAAAAAAAAATGTTCCTAAAAAAAAACAAAACATAAAAAAAATTCTGCCATCGGTTTAAAACGAGACGGTCGTATTCTCCCCATACCCATATGTATGGTATGTGATAATGCGAGACAGTGCGAGGTGTCGCTAAATCGAAGTTCCGTTTAATGTTTATTTACAACAGAAAAATATACATAAAGAATATAAATAAACACCGGTTCGATAGAATCCTTGTAAAAAAAAAAAAAAAAGTAAACAGAAAAAACTTTAAACTACAACACTACGTAGTGCGTGTTTTACCGTCGGGAATAACAAAAAAGTATTATCTACTCCTTTAAGCACTTAATGCATTTTGCCGTCGGGAAACAAAAAGCAATGTTTTTCCGATGTTGATGATAATTAACATTTTTTGTTTATCGGGAATCAAAATAATTTCTGCCGTTCATATGGAAATAATAAGTCCGCCTCGCCGGTCGTGCATTTCGGTTGCCTTATAAGGACTTTGTGAATTATTTTCGTTTTGTTCACAAACATTTTGTTTAGATTTTATTAAATGTTGATTCGGTGTTTAAATGAATCTAAATAAAATCAAATTTTTTTTCAACCAACGTGGGTCGCGAACCCATTTACCTAGCCGGGATATTAACATCCTTTAGTCAGATAAGTTAAAACTTGTTTATATCAATTTGAATTCGATACTTTGTGTGGTTTTATTTTTCTTTTCAGAGTGTTCACTGCCGCATGTCTTTAGCATGGAATATGCCCAAAAGTTTTCCAGCTGGTGTTTCGAGCTCGTACATGCAGTTTCCAACCACCTTCCGTACGCGGGATTTTAAAAACTTTGGAAGCAGTTTGGCATTAACTCCTTTGGCAAAACTACTCTGAGCGAAGTTTCGATGGAACACTTCTTGACCTACATGGTAAGTTACATGTTTAGAACGTGTGTTATAAGTGTTTTTAGACTTAACGTGTGCCCTGAAAAGATTCTCCGACAATTTCTTTCTGGCCAACGTAGTTTTCAGTGCATTCGGCAAGACTAACATTTCCGGGTCTTCAAGGGCATCCAAATCGCGTAGTATTCGGTACGTAGAGCCATGGGATACCATATTTTGCCCAAAAAGAGCATAGTACGGTTGACAGCCTAGAGAGTCGTGCGTGTCTGAACGCAATGCGCATGCTATGCTGGACAAATGGGAATCCCAATCGTTCTGCTCTTTCGATATTAACACTCTAAGTTTGCTCAATATGCTGCGATTAACCCGCTCGGAAATGTTAGCCTGCGGGGAATATACGGCCGTTCGCACCTGCCTAACACCATAGTCCGCCAAAAAGTTTTTAAACTCTTTGGACACGAATTGACGTCCATTGTCGGAATGAATCAATTCAGGGGTGCCGAAAGTGTGAAAGATTTCAGTTTCTAGGAAATTAATGATTCTAGAAGAAGTTGCTTTAGGCATAGGTTTTAAAAAAACAAATTTTGTGAAGTGATCTACCACAATGAAAACGTACGCATTTCCTCGCTTTGTTCGCGGATACGGTCCCAAAAAATCGACATACAACCGCTGAATAGGCCTTTCCGTCACAATCTGCGTGGTGATAGGTGGACGAAGAATCGCATTTGGGGCCTTAACCATTTTACACGTTTCGCATTCACTGACGAACGCCTTGATGTCTCTAACCATTTTTGGCCAATAATACTTTTCTCTGATACGAGCATAAGTTTTCGCAAAGCCACTATGGCAACTTAACTTCGTATCGTGAGACAGCTTTATGCATTCGTGAGTGAGTGTGCTAGGCAACCAAAGACGCCAAAGCGAATCCTCCTCGTTCACCCCACCAGTCCTGAACCTAACTCTTTTGTATATATATTTTCCCGATACAACTAGGTCAGGAAGCGCAGATTGATTAGAAACGATGTTCTCTCTCAGTTGGGTATATTGCACCGAATCAAATTCAACGGAATCGAGGTCGATCTCACCACATAACATAGTCGAAGAAACCTCGTCTAGCTCATCGTCTTGCACGGTTACCTTTGCAGAAAGCCCTTCCATATTCATACGAGACAGCGTATCTGGTACGACGTTGAGGGATCCCTTTCGATGTTCGATGGAAAAGTCATAACCTTGGAGCTCCAAACTCCACCGAGCGAGTCTTCCAATCAATTCTTTCATTGACATAAGCCATTTAAGGCTTGAATGGTCCGTTATGACTTTGAAAGGTAATCCATCAACGTAGGGTCTAAATTTTCGAATACTTAGAACCGCTGCTAGGCATTCCTGCTCAGTAACCGTGTAGTTTTTCTGAGCTTTGTTAAGCTTCTTCGACATGTAAGCTAACGGTCTCTCGTTGTTGTTCTCATCCAACTGAAACAGAACACCACCTACTCCCTCCGACGACGCGTCACACTGAATTGTGAATGGTTTAGTGAAGTCGGGTTGCGACAACACAGGTGCCGAGGAAAGTGCCGCTTTCAACTTGTTAAACCCCTCTAACGCCTCCGAAGTTAATTCGAACTTACTTTTCTTTTTAAGACAGTCGGTAAGTGGAGCAGCTAGGTCCGAATAATTCTTTATAAATCGCCGATACCATCCGGTCAAGCCTAAAAATCTCCTAACTTGTCTTAGGGTCGTAGGAACGGGAAAATTAACCATTGCCTCGATTTTGTCAGGATTGGTTTTCAAAGTACCTTGGCCGACAATGTATCCGAGATACTTAATCTCCCGCATGCAGAACTTGCTTTTATCGAGGTTAATAGTCAGATTCGCCCTGCGTAGACAAGCAGCCACCTCATTAAGGATACGTATATGTGACTCAAAATCAGCCGTACATATTAACAAATCGTCTAAGTAGACGAACACATTTTCACGGAGAGAGCTTGGCACTACCTGGTCGATCACCCTGCTCATTGTTTGACCAGCATTACTCAAACCAAACGGCATAACTTTAAACTGGTAGAGTGGTCTACCAGGTACCGCAAATGCTGTCTTCTCTCTCGATTTTTCATCTAATGGTATTTGCCAATACGCGTCCTTCAAGTCAATTCCCGTGATGAAATGTGTGTCCCTGATACGGCTGAGTAAGCCTTCAATATGTGGCAAAGGATACGCATCCTTAACCGTGACCGCGTTGACTTTTCGAAAGTCTAAACACAGTCGAACTTTGCCGGGTTTCCTCACTAAAACTACTGGACAACTCCATGGTGAGTTGCTAACCTCGATAACCCCAAGTCCTAGCATACGGTCCAATTCCTTATAAACTTCTTCCTGACGAACCGGAGACAATGGATAATGCCGGGATTTGATCGGGATGGCGTTTCCCGTATCTATAACGTGACAACCGAGATTTGTCTTCCCCAGCCCTAACACGACAAAGTTAGGAAAAAGCTTTTTTGTATGCTCTAGGTGAAAATTTTGCTCAGGCGAAAGTTTAATCAGCTCAGCCTCATCCTTAAAATTCACCTCTTCTTCACCGGTTCCGACGTCGGCTTGTATTTCACTTATTTCAGGCATTAGATTGAAATCTCGCCAAAAATTCATCCCTAAATACAACTTCTGAGTCAGGTTGGGAATTAAGTAAAAAGTTAGGGGTTTTGTGATTCCGTTATATTTGGTCTCGATTTCACAGTGACCTATGATGTCATGTGACTTACCATCCGCAGTACGTACAATGTTGTTATACGGTCTCACTTCCACCCCAATCCTCTTTACCAATTCCCAACAATCATTTCCTAACACTGATATGGATGCTCCGCTATCCAACAATCCAAAAACTGATTCATCGTTAAGATGAATATTCGCGTACATCCTACCATCTGAGTCAGAAGTTATTATTGTTTCAACAATTTGTTTGCGAAACTTTTTTCTATCTTTAAACCGACGTCGGCATCTTCGAACGTGAGCGCTAGCTAAACTACTATTAGTTCCAAAAATTCGAGAACGAACTTTATAGTAGTTTAGCTTTCGCTCGTGAAGGGATTTTAACGCATAAGTATTAATAGGATGAGACTGAGAGATCTGAGAGCTGAGAGGCTCTACCCGTTCCAGGATCTTATTTGGAACGCTTTCTTTGCTGATATTGGCATTGTTATCTTTTTCTACTTCTGTGAGTGGTCGGGTTTGTTCCTCGAGGAACGAATCTCTCCACTCTTCCTTTCGTCCCTTGGTAAGTTTCCCGAATGTTTACCGCACTCGACAGTATTTACCCCCTTCGCACCACACAGAAAACAGAAAAGATTTCTTACATGCGAAGGACAAAAATGATACGCGTGTCCTTTCTGGTCGCAATTTCAACAAATATAGTTTGCTGTTGAAACGGGTTTGCGAGCTGAAGATATGGCCGCGACTTCCTCTCCTTCAAGGTCCAGATCTGAGGACTCTTCTTCGACCACGATCTCATGAACAGTTCTTTGGGAAGAAGTTCGTTTCGCCAAGAACCTCTCAGCTTCTCTTGCCTTATTTCGCAGCTGTTCCAGGTTCTTAACCTCAGCTGATAGCAAAATTTCACCGATTTTGTCTTTGGCATTATTCCTGATGACATCGACAAGCTTCCGGTCATCAAAGGGTTCTTTCAGGCGGTCGTTCAGACTCACGACTGAATTATAAAAATCATCGAACGATTCCTTAACACCCTGCTTCCTAACAAGCAACCTCATGTAAATGTCAACGTCACTTTCCAACCTACCGAATTCCTTTTTCATTGCCATCTTAACCTCTGCTAATTTTGCCGCCTGGTTTCTTTTTAAAAAACCCCAAAACCACTTGTTGGCTTTTCCACTTAGCAAAATGTGAAAGTTAGCGGTAATTTGCTCGTCGGTATAAGATGACGATGATTGCATCCTGTTTACCTTGAAAAGAAAATCGCTTACGTTATCTGTTCCGTCATACTTAATGTTCCACCTATCAAGTCTACAAGACTCAGAAGCACTGAACATAGATGGAGTAGCGGAATTTCTAGGTCTAGCGATCGGTTGGAAAGCTTCGCTAGATCTACCCTCAGCACCTTGTCCTAATGAATTATCCCTAGCCGAAGTGTTCTGTGCAGGTGCTGCTAAGTTCAGATTTTCCAGCTTTTTTATGACATTGGTCATAAACACATCCATTTGCTGAAATAATCTTACTTGGTTATCTACCATACCTCTTTCAATCCTTGCCGCCAAAGCTTCTGCGGAATTTGACCTTGGCACATTTGTAGGGTTAGCATTTGTTGCATTCGCTTCGTTTTGTAATGCATGTTGCAACACATCCTCGTTGCCGGGCGAATTATTGTCATTCGACATGTTTGGAGTTGAATTCGAAATTATTGAATTAAGACACTCAGAAAAACTAAAAGACGAATCTAAGTTAAAACGGTTGATTGTAGTTGTAAATTGCCTGTAAAATTCCTCAAATCTTGCTTCGGAATGAGCGTTAATCACACTTATATCGTCGTGTAGTGAAACTCGACGCCTTCTGCTCATGCCTACTCGAAGATAAACCTCCCGCAGAACTCTATCCACACCAGATTCAAAGACGAGAGAAAAAAAATCAAAAGAATAACTCGAAAAAGAATATATCGCAAAAAAAATTTTAATCCTGAAAAGAGAGTTATTCTCGGAAACACCCTATGACAATCTAGCTGCAAACTCAGGAAAAGAAATAAAAACCTAAACCGATAAAAAAATTAAACGGAATAGTTATAAAAAAAATGTATTGCAATTCGCAACAAACGAAATCCAAATATACTTCAGAACTTGTCCACAGATTCGAATCTCTGATTCTAAAATCACCAATAGCTAATTGTTTATGGAAAACAAATATATTAAAAATAAAAAAAATTCTGGAGAAAAAATGTTTTTCAAAAATTAAATAAAATAACAAAAAATTAGATTTCACTTTGAAATTTTTCAAAAAAATAAGTTTAAAAACTATTTACGGTTTTATTCATAAAAATATAAAAAGGATGAGAATTCGAATTTGAGAGGTATGACTCATGATGCTGGAGAAGAAGCCGCCGTTCTAAGAGCCACAAATCAAACAAGCAAAAAAAATTTTAAATATGCTACTAATGTATGTAATTTAACTTTAAACTATTGAATCTAATTAATTAAAATTGAAACTCTTTTTGATTTACAGGACCTCCACAGACAAAAACTTTCATCCGCGAAGACTCTGCAAAAACTTGAAGAGTGATATGGAATTTTGTCGGACGGAACTCCGAAGACGCCTCTCGCATCAACGGGTCTCTTCCATTCATTCTTTTACCTATATATGTATGTGCTGATTGTCTGGCCATTTGAGTACCTTCTGTATATATACTCAAAGACACAGCCTTCAGCTCGAACATAATTTATTTTGTGTTGTATGGTTGCATCTTTCTTGCGGCAACGCGGTACCGAGCGCTCTACACCCAGTCACCGGGACTCACAGGAAAGTTGCAACCAAAATCGATCTGTGAAAATCGATAAAAAAAAATCTGAAAAACTATGAAAAAAAAATCGAAAAAAAATGAAAAAATTTAAGATGTACCTATAAAAAGTTTGATTTTGCTCAAAATTTTATCCGCACTATCACTAGATAGTGGGATACACGTTATGGGCGCCATTTTGTAGCGGGCCTTTTTGCCTTACGGTCCTTGCTGGCGAACCCTTAGCTCAGCGGTTGGTGTGGTTCTTGGACCGATCGCCCAAACTACAAAAAAAATTATTTTGCCAGCTATGCATCAAGTTGTTTCGATGCGCGAGATATTCTTCTCTATCCCTCCCTTCCTGGTTGCTTCCCTCGCCGGAGCAACCCCTAAATATGGCCTCTTCCTCCTCATCTCATCATACCTCCCTCCTTTTCCTTCTCATCCTTTTATTTAAAAAAAATTAGGCACTCATTTTTTTGTTTAAATTCTTTTTCATATTTCATTGAAAACCCTTTTGCTCTTCATATTGTCTCTAATTACTATTTCATTATTACCAAATGTAAAAATGATTTATATTATCGTATGCCAGTAAAGTTCTCTTTGTTAACTTTCTTACAATTTAAATTTTATTTTTATACTAAATTTAACTTCAGCGGCAACGCGAAGATGATATCAAAAACGTTATCAAATTACTTGACTACGTCTTCGAATTATTGGAAATTGGGATTTATAAATCCTCTTTTGTCTGTTATTCACTTCCGCACTTTATTCCCCTCGTAAAACCCACCCTTAAACTCGCGTAAATATTATCTCTTCGTTGTTTTATATATATATACGTATATAAGTTTTTTTTTATTAAATATATATCAAATGGTTAAAGCGTTTACTCACCCTTGTATCCGGAAGAAGTGGCCACTGCTGCTGTTGATCACTTTTCGCGAGTTCAATTATATTTTCTTTTTTACGGTTCGCGTAGCTGTACTCTTCGATATGGATTTGATATCACTTCTCGTTGACCGTTAAAGGTACAATATGAATTGAAATTGAAATTACGTAAAAAATATAAAAAAAATTTAGGTGACTTTGTCGAGATTCGAACCCGAAGACTCCTAAGCTGGACTCCAATTTCGTCGTCGCTGCTACCCTCTAGGCTACGGTAGCGATATATATATATAGGATTATATCGTTGCACAAGTGAAACCTAGTCATGTGACTGTGACTCCTCAAGAACAGCCCAAAGTAGGTGCGGCCGGCTATTTCGCTGTTTGCCTGGCTTTTTCTTTACACTATTGGGCTGTTGCTGTCCCGGAAAAAATGTGGAATGGACTCGCTCGGGAACTTTTTTTAAGTCAGACAGTCGTTAATTATTGCCGACTGCCAAGGTGTTCTATATAAAAAAAAATTTATATAAAAAAACTACCGCACAAATCACTGGTTGGGATCAGCTTACCGGATAATTTTATCCTTATAATAAGTATTTTAGTTTCTGCTACCTCGTAACGAATTTTATTTATCCAATTAACTTTATTTTATTTTATTTTTCTTATTACTGATTTGTCTATAGGCAAGTTATGAAATTAAACCTTTCTTATAATACAGATCGTATTACCACGATAAATTCAACTGCCTTCGAGGCGATCTTAAAAGAAAAAGAGGTACTTTTCGTACTTAGTTACCGAAAGTTAGCTAATCCTATTGTTTTCCCCTATGCTGACTATTGTTTTCCCCTATGCTGAGCAGCCAAACATACGAAAAAGCTGTAATTTCCCCTCCTTCCAGGATCATTGAACCTTTGGAGCAGAAAATAAGTCTTTTCGAGCTAAAGCTTCCTTAGATTTCCGCCAGCTCAGCTTTTGACTTAAATGTAGTCAAGAAATCTGCAAAAAAGTTTCCTCTTGAGTTACAACTCAGAACGCATTCCAAAGCTTGATCTGAGGAATCTACTACAATTAATCGTTAACCACCAAAAAAATAATCTTTTGTCTCTAATTTTTACAATGCGTTTGTCTCTTTTCTGTATTTTATGCTTATGTCCTATCTGTATGTCAGTTCGGTTGTTATTTACTTCGAATGTAATTAAGCTTGCGCAGCTTATTATTGTTGTTCGCTCGTCGGCGTCGGTCATTTTTTTATTTTTCATTCGTTTAGTTTACTTTATTGAAATAATTACCAAAAAAAAACGAAATCGGTTACAATTCGGAGATATGGTACTGCAGCACACGCCTGTTCACTCGCATCGGAAACAATATGTAATTGCACATTGACGTCAGACCAGTTGGATATTTAAAAATCTTGAGGAACACGAGGAAGTGTGCAATCAAGCCCACTGGATCGTAAATAGACATAAGGATCCTTAAAGCTTCCCGCTTGGTGGGTTTCTTTTTGGCACTTAGCACAGTCTTGTTTCCCTTATTAAAGCGAAGTGAGTATTTAAATTCATCGGTAGTAAGAGACCACCACATTCCCAAGATTTTTTCAGCAGAATGTTCTTGGTCAAGACGCATGTTGAAATTGACATCTATGGAGGTTGGGTTGAGAACTTCCATCATTTTTTTTTAATTTGACCTCCAATTGCTTATTTCAAAACCGGCGTGTCGATGAATTTTGCTAACCTGTGTGGCTAACAACAAAGCCTCTTCTTCGTTATCCAGAGAATCGAGTAAGTCATCAACATAATGATTGCAGATGATGCATCTTACTGCACGTGGAAACTCGTCTTTGAACTTATCCGCATTTTTATTTTTAACGTTCTGTGCCGAGCTGGGAGAGCAAGTTGGTCCAAAGGCCATAACTTGCAAAACGTAAGTATCTGGTTCTTTGCTGTCATCTAAGTCTCTCCACTGAAACCTCAATACATGCTGGTCCTGTTCCGAGATTAGGACTTGATGGAACTTCTCTTTAATATCGGCTGCTATACATATATTGCGCTGTCTACAACGCAAAGAATACTATAAAAAGAAGAATTTAAGTCCATACCTTTCATTAACATCGTATTCAACGATACTCCTTTGACTTGCGCAGCAGCGTCCCACACCAGCCGGACCTTACCAGGTTTATTGACATTCTGCACTGGAAACATTGGTAGATACCATTTTCGATCTTGATGCATCTGGATATCATCTGGTGTGAGTTTTGGGATGTAACCTTTGACCAAGTATTTATCAAACTGCTGCTTTACGTTCTCCGCCAAAGCTGAGTCTAATTTTAACCTCTTCTCTAGACCTTGCAATCGTCGGATAGCCATATGCCGACTTTCCGGTAGCTTGATGTTCTCATAACGCCAGAGAAGTCCTGTTTAGTATCGAGTGCCATTATACGAAGTGGTAGAATCTAGTAAATCCTTGGCTCGATACTCTTCCTGTTGATGTGGAGAATGTTTAGGAGCGGTAACCCCAAGGCTATCAACCGATAGGAATTCTTTAACTATCTTATGCAAGTTGTCGTCGCCGCTTGGCATTCACAATGGAAATCATGCACTTCAGTATTTGTGACTGTATTGCCACTCTTGATATTCATGCTGCAAAAGACTGTCCATCCAAGTCGACAGTAAACAGCAATCGGCTCATGGTCGGCGCCTTCTTTTACATTCAATGGAACTGCCACATTCCAGTTCCTGAGCGGCTGTGCATGTGAGAAAGTTGTTGTTGGGTTGTTTTGAAGAAGATTTTTGAAATAATCAGAGAGATCATCTGCAGAAATACTTAGACCAATAGAGTTGTGTGAAGAGTTTATTTCTTTTGCCATCTTCCAGAAATGCTTTGAGTTTTGGATTTGACTGAGTGATTGCGCTTGCATTGATTCAAAAATGATTTTCTTAGCGAGGCAATATTGTTAATGTTGGTAATTAGCTTGAATGTACCATTTATGAATTTCATCACAAGAACATATACGAAATGCTTTCAGTAAGGCAAATGATTTTTTCCTGGCATTTAGGCAATCTCTATCAAACCATTTTTAAGTGGATGGACTCGTTGTATTTTGAGTTGGGATGATTGAAGAATTTCTTATGCATACTGTAAATTGGTTTGAGAGTTCGGTAGTTGATTGGTAAGTTGAGATTGGGATGTGCGAGAGGTAATCATCTAAGCAGTGATGGTAGGTTTCTTAGTTGAAATTTTCCATTTTAATCGGGACATCAAACTAAGAGGTCCCTGCTGTGGTTCAAAGTGAGATTCCCATTCAACTACTATCGGCATATGATCAGAAAAATGTTGACTCGAAACTTCAAATTTCTTTATGAGGTTGATCCAATCATTATTTACCTTTGACTTGCGCAGCAGCGTCCCACACCAGCCGGACCTTACCACGTTTATTGGCATTCTGCACTGGAAACATTGGTAGATACCATTTTCGATCTTGATGCATCTGGATATCATCTGGTGTGTATTTATCAAACTGCTGATTTACGTTCTCCGCCAAAGCTGAGTCTAATTTTAACCTCTTCTCTAGACCTTGCAATCGTCGGATAGCCATATGCCGACTATCCGGTAGCTTGATGTTCTCATAACGCCAAAGAAGTCCTGTTTAGTATCGAGTGCCATTATACGAAGTGGTTGAATCTAGTAAATCCTTGGCTCGATATTCTTCTTGTTGATGTGGAGAATGTTTAGGAGCGGTAACCCCAAGGCTATCAACCGATAGGAATTCTTTAACTATCTTATGCAAGTTGTCGTCTCCGCTTGGCATTCACAATGGAAATCATGCACTTCAGTATTTGTGACTGGTTTTCGAAAGGGTTACTCATGTGAAACCGCCATCAATGTAGTTGTCACATCTTGGAAAGAGAAACTATCAAAAAAAAGAAATTTTTACTGTGTATTTTTGGACTTAAAACGCGCATTTGAGACTGTGAGTAGAGATATTTTAATAATGAAAATGAAAAAATATGGGTCAAAAATAATGAATTGTTGTGGTTTGAATCTTATTTAAAAAATCGAAAACAAAGAGTAAAAGTCAACGGAGAAACTTCTGAAGCAATTGAAGTCGAGTGCGGTGTCCCCCAAGGATCGGTTTTAGGGACTCTCTTGTTTATAATTTATATTAATGACCTAAAACGCGTTGCAAAACACAGCAAATTGGCTTTGTTTGCGAATGATGCAGTCGTATACATCTCCAGCGATAACGATGTGGAAAGTAAAAATAAATTACTAAAAGACTTAGACTATATAAATCAGTGGCTTATACAAAATAAACTAAAACCAATGGTGCTGAACGAGAGATTGGGGGTGTTGTAATTGAAAAAACAAGAGAAGTTAAATATTCAGGCGTAGTTTTAGACCAAAAGTTGTTGTTTGGAAATCATATTGAATACATACTTGTAAAAAAAATAGCTAAAAAATAGGATTTTTGAAACCTATAAGAAACCATGTTTCTGCTATAAGTGCGAAAAATATATATATTATGTCATTGTAAAACCCCATTTTGAATATTGTTCAACTATTCTGTTTTTATAAAATAAAGCCGTGCGATGTATTTTAAAGTGCAATGGATGTATGCCAATTCGTTATATTATGTTAAGAAGTGGCTATCTGTTAAACAAAGAATTGTTATGAATGTCTTAGTGTTTGTATTTAAGATAGTTAACAATTTAATGCCAAGTTATTTATTGGATTACATAAAATTTATAAGAGATTTACAACCATATGCCCTAAGAAACAGAAACGATCTAAGACTTCCTAATTTTGTCAATGCGAATACACAAAATTCACTTATATATAAAGGATTCCAGTTATTCAGTAGTCTAAATACTGAAGTTAAAAATGAAACCAACTTAAATATATTCAAAAGAAATGTTATTGATTTTGTAAAATCCCAGTACTAATGGTAATGAAAATTAATTATACAAACAAAAATATAAGTTCTTGTTAATGTAAATAGTTCAAATTAAACTAAATAAATAAACTTAAACTAATTACGTTGGTTGTGATTCTGGCGTTCATTCGACAGGTTGATTTTTTTGATAGCATCAAAGTTAATGTCACCTAGCATTTTTTGCAGCTCGTGCTCTCTATCGATTTCATTACAAATAAGATTACTATTATGATTTAAATAAATGATTTATTTTCAAATAAAATGGTGTTATTTTTGCTTCGAACATAATCTGTGAAATAGAGAAAAGCCGAGAGCGAGGTCCGCACCAGGCGCGGAAGTTCTACCAATCCGTCCGAAACATGACGCAGTACACACCACGCTGCACATACTGCAAGGACGGAGAGGGAAATCTGATCACCGATCCTCAAAGCATACTGGAGCGATGGGAAGTGTACTTCAATGAATTGCTAAATGGTCAGCTCACTGCAGAAGTGGAGGCTCCACTACTTCAAGAAGAGTACCCTATGTTGCCGCCACCAAGCATAGAAGAGGTTGAGAAGGCTATAGGCCGGCTAAAGAAAAACAAAGCCCCGGGAGCCGATGGTATACCAGCCGAACTATTTCAACACGGTGGGCCAGCTTTACGTCAAGCAATTCATGAGATTATAGTGCACGTGTGGGAGCATGAAGAAATTCCAGAAGACTGGCGAAAAGGTATCATTTGCCCCATACATAAGAAGGGAGATGTCACAACGTGCAGCAATTATAGAGGTATCACGTTGTTGAGTACCGCCTATAAGATACTCTCCTCTATCCTACAAGACCGGATAACCCCATACGCTAAAACCATCATCGGACAATATCAGTGTGGTTTCATTCCAGGCAAATCAACAACTGATCAGATCTTTACCCTTAGGCAGGCGATGGAAAAATGTCTAGAATTTAACATCCCAACATACCACCTGTTTATAGACTTTAAGGCCGCCTACGATAGCATAGCCAGGGTAGAACTTTACAAAGCCATGAGAGAATTCGGCATCCCAAATAAATTTACACGACTATGTAGGTTGACCATGACCAACGTAACAAGCCAAGTAAAAATAGCCGGATTGCTATCCAAACCAATCAACATCTTTAATGGACTCCGACAAGGGGATGGTTTGGCCTGCCTCCTCTTCAACCTGGCGTTGGAGAAAGCAATCCGTGACTCTGGCACGGCAACAAGAGGGACCATCGTCAACAGGTCCAGCCAGATACTGGCTTACGCAGACGCCATCGACATCATCGGAAGAACTGAGCAAGCTGTACATGATTCCTTCATCCAGATCGAGCAGGCGGCACAAAATCTGGGGCTGCACATTAGTGCAGGTAAAACAAACTACATGGTGGCGTCGAATGCGAGAGGAACAGTTGGTCAAACAATCAAGGTAGCGGAGCACGAATTTGAAGTGGTGCAATCCTTTAAATACCTTGGGTCAATAGTAGCAGCCGATAACAATATAGAAGAAGAAATACGCGGGCGGCTTCTCAAATCCAACAGAGCCTACTATAGTCTGTCAAAGCTCTTCAAATCCAGAAATCTCACCATAACTTCAAAACTGCTGCTGTACAGGACCATGGTCCTGCCAGTACTCACATATGGATCCGAGACTTGGGTGCTTAGCAAAAGGCACTCCGACCTCTTAGCCGCGTTCGAGAGAAAAGTCTTAAGGAGAATTGTTGGCCCCATATGTGAGGAAGGACGATTCCGGAGACGGTACAATCATGAATTGTACGCAATCTACCTTGAAGCAGATATCGTGACAAAAATTAAGCTCGGTAGACTCCGGTGGGCAGGGCACCTAGCTCGCATGAGCGAAGAGGAACCTGCTCGGAAAGTTCTTTGTGGTACATTCTATGGTAGACGACAGCGTGGTAGACCATGCTTGCGCTGGAGAGATGGCGTAGACCAGGACGCCCGGAGCCTTGGGGTGCGCAACTGGATGGCGGCGGCTCGAGACCGGGATGGGTGGAGAGACTTGTTGAAGGAGGCCAGGACCGGACCCCGGTTGTCGAGCCGACGATGATGATGATTTTTGATTCGAACTATGGTATTCGGTTTATAATGTCTTTTTATTTTTCTGTAATGAAGGAGTATTCGTTGCTTTAATTGCATTTTCTTTGAAAGATCGCGATGCAGAAACACACCTGTGTCTTTAAGCTTGTATGCATTTTTAAGCATTTTTAAAGTGATTTCACTTGAACCGATGTTTACTTTTAATTTAGTTGTACTGTCTTTTTCACTTATTTTAATGGCGAATTCCTTTCAACAAAGAATTCGAATTTTTTGTAAACAGAATCGATTCGGAATTCGCCGAAGGATCGATTTTTTCGTGTGATTGTGTGTGTTACTAGGTTTCTGGTTATCGATTCTTATGTTGAAAGGAATTCGGCATAACATAGTCTGTGCACATTGATTACCAAGTAGAAGCCGAGTGACGTTAAAGATTCTTTCTTTTGGATCTGTATATGAGGATCTTACTTGGGGATTGAAATGATAATGTTTTTGTTTCTTAGTTCACGACTTTGTGATTCTAGTTCTTCTTCCAATCAGCTGCATCTTTCTTCAAATTGTTTAACTTTTGTTGACAATTCATTATTTTGCTTCCTCACGAAGTTAATTTCGTTGTTTAGCTTGCTCAGGTCTTCCTTGGAGGCTAGGTTTGTAATTGCCAATGCAAGCTCAGTTTGGAGCGAAGAATCAAGAATTTGTTTAATTTTTTGCAAATCCGAATCAGTCATGGACATGCGTTTGAAAATTTTATAATTACTTGGTGTGTCTTTCTGATGAGAATTTTCTTCTGGTGAAGTTTTACGATTGTCAGTCATGTGACTTCAGATTGCAAGTTAAACACTTAAGTTTTTGCAGAATTATGCTACTTTTACCTTGACAGTGGCCGATTTGTGGAATATACTTTAGTTTAAATCAACTTGAGCACTTTTTTGATTTAAAACTGAGATTAATACTATATTTTTAACTAAATTTATAAGAGCGATATCTATGTTCAACTTTTAATTTTCACAGCAGCGTTGCCAGTCACTTACCATTTTGGGCTCTTTCAAGGTAGGTAGGTCAGTAGAAATGGCGGCCAACGAGCCGACTAGCTCGCTGACCCAATTAGCGCAAAAAGCGCCGTTTACCAAAACTCGTTTGAACCTATGGTTAATAAATGGGTTTGTAGAGCAAAAATCTAAAGCCCCGAGTTAGACAGCAAAAAGCCGAGTTTCGTCTCAAAGCCCTTTCGTCGCCATTGAGAGAGACATCAAGTCTTTGATCATCAGTTCGGAAAGTTCGTCAAGGTCGTCAAAGAAAGTCTTTTCAAGTGATTGTATCCTAAAGCGGGCTAGAGCAGGGCATTTACAGAGGAAGTGAATTAATGTTTCCTTTTCCTGCTGGTTCGCACTGCTACGACAGTGGGTGTTGCAAGAAATACCCAGTATTGCCGCATGTTCCTTTTGGCCAGTGCCCGGTGCATGTTGCAACGACCCTGGCAATGTCTTGCCTTGGTCTACACATAAGATCTTTTGTTCGGGGTTTATTGTAGGCGGGCCAAATCTTTCTAGACATAACACAGTAGCTTAGACTGCTCCAACTAATATTGGATTTGGTGAGAAAAATTGAAAGTATATAACTGCCCTTCATAACTCCGACAGGAATGTAAGCTCTTTCCGCAAGTGAGCTATGAAGGGCTGATCCTTGCCTAGCTAGTTCGTCTGCCCGCTCATTTCCCTCAATGCCTCAGTGACCCGGTACCCAGATAAGAGTGACACTAAGATTGGCGCTCAGGCTTGCACGATGATCTTGGCATTGCTGGACCATTTTTGAAGGATGATGTAGCCGCAGCAATTGCCTTAACAGCCGCCTGACTGTCTGTCAGAATTGCAGTATTTCGATATTGGTTTGGGTCTTGTTTGGGTATTTTGCATGCTTCCTCTTGCTTTTTTGAAAGGAACCAGGAGAAATATTTATTGTTATATTTGGTGCCATTGCTTCATTTAATAAGTTTATCTTATTTGTAAATACACTACTTGACAAATTAAATTTCAAACTTTCCCATCAACTGATTTCTTTTTTGACAAGCAAGAAAGTGCAGTAGTTTTTCTTCGAATAGATTCTTGCTGGAGGGGAAATGAAATAAATAAAAAAAAAGTAAAAAGCTCTGGCATTTTCGTGCCAGAAAAAAAGTAAAGAAACACGTTTTGTGTAGATTTGGTATACCACGGGATCCCGCGGGCGAGTAAAAAAACAGCGCAGTAGGCAACAAATCTTTGGGTCCACCCACAAGCTCTAAGGCAATTGTACACGACGCATGATGCGTCCCAGTCTACCAGAATGCTGAAAAAACTTAAGTGTATAAGAAAATAAGAATTCTAAGTTACAATGTATCAGGTTTAAAAAACAAAATACATTTTGTAACATAATTATAACAAGTTTTGATATTTTTTTATTGTTTGAAGTTCATCTATTAGAAAACCAAGAAATCAGATTTAAGAATATACTGTTTGGTTTTCGCGATAATCTCGAAGTGATCTGCGGTAACTTTAAAAAAGGTGGCGAAATAAGTGTTATTAACTTAAAATCTGATACATTTGATGTAATCTTGGTACCTATCTACTAAAATTGTAATCATTGGCAGTGTGATTTCGACAAACTCTGTGACTCACTACACTCCATAGACTTCACTGATATAATGCATATTGGCGATTTTAATGGTCGAGTAGGACTATCACAAAAACAATTTCGCACCCGGATACAACAGCAGTTTTTTGGTACCTTAAAGGCAATCTAAGGACCCAATTTGTGATAACAAAGGAGCAAAAATTCTTGAACTTATCTACCGATGAGTATGACATGCGTTTGTTGAATAGTAGTTGCAAAGGTGACTCGGAAGGTGAACTGACATTTATCAGGGGAACATCATGCTCAATAATAGATTACTGCCTTGTCTCGGGAAACTAGTATAAACTTCTGGACAGTTTTAATGTTGGATTTGAGATCTTTTCGGACCATATGACCCTGGAAGTAACTCTCAATTTTGCTGCCAGCGACAACTATGATAAGACGAATCCACTAATCCTTTTGGCAAAATTTGTTTGGAATACTCGAAACCTATCAGCGAAACATGAATGCAAACCTTATGAAACTGAACACGCGACATTATATAGTCGACATGGAAGCTTAAACAGAAATCATTAAGAAATCCATTCCGCAACACAAGGACCCAAAAACCTACAAAACACATAAGCAAAAATGGTTTGATTCAGATTGTTTGAGAGCAAGAGACAAATCCCTTAAATGTTTGAAACTTTTAAGAACAAATAACTCCAACATATTCAAAATACTCTATCAAGATGCCAACAGAGAATACAAGCGCATTTGTCATAGCAAAAAAGTAGCTCTTGAACAGCAAAATATTGCGCTCATAAACACTTCAAAGTCCTCGGCGCAGTTCTGGGAAGCTGTCAAGTACTTAAACAGATGAATGAATAATATTTGGGGATAATTGCACTGAGACCTATTGATCTATTGTGCCCCCATCTAGAGCTAGATGATTTTGCTCATTCTACAACTCCTCCTCCAGATTTACACCTTTGAGGAATTTGAATATCTGAAGTACTTTTAGAGAGGGAAATTGGCTCTCTACTACCTGATAATGTCCCAGGTGTTTTTTTCTTTGATGCATGAGAGCATCGCATCTGCCTAGAATATATGGTCCGGTGGTATTGCAGAATTTGCACGTGGGGCTGCTTTCTAGACCAAGAATATTGAGGTGTCTTCTGAGTCTGCAGTGGTTGTAATTCCCGAGTAATAGTTTTGCCTGCGTTAGCTTGGGGAGTACCTTCCAATTTTTGGATCTTTTGATCTCCTCTTTTTTGATTTTGTTTTTAATCACATTTTCTCCTATTCCGAAATAGGGCTCAGGCCCCACTAACGGGGTTAATGCGCTTGTTTTTGCTAGGGAGTCTGCCTCCTTATTACCCTGGACCCCGATATGGCCAGGTACCCAATGGAGGGAAACATTGTTGTACTTGCCAAGTTCGTTTAGCCTATTCACACACTCCAACACTAGCTTAGAGCTGATGGCGTACGAGCTAAATGCTTGCGAATGGCAATGTTTTGGTTGCGGTATTTTCTTTCGAGATTACGATCTGCACATTTTGCTATGGTGTGAACTTCCGCCTATAAAATGCTAGTGGACTGTCCCATTGGTATAGAAAGTTTGGTTCTCGGCCCAAAAATTCCTGCCCCAGTCCCTTCAGTCGTTCTCGACCCATCAGTGTACCACTTGATGGTATTTGCTTTGAGTGTGTAGTTTACTGTTTCGCCTACGCACTTTTTCTTGCTACTTAACTCCGTTTTGAAGTTTTTATCGAAGTTATATTTTTTAATCATACCATCTCTTGGAATGTCAATGAGGTTTGTTACTGTTGACTTTAAAATGCAGTCTTTTACTCTAAGACTTATACACTTCCCGGTCCCAGTTCCCTCCTTGGCAAATCTCATAATGGCTCCCTCAGCTGTGCTTACGATGGTGTAGTGTAAGGGGGACAGATGGAGAATAACATCCATCGCTGCTGTAGGGCAAGTTCTCATTGCTCCCGTAATGCATATACATGCGAGCCTTTGGATTTTTTCTAGCGCTTTCCCAGTTGTTGCTAATTCAGTTCTTTTGTGCCACGGAACTGCACCATAGGTAATGATGGGTCTTACCATCATGGTGTAAATCCACCTGAGGATATTAGGTTTGCAACCCCATGATCTACCTGCAAGTCTTTTGCATATCATAGGGGCCTTTGTGGCTTTCCCGACGGTAATTTCAACGTGTTTATTCCAGAGGAGTTTACTATCTAGTGTTATTCCTAGATATTTTACCTCTCTCTGTGTTTCAATTACTTCACCAGCTAGCCGGATAGGTTTCATGTGTGGTAGAAGCCTTTTCTTGGTAAATGGTATAATCGTCGTTTTTGTAGGGTTAATTGTTAGTCCTACAGATAGACACCATTTCCTTGTGATAGATAGTCCTCTTTGGATAATATCGCAAAAAGTTTCTTCAAACTTTCCTATGGCGGTAATAACGATGTCATCAGCGAAACCAATGCATCGTATGCCTTGAGAAGTAAGATTTTCTAGCAGTTCATCCACTACAAGACTCCACAGCAAGGGTGATAGCACCCCTCCCTGTGGACAACCTCTTGTTGTGCATATTTTTTGTACATTTGATCCTGCTATTACCTCTGCTGTTCTAGTGCCCAGCATCTCACCAATCCATCTAGTTAAGGTGATGGGGACACACTTTGTTACAAGTGCTCTTGTAACTGCTTCATGTGAGGTATTATAAGTGCTCCCTCTATATCTAAAAAGGCAGATAAAGCCGTTTCCTTTGCATCTAAAGCTATTTGTAAGGTATTGGTGAGTAAGTAGGTAGGGTAGGTAGGTAAGGTAGGTAGGTAAGGTAGGTGGTGAGTTCAAACAGGGCGGTTTCTGAAAAAATCTAACCGCTCTGTAAGCATGTTGGCGTTCATTGAGAGGCCTATTTATTAACACTTCCGATCGTATAAAGTTGTCAACTATTTTTCCAGCGTTTTCAGTATAAAGGATGTTAAGCTTATCGGCCTGAAAGACTTTGGATGGGTTGTATCTATTTTCCCTATTTTAGGAATAAAGATTACCTTAGCTCTTCTCCATAGACTTGGTATATACCCAAGAGCTATGCTACTTCGAAGCATGCTAATGAGATATGGCATAAGATCTTCTATGCCCTTCTGAAGGAGGGCTGGGAAGATGCCATCTAAACCTGGAGACTTAAAAGGTTGGAATGTACTTAACTACTTTTACTCGAGCAGATGTTTGAAGCTAGCTTCCAGTCTTCTCTGTTTGGTTTAAGAGGTAGTCTCTCTAACGAGTTTCCTACTACAGGTAGGCTGCCTGAAAATGCGTGCTAAGCAACAGAGTGGACCTCTGCTCTTCATTTTCAGTGAAACTTCCATCATTGTAGCGAAGTGATAATGATATCAATGTTTTCTCTTTTGCAAGAGCTTTGTGTAGTCTTGCTGCAACCGGGGTTGAAGAAATACTCTCACAGAAAGATGTGAAACTATTCCTCTTGCCTTTCCTTAGTTCTTTATTGTACTTTGTCAGCTCTGTGGAGTAGTTATTCCATTCCCTGGTTCTTTTTGCCTCATTTAAGAGTTTTCTAACCTTGGATCTTAATTTTGACAGGGTTTTGTTCCACCACGGAGCGTCTTTATGTCTTGTTAATAGGGCAACTGAGTTCGTATGCCTCTTGTATGGCCCCACTAAATTCATTAACTGTAAATTCTAACTCAAGGTGACTATTAATCGTACTTGCTGGGCCTATATGTTCCAGGTTTGATTTTAGAAAAGTTTTGTGTAAGTCCCTTAAACACATACACGTCAAACATCTCTTTGTCTCTTAAATCCCCGCAACTTCGGACTCACTTCGATTAGCTTCTCAATGCCCAACTAACCTCCCCACTATTTCAATATGCAGCCCCTCTACTCATAGATGAAAAATAAGATACAGTGTTTACTCTGGACGCAGTCAAAGAAGTTATAAACAACTCGAAATCAAACAAAACCCCAGGTATTGATCGCATTCCGTTCGAATTTTATAAAAATTGCACAAACGAGTTTATAAATTCTCTCACAATAGAATATAATCGAATCTTTGATTCTACAAATGTCTCTGATGCATTCAAGAAAGCAATCATTTTCCCTCTTCATAAAAAAGGTGATTACAATGACGCGAAGATCTACAGAGGAAACACATTTTTGAACACTTCAACCAAACTGTTTGCCGCATTGATATATAAAAAAATATGCGAATGGGTTCAAGAAAATAACATTCTTAAAGAATTTCAAGCTGGATTTAGAAAAGGTTATTCTATAATCGACCAGATATTCTGCCTAACTAATATTGCTGAATCTTACAAGAGCAAAAAAAAAAAATGTTCACACATTCTTTGTAGATTTTGGAGCAGCTTTCGATACAATATCACGTGAAGCACTCTTTACAAGCTTTCCAAAATCGGTGTATCAAGCAAAATCATTCAAATCCTGCGAGCTATGTATGGGAATAATATTGCGTACGTGTGGGATGGAGATTTAATCTTTGAAGAATTCAAAGCGTCAATGGGCGTTAAAAAAGTCTGTATTCTAAGTGCACTAATTTTTGGGTGCCTATTGTTTCGTCTTTTTTATTTCGCCAATTGTTGTTTCGTTTTTGTTATAATATTCACGCCGTAATATTCACGCTGTTTAAAACTCGGTTTAAAGGTCCTTAAACCGACTACATTTAACCGAAGTAAACCGACAAAATCTCGTTCAAATTGGTAATATTCACCCCGTTTAAGCAAAAAATGACATTCGGTTTGCGTCGGTTTAAATTTGTGATTTAAACCGAACGTCGGATAGCATCGCAAGTTTGAGTATGGTTTTTGAGCGGGTTGGCTACGAAATCCCGCATCACAAAATCCCGCGTAACGAAATCCCGCATAACGAAATCCCGCAAAACAAAATCCCGCAGAACGAAATCCCGAGTAAGGAAATCCCGCATCACAAAATCCCGCATAACGAAATCCCACAAATTCAATACTTTTTCAATACAAAGCGACAGCGCATGAAAAAAAAATCATTCCCATACATTTAGATGACACCAAATGATGAGAATCAAGGAGAACGAAGTTTCCTACTATTCTGCTTTTATCGCACTACGCAAAAGACCGCCCTGGATTAAGCCACGCCCCCTTTGAGTATGTTTTATATCACACAAAGTGGAAAAAAGTTTTTTAAAAAATCATGTGATACGTCCAGTAAAAGGTGGCACTCTTTAGATCACGAATATGCAACTTTTAATGCTCTAAGATGCCTAGTTTAGTCAAAAATCACGTTTGAAGATGTCAACTTTGGGGGGTCTACGAAGATTCGTTTAGCCGCAAATCGCGTTTAAAGATAAAAATTATGTTTGTTATGTCGCCAGGCAGGGGCCTATACCAACAGTTTTCTTTATTAAAATACTCATTATGGAAAGATTTATATCTCCATACAATCATTTTGTTAGCCCTTAAAAGAACATTAAATAGCTGTTATTCGCTTCAGCGGCATTCAAAGATGATGGGCAGAGAAATATCTGACCTATTTTCCACGTGTTGACTGTCAGTGGCTCCAAATTTTGGCTTCGGCATCGTCGCCAGCCATTCTCCATTCTATTTTCAGAACAAAAACACATTTTGTTGAACTCACTAAGTTGTATAAACAAGAACGAAGAAACAAATTCGCCGTCTAAAAAACTAAAAAAGTGGAATTAATTTTGAAATTCTTCAGTTCTTATTAGGACTCAGTAGAGGTTACACCTCGAGGTAAAAAAATGGCTATTTGAGAGATATTGGCCTTATTTCATTTTGTGTGGATTTTGCTAGATAAAAATCACTATTTTCAAAAATTAATGTTTTCTTTTAAAAATATTTTTTTTTTTCAAAAATTAAAATTTTTTCTAAAATTATGTTTTTTTTGAAAAAATATTTTTTTTTTCAAATTTTTCAAAGTCAAATTTAAGCGTATTTCAAAAATATTTTTTTTTTTCAAAATTAATATAAAATTTAAAAAAAATCAATATAGTTTGAAAAAATAATATTTTGTTGAAAAAATATTAACTTTTTAAAATATTTTTAAAAAGTACGAAAAACTACTTTTCCAAAAAGTATTGAAAATCCCGCAGAATAGAGTAAAAAAAATCCCGCAAACGAAATGCGGGATTTCGTTACTCGACCAATTTTCGTGACGTCACAATCTCCAAAAAAATCATTTTCAATTTGCGGGATTTCGTTATGCGGGATTTTGTGATGCGGGATTTCGTAACGTTCCCTTTTGAGCACATGTTTGCTGGTGTATTTATTAATCTTTTCAAGTTTATTGAAGTCTTTGTTGTGTTTTAGTGTTGAATCAAAATTAAGCAAAGACAGAAAGTGCCACCAAAAGAATAAAACGAGAATTCAACTCGTGCGAAATGCTTTATTCAATTGAAAACTCATTTTTTGTGTGACCTTATGCTGGCCAGCGACGTCAATGGTCAATACTATAACACCATACGGTCGCATACGCTGGTGGGAGGAAATCGGCCTAATTTTCAATGCAACACCAGACGCAGCAGTGACCAGTGATTTGTATATTCTTGTGTTTGTTTTTTCTCTCTATTTTTTTTTCTTTCCCTCTATTAGCAACGAACGGATCTCGAATTGCGGGAACGATGCTACAACATAAAAAGAGACCTAAAAAACTTGCCGATTGCTATCTGATGGATACTGTTTTAGAGACCAGTGGTGGTGTCGTTTATTTATTTTGCACTGACTGAAAACACCAATAAAATTTTGAATATTAGCTAAAACCATTTAAACCGTACCTAAACGTCACGAAAATGCCTCCTTTAAGTTGGAGTCGGCTTGTCGTCGTTTTAAACCGACTACTGAATTTAAACCGTTGTTTAACGGCGTGAATATTACGGCCGTAAATGTTTATTTCGAAAACTAGTTTTTTTTTTTGTAGGCACTTTGTTTTCAGATCGTTCCGTTTTGCGATTACTTAGAATTTCTTCTTTTGTTTTTTAATTGTTTCGTATTTCCGTTACAACTATTATGTATTGCTTACCGCCGTAATATTCACGCTGTTTAAAACTTGATTTAAAAGTCCTTAAACCGACTACATTTAACCGAAGTTAACCGATAGAATTTAAACGACAAAATTTCGTTTAAATTGGTAATATTCACACCGTTTAAGCAAAAAATGACATTCGGTTTACGTCGGTTTAAATTTGTGATTTAAACCGAACGTCGGATAGCATCGCAAGTATTAAAGAACTAAAAAAGGGTTTTTTTTTTGGCTTTTGAGCAACTGTTTGCTGATTTATTTATCAATCTTTTCAAGTTTCGGTGTTGAATCAAAATGAACAAAAGATCTAAAACTGCGCAAATACAGAAAGTGCCACCAAAAGAATAGAAATAAAAAGAGAATTCAACTCAGGCCAAGCGCTTTACTCAATTTAAAACTAATTTGTTGTGTGACCTTATGTTGGCCAGCGACGTCAATACTATTACACCGTACGGTCACATACGCTGGTGGGAGGAAATCGCCCGAATTTTCAATGCCTTGGCAGTGACCAGTAAGTTGTATATTCTTGTATTTGTCTTTGCTCTCTATTTTTTTTTGTTCTTTCCCTCTATCAGCTATGAACGGATCTTGAATCGAACATTTGTTCCTGTGGTGAACGCTAATATAACTAACGACAAATAAAAATGCATTTATTATATATATATATATATATATATATTTAAATAAAATTAATTCATTCGTGTCACCCACAAAAATACACATTAGAAATTTATCCTTATCGTTGTTGATGCTGGGCAAAAATATCAAACGTCCACCGCATAGGGTCTTCCAGACATTCCTTGCAGGATTTGTTGCGAATTGAATTCTTCTTGATCTGGTTGCAGCGCCCGGTGCTAACTTCGGCAATGGTATATCGTTGACGCCTAAGTCTCCCATATCTACATATACATAATATTATGCAAGACGGCAAACACTGCGATCATTTTTTGTATGACTGCCACTCGTTGCACTTGGATGGCACTCGATCTTCGCACGTTGCATTGTTCGATATGGACGATATGGAAAATTTTAAACCGACTACTGAATTTAAACAGACTTTAAACGTCGTGAATATTACGGCCGTTAGGTTTGTGTTGTTTCTTCAACGATTGTTTCAAATTTTGTCTCTATTTAAATCTATTATTTCGGAATGCGATTGTTTCGTTATCAGTTAGTTAGTCACGCTCTAGCGTTGTTCGTTAAAGACGGTATAGGTACAAAGCAATTTGAATTTGTTATTTTGTGTTAAATGCATTATTTATTTTGTTCTTTTTTATTTTATTGTTTCTTAAACATTTATTAGGTGTACCTTGTTTTGTTTGAACAAAGTATATTTGTTTAATAAAAATGACCTAAAAATACACAGATTTCCGATTGTTTCTTTGTTTTAACTATACTACCTGGATATCAAAAAGCTATGCCGATTTAAGAGTGTTTGGTTTTTATCAATGTTAATAAAATGTTAACGATGTGGAAATAAATATATATTTGGTTCAGTTTTATTTCATTCATTTCGCCACCGTTTGTTTCTTTGTTTGTTGTTTTTTTATTTTTGTGCATGGAAAGAACTAATCAAACGAAACTAAAATAGTCGAAAACGAAACAATCAAAGACAAAATAAACATAAAACGAAATAATTCTAAAACGAAATGATCGAAAAACGTAACAATCGAAGACAAAACGAAATCAAAACAAAACAATTAAAAAATAAAACGAAAATTGTCAAAACAAAAATAAACCAAATAAATGAAAAGTAAAACAGTGAAATGCAAAACAACCAAATGCGAAACGACTTAGACGAAACAACAAGAAAACGAAATAAAAAAGACGAAACGAACCATACCCCTAATGTTTATATTATTCATTAATGATGTAACCGATGATATCGAAGGTGGAATAAGGTTCTGCGATGTAACAATCCCGGGATTGATGTATGCGCATGATATCGACTTATTGTGTGACACTATCCACGGTATGCAGTTAATGATAAACAGACTTAATTGTAAATGGTGGAATCTCAATGTTAATCTCGAGAAACCAAAAGTCATAATATTTAGAATTGCAAGAGGTCGTTACTCATTTTTGAAAAAGTGGAAGTAAGACGGTGAAGAAATTAAAGTTGTATCCAGATATAAATATCTAGGTATAGCTTGAACCAATTCACTTGGCCAACGGTCGGTTGCGCAGAGAGAGGATTTAAGAGACCAAAAATGGTGATATTTACTGAGTTAAGATTTTTCTTTGAATTGCCAGTGCCAGTGCCTAACTCAACTTTGTTTTTCTTTAAAATTAAAATTAGATTGAATGTATGAGTTAAGAATGAATTTTCTTCAGAGAGAAAAGCTGAACCAACAAACATTAATTAAAAACATTAACATTATTTTATTTTACTTTAAAATAATTATTATAAATTTGTACTTCAGAAGTAAATATAAAACATAATAATAAAATAAAAATAATATAAATAACAATAATATAATTTAAATAATAATTGTTTAGTTACATATACTAAATTTTAAGATCTAATGTCGCTTTCATAGGCGGTTGAAGAATCCTCACCTGGATAAATTATAATTGAATCCGAAATTGTGTCCCACATCAGGTCGTGAGAAAAGTATTCTTCCTCAGTTCTTATGGCATTTTCACACACTTTTCGCCAATCTTCAGCCGTTATTTTTGAAAATTCTTCCTCTGCTAATTTTTGAACATCTAATAACTTGAATGTTGTGTTTCGTGAACCTACTCTTGCCTTGACAGTTGCCCAAATATTTTCAATGGGATTGAGGTCTGGATGACAGGGTGGTAAACGTAGAACCTCATGTCCCATGCCGTGAATGATATTGTCAATCTTATGCTTTGAGTTGTGTATAGCTCGGTGTCGTTTTATTACCTCATACAGTTCAAGTTTCAACATGCGGAATATTGTTTTCGGTTAGCCATTGTATCATCTCGGATTTTTTGCTAGCAGAATAATTTGTTTTTCTCTTAATTTAATGTGGTACGAGGCGTTGTCTATTACAATAACTGAAGGTTCCTCCAAGTTATTGAAAACTTGTTCTTGCATCCATTTGCAGAAATTTTCAAAGTTCATGTCGTGGTGATAGTCTCCTGTTTTCGTTCCAGATTTGAATAAAAGTGAGGAGTTTTTCACGAAACCTTTTTCACCACCTACATGCGCCATTTTCAACCTCTGTCCCTTTGAAATTGGCGTCTTCAACCCACTGCTTCTGTCATCACTCCAAGCCCTTGGCCTTGTATGTGAGCTATGAATATAGCTTTCGTCCAAATAAATAATGTCATATCCTTTTGTTCTGTTTTCCCGGATTTTTCTCAGATACTTCACTCGCATGAGTTAAATATCATTTCTTTCGCAAAGAAGTTTCCGGTTGTTTTGCGTTTTCTTGTAGCCATCTTAGGCCGATTTTATTCACTCAAAGTTGAACACAACTTGAGGATTTTCGGATTCAACTTGTGAATTTGTTTTTATTCACTCAAAGATTACGTTTTCAACTTTCGATTTTCAACTCTAGAGTTGATCAACTTTAGATTTCTCAACTCCTGGAAAAAGTAGAAGTTGGTCGAGCAAACTTGAGATTTCACATACAAAATTTTCTTTTTCTTTTTTATTTGTGTTTCAAAAGCGTGTTTCAACTATCTCAAAAAAGAAGAAAAATAAGCATATATGTTTATACTCATCCTTTCGCTATATATAGGGCAAGTACATATTGGTTTCAAATACAAAAAAATGTAGTTTGTAATCAAAACTAACACTACGATAATCGATTTTGATTAAATTTCGTACCTGTAATAACCAAGTCAATTGTAAAATACTGCGTTTCACGTTTTTCTCAAAAAATTCACATAACGGAATTAGGTATTCCACGTTTTTTGAAAAAATGGTCTTATTTTTGGGTTATTCAAGTATATATTTTCGATTATTCGACCGATTTTGTTATAATTTTGCAAACTGGTGATTCTAAATAGTCTAAAAAATATTGCATTACAAAATTTTGAAAACATGGTTTTATAAACAAAAATCAAACAATAAATCAATATTTTAGTGGGTACTTTTTACTCATTTAATATTTTCTTGTTAAATATACATATACATCATCCATCGTCAATGTGTGGTTTCACACAGTTGTTAACCGCAAGAGCAAGTTCGTGCGATTAAGCCGTGCATTATTTAAGTTTTCCTTTCCTCATATTACCATATCCAGATCCTTATTCCAGTTCCTATACGAGAAGTTCCTGGCACGAGAAGTTAGTTTGTCGAGTCGTAGATTTACGAATAGGGAGCAAGAACCACTCCCCAACCTTCGAGCTAAGCCGAACTAGGGCAAGCGTGCCGTGCCCCTTTTCTACATCAAAGAACACCTCCGTGGTATACCGAACCTCAAAATACAATTTTCCTCTTCCAGCGAATACAAAACTATGGGAAGTTTGGGACCCTTGTTGTTATTTTCCAATTATTTGTTGGCAATTCAACATAATTTGACACAATTTAACAAAATTTAACACAAATATGTCATGGATATAATTGACAGACTCAAATTTAAATTTTAAAATGACAGTTTTTGTTTTATATTTCACAAATATCCCAGGGATATTTTTCAAACTGGAAGTTGGCCAACTTTAGATCTTCAACTCAAGAGTTGAGAAAATAATTAGTGAATAAAAAGAAATTTCAACTTGCGTTTCAACTCTCGAGTTAAAGTCAACTCTTAAGTTGGCCAACTTGAGAGTTTGCTTCAAGTTGAGCAATAGTGAAAAAAATGGCCCTTAGAATCCTGTTGAGAGACGTAATACTTAAGTTAAGCTCCAGATCTTCATGGATTCGTTCTCTCAACATTTTTAAGGATATCATCATTTTTTCCTCCTAGTGGAAGTTGTGCATTATACGCCAAATAGCTGCGATGTCAAATTCGTCTAGTCCAGTTTTCCACTTCGTATGTGGTACTTTTTTATTTGGTGATTTCACAACTCCTGTCTCTTCGTATTTCTTAATGATCCTTCTGATTGATCGTTCAGAAATTCCAGTAATTTTCACGGTATGCGTGGTTGCGTAACTCACAAGATTTTCAAGAAACGAATTCTTGGCTTCTTCCAGTTTGTCATTATATACCTTAACAACTTTCTTACGCAGTCATCGACTATCTCTCGAACAGGCAACATCGTTTCACTTTGGTGATATCCCGCTATTTTCATAGCATTTTTTTTACTGTTTCTTCTCAAGTGAGTGAAAAAAAAAAACAAAAGAGCTAGTCGCAAAGAATTTCTAATGGCCCCTGGGCCTCGTGTTCCCATGAGTGGTAGGTTTGATATTCTTGATGAAGATCAACCTACCAACTCAAAACATAAAAGGAAAAGAAAAAGTAATCTAATCGAAGACATATCAAATTTCAATATTCCCTCAACCTTATCTTCTAATAACCCAAAGTTCATATAATAATTGCTCCCTCGTGTGCTGAAAAACCCTTAACCTCATTTAGTGTGTTCCTTCTCAAAAAAGCCATCGATGGCATAAGTACAGCATATGAAAGCATCACCAAATTTAAGGACGGTACCCTCTTGATTTTAGCCAAATCACAAAAATCTGCCGTCCTATTCCTGGCCTAAAAAACACTTGCCAATCTTTGCCCCATCTCCGTATCATTCCATTGAAGCTTAAACTCATCAAAAGACAGCATACGCTCCCTGTCTTATCAACGTGCCTGAAAAAGAAATTATAGATGAAATGAAATGCCAAGGTGATACTGACGTCTATAAATTCACAAAGTTAGTTGACAATACTGCACGTGCTACAGGTTTAGTTCTCTTCACATTCGACCTATTCCGCCCACCATCCAACGTTAAAATTGGTAGGTACAATGTTAAAGTCGAAGAATATTTTCCAAGCCCCATGCGCTGCCAACTACTCGGGCATACAAAAAAAAGATGCACCAGACCTGCTTCATGTGCTAACTGCAATCTCCCACCTCACAATCCAAATGATTGCACACGTGTTTCATGTGCTAATTGTTTCGAGAAGCACCCTGCTTCTTCCAAGTAATGCAAGTGATACCTGCAAGATAAGGAGATTCTTAAAATAAAAACTATAAAGAAGTGCACAATGGCTGAAGCCAAACAATCATTTACACTCCCTTATACATACTCTGCAGTGACAAAACCAACAAAAGAACCCTGTGTACAAATCAACGCTTCAAGCTCCGAAAACGCTCCAATGGACCACCACTTTTACCCAACCCCAACTTTTACCCAACCCCAACTTTACGAAATATAACCCAGCTTATATTGCCCAAAAGCCAAAAAGCCCAAAAGTTTCTACAATGGAACCTCAATGGGTATACGAACATTTACACGAACTGCAATTGATCATAAACGATCAAAACCCCTCCGTAATAGCACTCCAAGAAACACATTTGCAAACAGATCCGGTCTATTGTGCTCCAAAACAATATGCTGCCTACTTTCACAACCTTTCTAGGAATTCTAGCGCTTCTCAAGGCGTCGGATTACTCATCCATAAAGCTATTCCCCACTCACCTGTCCAAATTAATTCGACTATCTCCGCTATTGCCATAGAAGTTAATCTTAAAATAAAAATTACCATAGTTTCACTTTACATTCATCACTCGCAGCCATTCCCTACTTTCGATTTCCACAATATTGTTTGAACAATCAATACCCCAATCCTACTTACAGGTGATTTCAATAAGTGGAGTCCCTTTGGGGCTCACTGGCTAGCAACTCTAGAGGAAAGGTTATAGAAAGTTTCTTAACCACCTCAAACCTCTCCGTTCTAAATGATGGCAGGCCCACTCACTTCTCGACGCACAAAACTTTTACTAATGTAGATCTAACTCTCGTTTCTCCTCAACTTCTTCCTTTTATTTCATGGAACAGATTCGATGATCTTCACGGAAGTGACCACTTAACAAGCATTCGTCTTGGTGCCGATTCTAGTTACAAAAAACCTTCAGCTAAATTCCAAACCGATCACGCTGATTGGGATTCTTTTCAAGCTAAAGTACTTGAATTTTTAATTCAAAATTCCCCTTCGTTAAATATAAACCAAGAAGCATCCACAATTAGCAAGGCTCTACGTTATGCTGCGAATCTTTCTATTCCACAAACAAAAGGCATAAGACACAAATCATTTGTACCATGGTGGAACTCGGAAATCCACGCACTGCGCACTGAAACAACAAATATAAATTATTTAAAAAGCACCCCACAGATACTAATTTAATAAGTTATCGCAAGGCCAATGCCTTATTCAGGAAAAAATTCAAAGAGTAAAAGACTAGGCTTTCAGAAATTTACTGACAATATTAATCCAATGTCAACGCCCAAAAGACTACGGGCCGACATAAAAACACTTACAGGAAAATACATTCCGTACAATATAAAAGACATACAAACATACTCCGTAACTCTTACAGACTCTCCCAGTATCTCTGAACATTTCCCGAAAACCTGGTCCAATTATTCAAGTAATTCTAATTTTTCCCGAAGCTCCAAGCAACTAATATTAGGCACTCCAATCACTACAAGCAAGAGCAACCTGAGCCAATCTGCAAAGTTTATTACAGCGCCAATCAATTTTCTGGAGTTCGAGTGCTGTTTAAGCTCAGTGAAGGGTAAGACCAGGTTTCGATCGTGTTTCATACCCCATGATCAAAAACTCACCATTGTCAGCAAAAAAACAAAATTTTAAGTCTGAATAACAAAATTTTCGACTGTGGCATTTTTCCCCAATCATAGAAAACCGCAACCCTAATCCCATTACGTAAAAATAATCATAATATTTCTGAAACAAGCGATTACAGACCAATATCCTTACTTCCATGTGTTGGCAAACTTTTGGAAAAAATCATATCCTAGAGACTTCTTTGGTACGCTGAAAGAAACAGCTTAACTAGCCCTTACCAAGTCGTATTCAAACATGGTCGTGGCACAATAGACTCTCTTCTTCACATCGATGAACTCGTTACCTCTGCTTTGTCATGCAAAAACCACATTTCGATCCTTTCTTTAGATTTTGAAAAGGCCTTTGACCGTATCGGAATTCACGTCGTACTAAATAATCTAAACAAAATGTATGGATATGTTAAATCATTCCTATTAAACAGAAAATTTAGATCGAAAATAAATAACGTTTATCTAAAAGAATACAGTCCAGACAACGGCATTCCCCAGGGATTGCCTCTTTCGGTGATTCTATTCATCATTGCATACGATGAAATAAGCAAACTTATTTCCAGGTTTAACAAACTCGAACAAACCCTCTATTCTGATGACCTCTATGTGAACGCTAAGTGCAATAACACACACACCAAATTAAAGACATTTTTGAAGAACTCCTTCTTTGCCGAGTTAACTGGGTTACCACATCTGGCGCTATTTTATCGGTAAGCAAAAGCAAACATTTACATATCTGCAAAAAAACAAGCTGTTCTAATTTTAACATGGATTTTCTTAATATACAAATACCTAATGTTAGAAACTTAAGTATTTTAGGTATTACATTTTATTGTAAAATAAGCTTTAAGGATCATTGCGCAGAAATTAAGAAAAAATTAGCTACCAGGCTTTACATAATTAAATACTTATCTTCTAAAAATAGTCTTATTCACTGTAACACTTTAGTTCGCATAACGAAATCCATTATTTTGTCTAAAATCGACTACGGACTTGTTATATATGGCAAAACAACAAAATCAAATCTACAAATTCATTCAATTCATCTTATCATGCCGCTCTGAGACACGGTTTAAAATCATTCCGCACATCACCTGTAAAAAACCTTCTCACCGAAGCCGGCTGTTTACCCATCGAAATGCGGAGAGACATCCTTACCTTCCGACTCGTCCCAAAAATCTGCGAATCCTATAACTCAACAATCACATGTATAGCTAGCATGATCATGAGACGAAAAAAATACCGAAGTTTCCTTCAACGATATAGGTACCAAGCTTTAAAATCATCTTTATCCTTTGGAATCCGCCCAGACTCTAAATTATTGGTTGTGGAACAATATCCTCCCTGGCAGCTATCACTAGAGATAATTAACATCTCACTATCAAAAAAGACATCACAACGAAAAAAATTGTACTCTCAAGAGCATTACAAACGTTATATACACTGACGGCTCCAAAAGCAATGTAGACACCGGCTTTGCCATTGTCAACAACAAAGGCCATGTCTTATATGCAGAACACATTCCAGATTATTTCTCGATATTTTCTACCGAAGCGCTAGCTTCTACGTACACAGCAGTAGTACGACCGATCCTCATAATGGATCGGTTGTATGGTGGCCCGCTTTTACCAAGGCATATAACATCAATAAGCTTAAAAAGATTCAAAGAACAGCTAGTGTTGGTACAACAGGGGCCTTAAGATCTTGCCCAACGGATGGCTTAAGCGTTTTTATGCATCTTTTGCCACTCGATTTACACATTACTCAAATATATCCTATCTTGCAGCGCGTTAAGACTGACCATAGGTTCAAACTAATTTTGGTAACAAAACGGCGCTTTTTGCGGTAATTGGGTCAGCGACCTAGTCGGTTCTTTGGCCGCCATTTCTACCTACCTATCTACCTAAGTGCAAAAGATACTTTGTTCCACTCGACTGAAGCCTCGATAATGCTCTACGGAGCTCAGATATGGGGTTACAAATGCTACAATGAGGTGGAAATATTTCTTCGCTACTTCTTGAAGAGGATATTCTGGCTACCAAAAAATACCCCAAACTATATGCTATACATTGAAACTGGAACTCCTCCCCTGCTGTACACCCTTGAAATGCACTTAAATTATGTTTTAAAATTATTTAAGATGACTGAAACCAGAATACCAAACGTAGTATTAAAAAGCATAATTACAACAAATGGAAACATTTCCGTGGAATGGCAGAAAGTAGCATCCGAATGCGGAATGAATCAGACAGTTCAGGTGAACGAGCAACCTCATCTCTTAGAGCCATTTCGCACTTACCCGGCTGCCGGCTGCCAAACAGCATTTGGTTTAGTAAATCTTATGGGACCTTTCACACGTGCCGACCGGTACCGATGCCGGACTGCAATAGCCGGCTGCCGGGCCGGTAGATGTTTTTGTGTCAAGTAGACTGGCAAGAGGAGATCGCAGAACTAAACAAATCACTTAGCATACCTACATTGCCACCTGCCGGCTACACAGTGCCAGGTATGTGTGAAAGTGAAATGGCTCTTAGAGAAAAATTCAACTCAATTTTGGAGAATTTTGGCAGAAATACGTATGACCATTATGTTGAAGAAGCCGAATCGTCACTGTTTATGAACCATTAGAGCAGGCTTAACCATCTTTTAAATTAAAAAAACCTATTTCCTTAACAGTTACTCAGCTGAAAAAAGAAGTACTATCTTCAAAATGAGAGGTGAACTTGTGAACTCTGCAACATGGAAAAGAGAGAAGATGTCTTGCACTTTCTTGGTGGTTGTCCAATTCTAAAAGAATTTCGACTATCAATGTTTGGAAAACATGTCTTAGAGGAAGACGAAGCAATAAATATCTTAAATGGAGAAAAAGGTTGGGAAGGCTTATATAACTATATAACTACTCAGTGGCAGCACTTCGCTATAGAAAGCGTATTATGGAAGGAGATTTTTAATACAAGAACTTTAGTTTATATTTTGTCAACCTGGTTGACGGCCATAGGCCAAACCCATTATGACTTAGACTAAGCTTTAATTGTAATATATTTATTGAAATAAAAGTCAAATTTAACTCAAAACTAAACCAATCTAATCATCCCCAATTTTGGCCGATATTTCATGCTCAATTTTTTCTCTTGAATCTATATCTGCACACTAAATTGCTATTGCACCATCTTAACGATTATAACGGGTGATTTTTTAGCTGGTTTGGTTTTGGCAACACTGGTTTTGACAGCTGACGTGTGTAAAGTACCTTGTGTCACTGTCAAACAGCTTCAGTTTGGTTTGCAATTTAACCATGGATCGTCTTACAAATGAACAACGCTTGCAAATTATTGAATTTTACTATCAAAATTCGTGCTCGGTTCGAAATGTTCATCGCGCGCTGCTTGTGTTCAGCGATGAGGCTCATTTTTGGTTGAATGGGTACGTAAATAAGCAAAATTGCCGCATTTGGAGTGAAGATCAGCCAGAAGCATTGCAACAGCTACCAATGCATCCCGAAAAAGCCACTGTTTGGTGCGGTTTATGGGCCGGCGGCATTATTGGGCCTATTTCTTCAAAGATGATGCGAATCGCAGCGTTACTGTCAATGGTGAACGCTACCGAGCGATGATAACAAACTTTTTTTTGCCCGAAATGGAAGTTCTTGACTTGCATGATATGTGGTTTCAACAAGACGGTGCCACATGCCACACAGCACGCGAAAGAATGGCGCAATTGCGAGGCGAGTTTGGTGAACAGTTAATTTCACGTTTCGGGCCGGTCAATTGGCCGCCTAGATCGTGCGATTTGACACCATTAGATTATTTTTTGTGGGGGTATATCAAGGCTAATGTCTATAGGGACAAGCCCGCTTCGATTGACGCACTGGAAGCCAACATCCATGCGTTCATTCGTGAGATACCGGCCGATATGTGTGAAAGAGTATGCCAAAATTGGACTCAGCGGATGGGCTACCTGAGACGCAGCCGCGGTCAACATTTGCATGAAATTATCTTTAAACATTAAATTGCAAGGTTCAAACTATCGATTCAAATAAATATTTTATTCATTTTTTCGAATTTTTTGTGTTTTTTTTTTAAAAAAGTTCTAAACCTCTTAAAAAATCACCCATTATGTAATAAAGATTGAAGATCAATGTTTTACTTTTATTGCGTTTTTTTGTTCATCACTGTTTTGTGTATTCTTAGGCGGAGGTTCATATACCAAAACACTTGAAAAAGATGCAGTATTTGTATGTGAAATAATAATTGATGAGCACGGAGTTACATCATTTATTTTCTTATAAATATTTTTTACCACTTAGCTATTATTTAAGAGAAAACTCTTTATGTCATTAATCCTTCTTAATTATGTCGATTCCTTTCAACAAAAGAATTGATTCTGTTCCCATTTTTTCTGAACAAAATCGATTCTTTTCTGTCAAAACAAATCTTTCAATTTTTGCCTGATTTCACACCGATTTGCACACACAGTATATAGATTTCTCATTTCTAATACGTCAAATTGAAAGTCGGGGAGTTTTAAGAAGTCAAATTGTTTCTTTGTTGTGGTAATGGATTCTATATAATTAAACAAAATATTCAATTATATTTTCAGTAAATACAGCTACAAAAATAATAAATTTCAGCTGTCTAGAAACACACACACAATCACACAAAAAAAATCGATTCTTTAACGAATTCGATTTCTTTGTTGAAAGGAATTCGAAATAAGGCAGTTGTTAATTTTTGACATTCGATGCAATGAAAAGGAATGCACTAGTGTTCCAAAGTCATGCGTTTTTCATATTCGCTTATGGAAAGCAAGATAGATGGTGTTATACTCTGTCCAACAAAAATAGGCAGAACACGTCTTATGAGAAAGCTTTTTCAAAATCAGTAGCGTGCCATATTTTTGCACCATATTAAATTAAAATAACTCCTCCACAAAAAGTGTTTGCCCGCCTGTGAATTTCCAATAGCATCTGACACAGACCCAACGTCCTATTCAAGGCACATCTGAGTGTGCACTGAATTGCTGTGGCCAATGACGATTGGCTGCTGCTTGATGTACATTCAGAGTTACCCGTGTCCATTTGTCAATTCGTTCAGCTTTTTTCCCTTGAGTTTCTGTTAAGGCGCTTTTGATTTTCGAGCTTTAAGAAAAAGCTTTTAATGATGAGTGTTATCGTGTACACTACGACAACCCTGTGAAAGCTTTAATGAAGGACAGATTTATGCAATCCACTATAGCCAGAATGAGAGGCAAACGTCCTATCTTGCCTACACTGCCAATTTTTGTTGGACAGATTATAGAGTGTTATACTACGTTTTCATTAGACCCGAAATGAGGTAATTTTGCAAATTACAGAAAAAGTGTTTTCATCTCAAATTTGCTAATTTCGTTTGACAGCTCATTTAATTTTGAATTTTATTTGGCCGTTAATTACTTGTTTTTGTTGTTTTCTCTTTGTGTTTCTATTTTTCACACATCGAGTTTTGACATTTCAATATTAAAGGATTCCAATTGGGTGTGTTCATAAGGTTGGCACGTAATTTCCAACCTAATTTCGTGCAAATTTGGTTGAAATGACCTCATTTCGAAATGTGAATTTGTATGGGAAATGGAATCGAATTTGGAAATGTTCAACGAAAATACAGCATAACAACATGTAAACTAATTAAGTAGGTAAAGGGTGATTTTTTAGCTGGTTTGGTTTTGGCAACACTGGTTTTGACAGCTGACGTGTGTTTAGTACCTTGTGTCACTGTCAAACAGCTTCAGTTTGCTTTGCAATTTAACCATGGATCGTCTTACAAATGAACAACGCTTGCAAATTATTGAATTTTACTATCAAAATTCGTGCTCGGTTCGAAATGTTCATCGCGCGCTGCTTGTGTTCAGCGATGAGGCTCATTTTTGGTTGAATGGGTACGTAAATAAGCAAAATTGCCGCATTTGGAGTGAAGATCAGCCAGAAGCATTGCAACAGCTACCAATGCATCCCGAAAAAGCCACTGTTTGGTGCGGTTTATGGGCCGGCGGCATTATTGGGCCTATTTCTTCAAAGATGATGCGAATCGCAGCGTTACTGTCAATGGTGAACGCTACCGAGCGATGATAACAAACTTTTTTTTGCCCGAAATGGAAGTTCTTGACTTGCATGATATGTGGTTTCAACAAGATGGTCCCACATGCCACACAGCACGCGAAACAATGGCGCAATTGCGAGGCGAGTTTGGTGAACAGTTAATTTCACGTTTCGGGCCGGTCAATTGGCCGCCTAGATCGTGCGATTTGACACCATTAGATTATTTTTTGTGGGGGTATGTCAAGGCTAATGTCTATAGGGACAAGCCCGCTTCGATTGACGCACTGGAAGCCAACATCCATGCATTCATTCGTGAGATACCGGCCGATATGTGTGAAAGAGTATGCCAAAATTGGACTCAGCGGATGGGCTACCTGAGACGCAGCCGCGGTCAACATTTGCATGAAATTATCTTTAAACATTAAATTGCAAGGTTCAAACTATCGATTCAAATAAATATTTCATTCATTTTTTCGAATTTTTTGTGTTTTTTTTTTTAAAAAAGTTCTAAACCTCTTAAAAAATCACCCATTATATGCTTACATCAACATTAATATAATAAAATCAGTCATTTATTCTCAGTCGTGTCTTTCACTTAATAGAGCTCATATAACTACATGGTGTCACATGTGAACCGGAAAAAAAAATTGGAAAAGCAATTTAAAATATTTCTAGCCGCAAGTGACCTTCTCAGTGGATCAGAATTCAGAATGAATTCTTTATTTCTTCACCACAAAGGACCTGATTCTTTTTAAATATTTGATTCTTTCGATGTAGATGAGGAAACCATAAAGCATGACGCTTTAATTAGCAAATTTGATGCATATTTCCATCCAAAATGTAATGTTATTATGGGACGGTTAAATTTTTTCTCGCGACGTCAAAGTACATCTGAGTCGATTGATGAATTCTTAACGGCACTCAAAAATTTAAGCAAAACGTGTACTTTCGGCACACTTAAAGATGAATTGGTTAGGGTCTTATTTATTTGTGGTCTTAACCAAGGTCACCAATTTATTCGTGAAAAATTATTAAATGAATCAACAAAAAATCTCGATGAAATCATTCAAATTGCTTAATTTCTGGAAATAGCAAAGCAGCAAAATTCGTTCATGGAAGTAAAGTAGAAGACAACAGTAAAGCAGAATTTATTGGCAGCATGAACTTCGTATATGGAAAAAAAGGAGAAGACAACACTAAATTTATTGGCAGCATTCGAGAAAGAAAGAGGCAACAGGCATGGAGCAACCAAGGAAAAAGAAAGAACAGCTTCGGCAAAAGCAAAAGTCAAATTCAGCACGCACCAAGCGGGTCTTGGAAACAATCAAATACAAATAACCAACAGTTAAATAAATGTGGCAGATGTGGACAACGGCATATTTACAATAAATGTTAGCCGTGCAGGGGAAAAAATCACTATGCGAAAATGTGCAATACAAATAAAATGAACAGGCGAATAGCTAAAGTAGAAGCAGAAAGGGAATCAGCTACACAATTATCTGAAGAAGACCTTTTTATCGGAAAAAATAATGAGTTCAACATACACCAAGCATGGAACGTAGACATTGGTATCAACAACCAAGTGGTGATGGCCAAAGTGGATACAGGAGTAGAGGGAAATATAATGTCAATAAAGATATTTGAAATGTTAAGTTTAGATAATTTTGATTAAAGTAACATACCAATTTGCCAACCTTTTCAGGAGAAAAACTAGAGTTATAGGAAAGTGTAAATTATGTTGTCTTTTTAAGACAATTTTATTTATCTTGATTTGTATATATGTACTTGAAACTGTAAAACTGTAATAGGTGGAAAATATTAATATTGTACATAGTGCTAAAGATCAAGGAATAAAAATTCAAATGTGCTTTTGGAAAAATATGTAGAGGCTTTCAATGTGCTGGGCTTAGTGCTGGGCTTAAGCGTATGGAAAATTTAGTGATGATAGTGCATGAAAATCAACCAACAAAGTGGGTGAACTCAAATGTGTTAGTGAGAAAGGCTAACGGAAACCTAAGGGTTTGTCTGGATCCTAGACAATTGAACTTGAGCGTCCCCATTTTCCTTTTTCAGATGTTGATGAGGTAAAATCTTGTCTATCAAATGCAAAATATTCCAATAGTTTGAATGCTAATAGTGGCTTTTGGATGATATCTTTGGAAGAAGAATCGTCTAAGCTCTGTACCTCTAATACGCCATTTGCTAGACACAGGTTTATTAGATTACCATTTGGAGTCAATGCGGCTCCTGAAATATTTCATGGCGAGATGATATGGCATTTTTCTCATAAACCAAATGTTGTTATTTATATAGATGATTTTTTAATATATGGTACCACCCCAGGGAAGCACGATCTATATTTAAATATGGTTCTCGAGAAAGCTCAGGAAATTGGTCTCAAATTTAATCGAGAGAAGTCTTGTATAGTAGTTAAAGAGATAAAATATATAGGTCATATTTTCAATGATGAAAGTAAAATTGAAGCTATTATGAAAATGGCTCGTCCATGTTGTTTCAAAGACCTGCAACGATTTTTAGGTATGGTTAATTACCTGGGGTCATTTATTAAAGAGCTGGCAATTGAAAAGGAGCATTTAAGGCAGTTGCCAAAAAAAAGAAGTTGAGTGGCATTTGGACGAGAGGCATAAAAGAGAGTTTCTAAGTTTTAAGCTTCCAATTTCAAAAGCTGTCTGTTGATGCTTATGAATCAGCAGCAAAATAAACCAATCGCTTATGCATCAGCCACCTTAACGTTAAGCCAGCGAAATTATGCCCAAATCGAAAAATAATTGTTCGGCATTCTGTTTGGCTGAAGTTCTAGTTGAAACAGACCACAAGCATTTAATACCATTATTTGAAAAACCTTTGTATAAGGTGGATAAGGATTGATCTTTTCGAATTTCAAAAGATAGTTTCGCTCTTCTAAATAGTGGTTTTGCAAGCAGAAAACTAATTTTGGAACTAAAGTCTTTATCCACTCTGCACGGCATTCCGAAAATAGTGGTAAGTGACAATGGACAACGTTTCTCGTCGACAGAATTTAACTAATTTTGCAAATCTTGGAACATTGACCATGTCACATCTAGTCCTTATACACCGAGGTCAAATGGTCTTGCAGAAAAATCAGTTCAAACTATAAAACTATTGTTGAAGAAAAACTTAGAAAGTAATTCCCATCCATATATTGCACTTTTAAATTACAGGGCAACACCGAAATTTACTATGCAGTAAAATTCCAACCAATTTTGAAAATATAAAGCCTGTTAGAGGAGAGGAGCAAAAGGTTAATTTGGCTTTCAAAACTAATAATGAAATAATGAACAAATATTATAATATTATATTCCACGAATGTGGAAAATTTAAACTATCAGATATTTCCAAAATCCATTTGGTACCCAGTAGTTGTTAAAGAGAAATGTTCAGAGCCTCGATCGTATTTAATTCGGGATGAAAATAACCAGATCTATCGACATAATATGCAGCAAATTAGAAAGGTTCCCTCGACGCCGAACAAACCAATTGTTGAAACATTATTGGACCCAGAAAGTAGTCCTAGTCCATTAAGTGATAGCTCAGCTTTGAGTCCTGAATGTGGTTATTAGATCGTATTTTAGCTTCGAAAAATAATAAACAAATGAAATCTAGAGCTGGAAGACCACTTAGGTCACCAGATCGGTTAACAATATGATAACTTAAATACACTGTTTTTTTTTTTTTAAGTATCAGTATCCCGTGTAACGTTTGCCTGCGGATGTTTATGGATTGCCTGCTACTACTCCGTAGAGGTCGGACCTCTTCGTTAAGAGATATTTAAACCGAATTTCTTTTTAATTAGTTGGGTCGGTGGTTAGTTGGGTTGGGTTGGCTGACGGTCAGGCCGGATGACGGTTAGGCCGGTTGACGGTTAGGTCGGTTGGTGGTTAGGTGGACTTAGGATTCGTTGGGTTAAATGGTTGGTGGCGTACGAAGGATAGTTGGTTGGCGGGATAGTCAGTTGGTGGCTAGGTGGGTTAGTTTTTCAGGCGGGTAAGTCATCGAAAAGTTAAAAGAAAAATTTTTTTTCTAGAAATTACTGAAACGCTAAAAAATTCTTAAAATTTACCAAAACGCTTAAAAAGCGCTTTGAAACGTAATAAATGGCTAATATCCCTTACCTAATTTCTTATACCTCGAGGTGTTACCTCTACAGTCTAGACAGTTCTAATAAGAACTGAAATATTTCCGAAATTACTATTGCTTAAATACTTTATTTGGACGGAGAATTGTTTTCTTCGTTCTTGTTGATACTCATAATTTAATGTGAGTTCAAAAAAAAATATTGTTAGTATGAAAACAGTGCAAAATACATGTAGCGACGATGGCAAAGCCTTATTCTGGTGCCGATGAAAGTGAAAACGTTGAATAAAGGTAAGCCAACTGCCTACCAAACAGCTTAAAACGCAGCTTGAGCTGCGATTTAAAGTTAAAAAGTGTTCTTTTATGGGCTCACAATATGATTGTAAGAGATACGAATTATTTCAATTATGGGTATTTTGATCAAGAAAACTATTGATATAGGCGCATGCCTGGCGACTGGGAGACACGAAAAAGGGAGTTAAAATCCTTAGAACCCGCGTAGCAGGCCACCCAAGGTACTGTTACTGCCTGAACACAGGAGACGGAGCTGCAACTGAAGCTGCAAGAGTTCACCAACTTTTAACTTTTCTGTGCAGCATTTGTGAGATTTAAAAATTGATGGAGGCGAACAAACCCATTTCAATTCGATGAATGGGGTTGAAATAAGTTTCAAGCTCTTTTCAATCCCTCATGTTATGGATATCAGTGCTTCTGCAGTCAGAATGTCAGAAAGCTGTACAGCTGCATTGTGGGCACGTAAAAAAAAGTACGTACGACACTTTTTGATAACTATTGCAGTTGCAGCTCCAGTTCCAGTTGCAGCATTCTATTGTGTTCAAGCGGTTAAACAAGATAACTGTTGACATAGGTGCCTGCCTGGCGACTGAATATACCCTAAGCGGTACAACGGAGTTGCGTGAGCGGGTGTGCCCCCGAAAAAGGGAGTTTAAATCCTTAGAACCCGCGCAGCTGGCCACCCAAGGTACTGTCAAACAAGAATCTGTTGGTATAGGCGCCTGCCTGGCGACTGAACATACCCTAAGCGGAGCAACGGAGTTGGGTGAGCGGGTGTGCCTCGTAAAAAAGGAGTTAAAATCCTTAGAACCCGCGAAGCGGGCCAGGCAAGGTACTTTTATCCAGGGCTTTGGTTTCTATCAACGACGCCGCCGCCGCCCATCTGCCAACGCAGGTAGTTTCCTACAATAGTAGGAAATTTCATTCTCCGTGATTCTCATGAATTCATGTCTCCTTTGCTATGAAAACCAAAATTCTTTATGCGCTGTCGCTAAGTATCAAGAAAGGTAGGATTAGACGGGCAAACGTTAAACGGGCAAACGTGCTGCGGGAATAGGTGATGCGGAAAAACGATTGGCGGGAAAACATAGCCAACCCAATGTATATGATAAAATTTATAAAATACTTGATTTTGCACCACATAATATTTACATTTACATAAATACATATTGATAATAATGATATACAGGGTGATTCGCATAAGGTGTGACAAAATGCTAGAGCGTGTAGGTTGGGTCGAGACAAGAAAAAAATCGTTTAGAAGGGGGTCTATTCCCCCCCGTTTAGCCAGGAGGGGCAATTTTCTAAAAAAAAATTACTTAAGACAGAAAAAAAATCCGCACAACTGTCATTCATAAAACCAACACCAGTAATTATTTATTTTGAATGGACCTTATTTTCTTGTATTGGTAGTTCTGATGGTACATTTTTAGTGTTTTAAATCAGGTTTGTTGATTCTATTTTAAATCTTAAAATTACTTTCCCGGTTTTCTTCAAAAATGAACTGCTAAACAAAGAACCTAAAAAAAATTAGAAAATTCTAATCAATATTTGGAGTTTATTTGTGCCCAAACGAGATGATCTTTCATTAAATGCTACCCTCATATACATACATTAATTCTAATGAATTTGTTTCTTTACAGTGGACGGAAGTAAAAAACCAAAAAGAAAATCACGTTGGGGGGGAACTGAAAATGACAAAACCTTTATTCCTGGAATGCCGACAATTTTGCCATCTACATTGGATCCTACACAGCAGGAGGCATATTTAGGTAATTTAAATATCATTTATAAAACAATATATTCTAGACGCAATTTTATATAGTCGTAAGTTTAAAAGGGATATATGTATGTATGTAAGCATAAACAGAAATTAAAAATATACAAAAAATAGAAACAAATTCATCTAAGATCCTGCTTACCAAGAGGAAATCATCCAGAGAAATTAAGGGAAGAAAAAAAAGAGACAAATCAGACAGGGGACAAAAGTTCCATTAATGTTTCTAGTTTAATTGATTTTATGTAATCTAAACCAATTGCTAATCAAAATCAATTTTTTCATAGGAATGATCCGATTAAAGCCCCAAAAGCAAGGCAGTAAGATGTCCAGATTCTTAATCCTTATGAAACTTTAAACTAACGCATACAAGAAAAAACACCAAAAAAAAAAAAAAACTCTTTAGTTTACACAAAATTGTATTGTAAATTATTAACATAAAATTTATTCCTCCTCCACTCAGATTCGAAAGTAGAGCTCCGCGCGACAAACCAACTTAATGTATCATTATTAAGTTTAACTAATGCAAAAAATATTTTCAGCGAATGTAAAGCACACTACAGTAAAGTCCACACTTGTGTTTGTGTAATTTTATCAAATCATAATTTTACTTTTTTCTTATTAATTATTTTTTTTTCCGTTTATTTGTTTGAAAGTGAAGTATGTAAGTATCTATATCCGTTAAAATACTAAAATTTAGTCATTTTTGCTGAGATCTCAGACATTGGTTCGAAATGAAACAATAAAAATAGTAATTTTCAATCTCATCTTTGTCCAAACTGAAAGAAACATCTTATTAATTATATTAAAAAATAATAACCTAATAATAAATGTTTTGCTTTTAGAAAATAGTATTCCACTAACATCGAGGCTTGCCTCGATTTCTTTCTTTTTAATCCAAATTTCTTACAGTTCAACTACAAATTGAGGAGATAAGCCGAAAACTAAGGACCGGAGAATTAGGAATACCACAAACTCCAGAAGAAAGGTTTGAATAATTTGCATATATTCTTGTTATCCACAGCAGCTGATGTATACTTTGATTTGTGACATGGTGAGGCACGGACCACCTAACTTACTTCGCCGCTCTGATGCGATGACAGTTAAATATAAATTTAAAAAGCAATCATCATGTGTCGTAATTTTATGAACAAAGTATTTTTAAAAGTTATATTTTAATGCTCGTATAGTTTTCTTTCAGGAAGGAATTTTTAAAGCAATGGACTTAACCTATCTGCTAAGAACTTATTTTTGGAAACCAGTATGCACTTTATATATCAAAATCAGATCCCTATTTTCTTGAAATTCATTGTTTTGACACTGTAACTCTTAACCCTTTTTTACTTTTTTCATGAAATTAAGTATAAATCAAAGTTTACGGTAAAAACTGTACCCGTTTTCGAAAACGTCAAAACACAGTAAATTTTACCGTCAAACGACCGTCATTTTCTGACGCAGTAGTTACAAATCGTCAAATATGCAATCATGTTACTTGCACGAATGCTGTTTTGTAGGAGAATATATGTATAAGGTTTTGCAATTGGCGCGGGTACATTTTGGCTGCCTGTGGCGGCAATTTTTTTTTTTTTGGCATCTGTCAAATCGGTTGTTTTTTATTCAGTTACTGATGCAAAATTACCATGGCAAGTTACACGATTGAATGACACGTGCGTTGAGCCTATTTTACGGTTTTACTCAAATTTTGGTGGCCAAATTTGAATTGACCGATTTAGGGAACAAGATCAACCAAAAATATCGTGACTGTCTGTGAGAGTCCGTAGTTCTTCGAAAAACTTGGTACATAGCGTTTTCGGACATTCCCCCGATACGTTTTTTTCTCATTTTTTACGGTACCTGTCATACAATTTTTTTGGACTAAAAAGGAGAATCTTATTTTTCTCAAAATCGCCTCCACTTCACTATTTTTTTTAATTCAGTAAAATTTAATATACATAGGCTGCCTTTTAGTAAAAAAATGGTTGTTGATGGCACCTCTCAAAGTCAAATTATTTTTAATTCGCATTTCTCGAAAACAGTTCAACTGAGTTTGATCATTTTTAATGTGTTACGTTACATTTTCGATGACGTTACGCAGTCACACTTAACGATGTAGCACGTTACGTTGCGAAAATCTGCATTGTTTGGGATATTGGGTACGTTTAGTGATTAAAAGCTAAAGTTCCCCTTCAAGCAAACTAGCCCGTTTTGGATAAAAATAAATAAACAAAAAATATTACTTTCCAAAATTTTCAGAAAAATATATTTTATGGAGTTCTAAACTTAGAAGTTTGAATTTTTTTTTGAAAACTCATTATTTCAATAACGACTCGGTTCATTTTTATCAAAATTGACAAAAATCGGGTTTTTTAAACATAATATAAAAGATTATAAAAAAAAAAATTATTCTTAAAACTAAAATAACGGTACCTCCCACAAAAATGTGTAAAATTTGTCAAGGAAAATCTTATTTCGCTGAAAAACGACTGCTTCCATTTTGATTACAAATTTTCTGTGTGTCAAAATTAGTGTGGTCTACATTTTACAGTCATCTTAGTCCAGTCAACGAAGGAAAAATAAATGCGAAAAATCATGTAGTCTGGGTTATTATTTTAAAGGGTAGGTGTTACTCCCAGCAAAATAGAATAGAAATAGGCCAGCAAAATAGAAAAAGATCTATCCATCTTACGATATTTACGATCTAAAGCTGCGCAACGCCTGAGGTAACATTTAATGCCGAATTCCTTTCAACAAAAGAATCGATTCTGTTCAGATTTTTTTATAAATAAAATCGATTCTTTTCTGTCAAAACAAATCTTTCGTTTTTAGCAATATTTCACACTGATTGGCACACACACTTTGAAGACTTGACATTTCTAATACGTCACATTGAAAGTCGCGGAATTTTTGGAAGACGAGTTGTTTATTTTTTGGTTGCAACGAATTCTACATAATTTAACAAAATATTCAACAATATATTCAGTCAATATAGCTATAAAAATAATAATTTATTGTGCGTTGTTCAATATCGACCAAAAATTTGACAAGAAAAATACCTTTGGCGAGTGAAAGACGTGATTAAAACTTTCAGTGCAAGTGAAAACTTTTCAATAACAATTTTCTTTAAAAATATATGTGCAAGTAGAAGTTCAAACAAATAAAATACACCAACGAATTGCCCCCGTATAAGCTGTCTAATATCTTTTGTTATTAAAGTAGAATTATTATAGTAATTAATTTAATTCTATTGGTAAAACATTTTTCTCACAACAACAACAAACAACCTTAATAGTTTTGTGAAAACTTTCTTGACGTTTTGGGTCAATTGCAGTTGTCAAGTAACACAAACACAATCACAAACAAAAATCGATTCTTTTACGAAATAAAAATTCCTTTCAATTGACAGAAAAAAATTCGATTCTGTTTAGAAAAAATTCGATTCTGTTTAGAAAAAATTCGATTCTGTTTAGAAAAAATTCGAATTCTTTGTTGAAAGGAATTCGCCATAAGATTGCCACATAAGAGTCCATTGTTTCTATTCAATATGTCAAAGTCGGAGCGAGCGAACGCGTGATTGTGGTTTGGCTATATTGTAGCATATAGCATGTTCTTGACATATAGACGTTGATGCATGATGAATTATAAAGATTGGAAACCTCGGCTGTCATTAGCGTTCACAAGCTAAACAAAATGGCTCAAAATTTTAGACGATTTAGTAAAGTGTTAAATCATTTTTAGTATGATACTAGGTTTAAAAGAAGATTTTGCTAATTTTAAACGAGTTTAACATGATACTATCTCTTAACATTTTACTAAAGTTGAAATCGCCAGATTGCTGTTTTATCTTTTTAACATATTACTAAATCCATATGTCACTTTAACATAGACAAATTTTAAAAAGGCTTCATTTTTTGCACGAAATATCACTGTTTTAGGCGTGTTCAGCTTGAATTTCGTGAGAATATTGGTTTAGTATGATACTAGTTAAAAAGTGTTTAAAACTAAAAACATTGTAGTAAAGAGCTTTAAAGTTAGTAAAGTGTTAACTGGTATCATGTTAAAACCTTAACCTGTTAAAAATTTTGCGCCAATGAGTTCATATTTTTGCACTACTGTGTCGTGGTGAGTTAATATTTTTGCACTAGTGTGCGGGTTTTAATGCGCTAAATTGTTGTTGCGATTCACATCTATTCATCGACACGAGATGAAATTACAAAAACAACAATGGCCCAAAATCTTAAACGATTTAGTACGATGTTAAATCGTTTTTAGTATGATGCTAAGGTAAAAACAGGATTTTCCAAATTTTAAACGAGTTAGCATCGTACTATCTTTTTAACATTTTACTAAAGTTAAAATCACCAAATGGCTATTTTATCTTTTTAGTATCATACTAACTCCATATGTCAGTTTGACATAGACAAATTTTAAAATCAAAGTTGACAGTTTAGTTAAAATTTTGTTCCGAAATAAGTGGCCTATATTGTGATACATAAATTTTATTGAATATTTATTGTTAATACAAAAATTTTACATAGAGTTTGTTGAATCAGGTATGTTCTTTTAAATAGCATTAGTTTTAACTCGATTATGTAGTAAATTTGTCAAAAAAAAAAAATTAAAAAATGTCAGTTCCTTATAAAAACAATAAAACATTTTTTAAATAACGGTACTTTTTCATTAGGCAAACATTAAAATTAGATTTAAATCGTTTTTCTTGGTTAAATAGATCCTTTATTCGAAACTGAAGTTAAAAGTAAAAAACGTTTGCCTTAAATATTTTTTTTTTTAATTTTTTGTGTTCAAAAGTATGTAAAATATTAAACCATTTTCATAATGTTTAATGGCTCAACATGCAGTTTTTCTCTTGCAAAAGGCAGGAACTCTGCGAAATCTTTTTTAACAGTAAATTTAGAACTATATTGACAAAAAAATTGAATATATTGAGACATTTTTGATGACAATAACAAACTGTACTGAAAATCATGGAGAATGCCGAAAAATGTATGGGTGAAAAACCCAAAGCGGATTAAAATAAAATATATATGGATTGAAAGGGCATTAATTGTAGATAACAAATATGAAATTACTTTCTTTAAAAGTTATCCCCGGGGCTGGGTATAACAATATTTATTAATAAAGTGTTTCTTTATGTATTTTCGAAAAATCCAGAGCGGATTAAAATAAAACATATGTGGATTGCAAGGGTATTTATTGTAGATATCACATATGGCATTACTTTCCTTAAAAGTTATCCCCGGAGCTGACTTTAACAATTTTTTTATTTTTACTAACAAAGTTATGTAGCCAGGCGTTTTTTTCAAAAACTCTAAAAAATCAAGCGAAATAACCGGTATTGATGAAAATCTGATAAATAATTTTCAGTGCTTATCAAGTGGATTTAGTATTGACGCTCCAAAATTTAAAATGTATTGTCTTGAGACTGCGAAGTTGTTTCTAATGCTGTATCCCTGGCACTTCAGTTCATAAAATTCTTATTCATGGACATGAAATAATTTCTCAAAGTATATTGTCCAATGGAGAATTGATTGAATAAGCGTAAGAAGCCCGAAATAAGGATTTTAAAATGTACAGGGAATATTTTAGTCGAAAAACATCTAGACAAGACACATTAATAGACATTACATTATGAACCGAATGTTAATATCTCCGGAACCCTTTATTAGCAACCAGAGAGTTTGAAAACCTTCCAAACAAATTCCATTTGATTCTGAAGCTATCGAAATGTTTTTAGAGCTTGATTTAAACAACCAACCGCAGACTGAAAATATTAACTACTTTTCGGGCTCAGAATAGTAACTGTTGCACAAGTAATTTGTTAACTACACCAAACCAAGGTAAACGAAATGTTTTTTAATTTTGTTTGTTTTTTTTTTTTCAGATATTAAATACATATTTAGAAATCTAAATTATTTGTCTTCAATCAAAATTTAGCTGTTGAAATATTTCAAAAATTGTAACTTTATATAGGAATATTGAACTAAAAAATGATATAAGCATGTTGAAAATTGAGTTTAAAATAGGGAAAATTCACATATGGCTTTTTATTCTGTTAATCCAAATTCCTCACTCTAATAATATACACAAAAATATACCAACACGCGTATTTAAAATTTTATAACGGGATTACCTCAAAAACCTGAAGTGGTGGAGTTTTTTTGACTTCGGACTCGAATTCAGCATACAAAAAACCTTTCGGAAAGTATATTTTGGTTTAGGCAACAAAAAGCTTTATAATTATCGCCGTTGACCAGGCATTTTTGCCCCATTGTGCTACGGCCGGCATGACGAAACCCACTTTTTCGAACTTTTCGATCATCGTAGTGTTTGTTTTACAAGCTCGGATTTTTTTCTCACACCAAATCAATACTTGTCCTTTAGAGCAAGAACAAATTAATTCAATATAATTGTTTTTCTTTGACGATGGTAGTAAAGGCCGAAGAGAAGACCTATTAACAATTCGAAGATCGATTCGAGATAACTCTGATCCCATGAGCTTAGAGGATTCCTAGTGGGAAGTAATTTGTCATCTTTTTTATTCATTCCAAACGTATTTCGATTTTTTTTCAACACATTTCGTTTGACAGATCAACCATATTTATAACTTTGATCGTTCCTAAACGAAAAGTTACCCAAAGTAACTTTTTTAACTATGACATTTCAACTTTTATTTTTGACGCCATAGTTAGTTAGAAAAAGAACGCATCACAGGCAAATAAATAATTGATGTTTTGCAAACTCAAAACACATATATTTTTTGTCGCCTTTAAATTCCAGAGCAATGCTTTCGCTCACGAATGTCACGAAATTACTAAATCAAAATTCAAAAATGAGATCTCAGATATTTTGCTCCGTCGGAAAGAGGTTAAGATTTTTTTTCTTCAGCAAAACTAAGAAATTTTATTGAGGAATCCTATTCTATATTTTAATTGAGATATCTCAGTAAAGCGTGCCTTGCTTTTACGTCCAACAGATGGTAGTGTTTTTAAAACCTATAGAAAAACACGCTCGTGTGCGAATGCAATTCTGCATTGAGTCAAAATTCTAAAGCAATCAATGAAGAACTTTCGGAGGTTTTATATTTTGAAAGCAAATATGAAATTATACATCACTTCATACCTCTGTTTGATGGTTATTTACATTCGGTCCGCAGCAAGATCCAATGTTATGAAGGTTCACCTATGAGCGAAGTCCTCTTATATGCATAGCAAAAAATCAACACCACGAGTCTCCAAAAAATCCTATAAGTTCGCTTAAATAGCTTATATCTTGAAGTCTTTTATTCGGACCGTCAAGATAAATGTCTTAACACTTAAGGAAAATGACAGATCATCATTTCCTATCTAAAAAAAATGAAAATAAATTTAAGTTCTAAAAAAAATAGTTTAAACTTCTATTTTCAACACCCCACCCTCACCACCGCCCGGCGCCAAAAAAAACCTGCCAGTCTTTACATACATACACCTACAAACCCAAGTACTCAATTTTTGGTTATATTCCACCCAAAATGCTGTCAGCTCTATTTTATTTCCTCAATTTTGTTGACAATAGAACTGAAAATTTTTTCTAATGGCGAATTCCTTTCAAAAAAGAAATCGAATTTTTTCTAAACAGAATCGAATTTTTTCTGTCAATTGAAAGGAATTCATATTTCGTAAAAGAATCGATTTTTTTTTGGTGTGATTGTGTTTGTGACTTTTTAGCTGCAATTGACGCCAAACGTCAATTGTTGTGAGAAAAATGTTTTACCAATAGAATTAAATTAATAAATAAAAGATATTAGCCAGCTTATACAGTGCATTTTATTTGTTTGAACTTCTATTTGCACATATATTTTTAAAGAATATTATTATTGAGAAGTTTTCATCACTTGCACTGAAAGTTTTTAACACGTTTTTCACTCGCGAAAGCTATTTTTTAGTTTGTCAAATTTGTGTTTGATAATGAACAACTCACAATAAATTATTTTTATAGCTGTATTGACTGAATAATATATTGTTGAATATTTTTTATTAAATTATGTAGAATTCGTTCCAACCAAAAAATAAACAACTCGTCTTCCAAAAATTCCGCGACATTCAATTTATGACGTATTAGAAATGTCAAGTCTTCATAGTGTGTGTGCAAATCTGTGTGAAATCTTGCTAAAAACGCAAGATTTGTTTTGACAGAAAAGAATCGATTTTGTTTAGAAAAAATTCGATTCTGTTTAGAAAAAATTCGAATTTTTTGTTGAAAGGAATTCGCCATAAGATAAATAAAGTTCCTGTATTGCTTACATATATATCAGTATAGCGGGTGTGGTTTTTATGCCCAACATATACCTCTGTTTTTTTCTAAAAATAAAGTATATAAAGGGTGTTTTTTTTAGACGTGTGGTTTTCAAGAAAAAAATAAAACGCATATAATTTAATGTTATGGCCAAGAATTTAGCTTTATTATAAAGATATGGGTTTGCCGTTATGTTTTAAGAATGATTTCGGGCAAGTGGCCGCCGCGGCTTGCTCGAATAAATTCCAGCCGAGAGGCCTCTGCTCCACAGCAGTAATAGCGTCTTCGGTGCGCACTGTACGGCGTCTCTGAGGATGCGCATTATCCACTAGAGTAAACGTGGTGCGAAACCGATCCATGGTGGCTTGAATTTATGCGATTTTGCGGTTATGTCGACCGAATATTGGACGCAGCGTGCGATGCGTCGCGCGAACCGAACCATTATTTTGGTAATAAATTTGCACGATTTGCAAACGTTGTTCAGGAGTAAGTCTATTAATTATGAAATGGCAAACCAAACTGAGCCTAAATCAAGTGACAGCTGTCAAAAAGACCAACTCCGAAAAAAGTATTGCCAGATTGAAAACCACGCGTCTAAAAAAAAACACCCTTTATAAACACGCGCGTATTCGAATGCAATGGTGTGCCAAAACTTCAAAGCAATCGGTTAAGAACTTTCAGAGATTCGCGATTAGGAACAAACCAACAATTACATACATTATTTACATTATTATTTATATATGTAGATTAATTAAACTAATATGGCTAGAAAAAATAACAAGTGAAAAAGTACTTAAAGTACATCAAAGATTATTTCTGACATGAGCAGCGGTTCTCGAAAGCAAGAGAATATTTTGAAAACGTCACATTATGCTATACAACGCTAACAAAAAAGGTGGTATTTAAAAAAAATGATACTTTCCGAAGACTGATTTCCAACAAACTTCGTTTGGATTAATTTCGACCACTACATTAATTTTCATTCCAGATCTTCATAGTACCATCATACCTCCTAACTAATAATAATAACGCTGCAGGAAGTTTAAAAAAATAACCCGAAAAATGGAAAATTTTACTGCACAGAGCTTCAAATCTCAAACTGGAATTCAACATCCACAGTTCTACTCAGTCGGTGCGAGTTTAGTGTACAAAGAAATTATTTTCAATAACATGAAATTTTTCTTTTTTAATATTTTTCTCCAAAGCTAATACATATTAATGAAAACTAAACTTCTTTCAGTAAAACTTAAAAGTGTGACTGTTTTTACTACATAAATATAGATTTAAGAGACAAAGAAAAAGTCATATCAGTTGTGAGATGTTGTCACAATTGTTGGCGACATCAGCAGATTCGGCATGACGTTTTAGAGTGTGTTAACTCAAAATCGTATTTTTTTCCTCCTCAGATCTCCATCGCCCGAGCCTATATACAGTTCTGATGGCAAACGCTTGAATACTAGAGAATTTCGCTTTAGGAAACGTTTGGAAGAACAGCGTCATCAGCTCATAATGCGAATGCAGAGTGTGAATCCAGATTTTAAGCCCCCGGCTGATTACAAGTGTGTAACCCTAACAAAATTTTTCATCAAGAAAATTCTTTATGACTGGTTTTTTTTTTTCTTTTTTTCGAAGACCGCCGGTTATTCGTGTAAGTGACAAAGTACTTATACCACAAGAGCAACACCCAGATATTAATTTTGTTGGCCTTTTGATTGGTCCGCGAGGAAACACGCTGAAAGCTATGGAAAAGGAAACAGGTGCCAAGATCATTATCCGCGGAAAGGGTTCTGTTAAGGAAGGTAAAGTTGGTAGAAAAGATGGCCAACCATTGCCTGGTGAAGATGAGCCCTTACATGCATTTATTACTGCTTCCAATCCGGAGGCAGTTAAAAAGGCAGTTGATAAAATCAAAGATGTAATCCGCCAGGGAATCGAGGTTCCAGAAGGACACAATGATCTTCGTAGAATGCAATTACGCGAGTTGGCGCAACTTAATGGCACTTTGCGTGAAACTGATTGCCCTCGGTGCACAAACTGCGGTTCAACCGAACATAAAAGTTGGCTTTGTCCTGACAAACCGAACGTAACTAATAGCATTGTGTGTTCTTCGTGCGGAGGTGCTGGTCATATTTCCAAAGATTGTCGAAGTAAGCGCCCAGGACAAGGTGGACCACCTACTGATGACTCTCAAGCGAAAATCGATGAAGAATATATGAGTTTGATGGCTGAGCTAGGTGAGGGTCCCCCACCACAGAAAACAGCGGCAGACCCATTGGCCCAGGCACATTTGAATCGTGGTTACAGTCTCTTCGACGCTAAGCCATCTCAACCCAAAGCAATTGCTGCACCTCCACCAATAATGTCTCAACCACAAATGCAACCTCCGCCAATGGCTCCACCTTCATGGATTTCAAATGGCTCAATGCCCCTCCCCCCATTGATGCAGCCTCCTCCAGTTGCTCAGCCGCTTCCTCCAGTACCGCCACCACCACCACCTATGATGCCATGGATACCACCAATACAACCTCCACCACCAGGCGGTGAAACCGGAAATCCTCCAATTCCTGGAAACTCACCACTTCCTCCACCTCCTCCGGGAACCGGTCCAATGCCATCACTTTTGCCTCCCCCACCAGGCACATCGAATAGTCCGCTGCCATCTTGGGCAGGACCACCGCCTCCAGGTCTTCTGCCGCCATTCGGATGGGGTCAGACCGGAGGCAGTGGATACTTGCCTCCACCGCCACCAGGTGTTGCACCGCCACCACCTCCATGTGCTCCGCCCCCAGCGTTGCCACCAGGAGTGCCCGGCATAGTACATCCTCCTCCTCCGCCCCCTCCTTCGAATTAATAATGCGTATTGATTATTCCAAGAACTTAGTTATGAATTTGTCTTTACTATATACAGGTTAAATTCATAATTTAATTTAATTTTAACTACGTCTGTATTAAAAATATGATATTAAAGAAAATCAAATCACAAAGAGCTATAATAATTATTTCATGGAATAACAATCATTATATCCCTTTTGGCCTAAAAGCTTACGATATGTTTGGAATGATATCTGTTCCATTTTGTTGCTCTCATTTACATCCGTTATTTTAATTCGGCTGTTTAACCTTAGGTGGTGTTCGAATTGCAATAAAATCTCGATTGAATATTATACGTTGTTGAAAAAATTTTAAATCTGTTGGCAGTATAGTCAAATTTTAAATATTTATTATTATTCTAAATTTGATTAATTGAAACGTCTTTTTCAAGACTTCCAATTGTTAAATAAATAATATACGATATAGAAAAAAACAGATAGTTATATAAAACGCATAACTTAGAGGTATTAAAGATTGTAAGTATTATAATTATATTTAATTAATTTTTAAAATAGCTATTAAGTTTATATTTTAGATACCTGAAGACGAAAGTTAACACGTTTGAAACGTCGTCTATTTGAATAAAATAGTAACTAACAAGGCCTAAAGCCCACTTAGGCGAAGTTCAAATTTTGTAAAGGGTTTTCCAAAAAGAGGTGTTACTTTGATATTCAAAGAAAAATATCATTTTTTGAGATAAATGATCGGATGTTTATTTCATTATAAAGAGGAAGGTATGCCGTTAATAATGAAACACAACATCAGCCAAATGGCCGCCACGACCACGCTTACAGGGCCATATCCTTTTCATGAAATTTTCCATAACCAAATCGCAAAGTGGCTGCCCTATGTCCTCGATAGCCTCACGAATTCCATCTTTGAGGTCTTGAATTCAAGTGGCCCCAAAGGAAGAAGTCGCAAGGTGTTAAATCACAAGATCTCGGTGGCCAATTGTGATCACCTCTTCGAGAGATAACACGGTCCGGAAACTTTTCCCGTAAAAGATCGATGGTTTCATTGCTTGTGTGGCACGTAGCGCCGTCTTGTTGAAAGTAAGGGTCAAATGACCCCGCCGGACCATAAACCGCACCAAACAGTCACGCGAGAAAAATTCCCGAATCGCGGAATATTTTTTTAAAATAAAACAAGAGATATTTTTCTATTGTATATTCCGTGTTTATTATTCTGAATTTTTTTGTTATCTTGGAAGATACGGCCGCTGTCTCAATGCGGGGCTGCACCGTATTGCTTCTTTGAGTTCTTCTTAAAAACTAAACTACAAAATAGCTGTCGGAGGAGGCGAAAACTATATCAGAAGAATATCGATATCGAATATACATATGAATCGATATTCTTTTGTTTACTTTATCCTTTTTTTTCTTTTTTTTTTTTTATTCTTAACCGAACCAATGCATTCACTTCCTAGTGGGAACATATAGCATACCCAAGCAATAATGATTGTGAGAAATTATGACCCACAATTAATATTGCTTAATTTTTCAAGTGTGCCTTCAATTTCTCAACAGGTTAACCGAATGCATCGGTTTGATTTTAGTTTGCCGCAATCGTAAATTCTTCACTAGGTCATTTATTGTGAAACAATAAAATGCATAATTAACGATGTCATTTATTGTGAAGCAATTTACGATGGCAGCAATTTGATAATAATAATAAGTATGGTTTAGGACCAATACTTAACTCCTCCTTCCTTAGATTCAATTTTCTCCTGGAAATTACTCTGATCATTAAGTTTTTCACCTTTTTTATTTGTTGTATTTTGAATTTTTATTTTTATTTTGCCTGTTCCTCCGACTTTCTTACAAACTATATATGCTATAAAAATTATTGCAATTATTACAATAAACATGGATGTAGCAGATATAACATATGTTTTTATCTTGTTGTATTTTAATAGTTCTATTGTATGTCTGTTTTCAATTTCTTGCCATTTTTCAATTTTTTTAAATATAGTATTCATTGTTACATTTTCTTTAATTATTTCTTCATAATACAGTTGAAAGGTATAATTTATTTCTTTATTTTTGAGAATAGCATCATTTATTTTAATATTACAATTATGGATATTAACAATATAATTTCCTGTTAAAGTTAATTCTCTGGCATCGCAATTATTTTGTACAGTTGTATTGTCAGCATTTTTAACAATAAACGTTCTCTGATTTAGGTTAATTATTTCAAAATTTTTGTTTATTTTCATTAGACAATTCTTTTTAATAATACAATCGTTTCTTTCTCTTAAATCATTGACATTATTTTTTTTCATTATTAAATATGTATTCTTTACTTTTATATGCAATTACAAAAAATGGTTCTAAATCGATTTCTTCTTTTTCTTGGTTTGTTACAGGTAAAATTATTTTAATAGGAAGTGTTATTATTTCTTCAGGTATTTTCAAGGCTATAATAATGGCTCCATTTGTATATTTCATTACTCCTGTTTTAATATTTTTCAGTTTGCTAAAGTTCATGTCTGTCATAACCAATTCATCTTTAGTCAGTAAACTAGGGTGTGTTATCCCCATTTTGGAAGCAGCTATAGTATCAAGTAGGTTGTCAATTAACTTTTCAAACATCAGTAATCTAGTTAATACTTCGGTTCTTTGTAATCGATTTAGTATTGATTTTTGTAACTTTTGACTTTCGTTTTGATACATTTCTATTTCTTGTCTGTCCTTCAAAACTAAGTCTCTAATGTTTTTCATATTTTCCTCTAGTTGTGTATTAATTTTAATCTGTTTATTAAGTTCCTGAATAGCATTTTTGTCGTTAGTCTATATTACTCTTAAATGTTCGTCTATTTCTTCCCTATCTGCGTCGTCCATGGTACCAAATAACCATTTCTGACCCATTCCTATTACATTTATGAGTCCTCGTCTTGTACGTGTCTTGGGGGGCATAATACTTAATATTTTTGTGAATATTGTAGAACATTCTTTTTTTAATTCTTGATCTTGATTTACAATTTCATATTTTTTTATTTCCTGAAGGGTATCTATTAAATTATTTGTGTTGACGATGTGGATAACAGTCTGGGTTTGGTTGATTATTTCTCCTTCTCCCATGTTAATTATTGTGAACCCATTCTTACTTTCGATTGGCGTTATTACCAATGTGGCTTGTACCAGGTTGGTCATCAGCATCATAGGTAGGAGTAAGAGCATCAACGGGAGTACCTGCGAATTTTCTTGGTCGTTTAATGTTCTTAGTATGTACTCTATCAAGATTCTTATATCTAAAGTTAGGCTCGTTCTTGTGTCTAACATGTTTATAATTTTTTATATAGCCTTCCTGTCTTGTTTCTATATAATCTTCTCTTGTCTGGTTTTTCTTATTAATACTTTTTTTTTCTTGAGTTCTCGTACTAGGTTTTCTATGTCTGTATTTTGTGCTTGTTCTGGAGACATGTTAATTGTTGAATGATGTCTTTTATTATAAATTTGGAAAGCCTTAAACATTTTCACGTTAACTGACTCTTCCTGTTTCATTGAAAGTAGAATTTCTGCTATTGTACTATGTAATCTTTCTATATCTGCATTCCCTGTATGTGAATTGGGTTTAGTAAAGTGTACTTGTACCTGACGTTCCCTAAGAAAATCTTTAATGTATATTGTATTAAACTCGTTGTATGTAACAATTTTTGTAGGTGTCCCTTCTCTAGTAAAGTGTTCCGTGATAGCATCTGTTTTATGTATATGATTTTTACTTTCTAATCTATAGACATATCCTTTTTTGGTGAGTTTATCAATCACGGTTAGAAATATGTGTTTGTGAAAGTGATAAATGTCTATGTGGATTATATCATTAGGATTATTAGGTGTTTCTGTTATTTTAAATTTGTTGTTAATAGGTTTCCGTTCATACTTAGCCGTTTGGCATGTGTCACAGTTATTTATAATTTGTGTAATTATTCGTGTTAATTTGGGAAAATAAATTTGTTGTTTTAGAGTGTTATAAGTTTCAATTATGCCTGAGTGTTGACTTTCTTTTATATGATATATGGATATTTGTTTTCGAGCTTCCTCCTCCGTCCTTAAGTCTCTTACTCTTCGTGTTAGTTTAATGAATTTAATTTTAGTATTTCCTGAGTATAAATGTATGATTACCTGTTGAATTTTATTATAGTCTGACTCTCTAACTTCAGAATATATTCCAATTATTCCCGGAACAATTTCTTTTAACTGGTCTGTTATCGAATCCAGAGGGTCGGATGCTCTAATATACATAATTCTTTTTCCATGAAGTGTTTCTATTTTCGATTCTTTGTCATAACATAAAATAATTTGTTGCTTGTATATTAACAATGCCTTCCTTGATGGGTATGTGATCTAACTGTTCTTCAATTCCAGAATGAATTGTTGCGTTGTCTGAAACTTGGTTTACTTCAGTATTTTGACCTTCGATTCTAGTAAGAAAATCAGCAACTTTATTTTCTGGTCCTTTCAGATATTCAATATCATAGTCGAACTCTTGTAATTTGAGTAACCACCGTTGATTACGCTGAGAGAACTCTGCACCATTATATTTTTTGTTCAGATATTTGATAGGGAGGTGATCGGTGGTTATTTTGAATTTGTTTCCCCACAAATAGGGTCTTAACTTCGATACACTCCACACAATTGATAGAAATTCCTTATCTGTAACGGAATAATTTCTCTCATGCTCGTTAAGAGTCCTTGAAATATAACAAACTGGTTGTTTGTTCTGTGTTAAAACAGCTCCTATTGCGTAATTACTAGCGTCTGTATATAAATGGAAAGGTTTTTCGTATTGTGGAAATTTTAAAATTGGGTAATTTATTAAGTTTAATTTAAGAGTCTCGAAAGCACTCACGAAGATATCTAGTCATTGGTTGTGCTATTTTTGCATAATCTTGAATGAACTTCCGATAATATCCGGAAGCCCCTAGAAAACTTCTAAGTTGTTTTTCCGTATGAGGAAGTGGAAGATTTTTAATCACACTTATTTTATTAGGATTAGGTTTTAATCCTTCTTCCGTCAGGATATGACCTAGGAATTCAGTTTCTTTCTTAAGGAATGAACATTTACCTATTTTTAATTTTAAATTATTGTTCCTTAAGATTTTGAAAATGTCTTTTAGATTTTTCATATGTTCTTTCAGCGATGCAGAAAATATCAAAATGTCGTCTAAATATACGACGCAAGTTTTATTTATATAATCTCTTAGTATGTGGTTCATTAACCGTTGGAACGTTGCTGGTGCATTTTTAGGTCCAAAAGGCATACGAACATATTCGTAAAGTCCTTGTGGAGTTATGAATGCAGTTTTCGCAATGTCATTCGGATGCATCATAATTTGATGGTAACCCTTAGCTAGATCAAGAGTCGAAAAATATACTGCTTTCCCTAATTTATCAAACAAGGTTTCGATATTTGGTAAGGGGAATCTATCATCCTCAGTTATTTCATTTAAAGCCCTATAGTCAACACATATACGGTATTGTACTTGTCCATCCTTATCGGGTTTTTTGGACACTACTACTATGGGTGAAGCATATCTACTCATACTTCTCCGAATTATACCTTGTCTTTCCATCTCTTTAACCTGTCGGGCTACCTCTTCTTCATGTTTCTTTGGTAATCTATATAATTTAGCATGCAATGGTTTGTCTTCACGAAGACGAATTTCATGTTTTATTCCTGAAGTATGAGTTAATGTGTCCCCTTCTTTGTACTGAATGCTCTCGAATTCTACTAGAACGGAGGTCAGTGCTGTCTGTTCTTCGCGATTAAGTCTGCCGAAGTCAGGACTGTCCTCTTCTAAGTAATTACAAGAGTGTTCCAAAGATTTTTCGATTTTTACGATTGTTTGATTCTTCAGGATTATAATTTTTTGTTCTATATCAATGGTCTTTATAATTTTTTCTAAAACATCCATGCCGAATAACATGGTATAATTTTTGTGTTCTAATTTATGACCATATGCTTTGATGTAGGTATTATTTGCATACCCAAATTCTTTTGGAAAGGGAATCTGGTATATATTTGTGTCTTGCGTTGAGCTACTGTTGATAGTTTGTATTTTCGTTAGTTTTGTATCCAATATTTTGTATTTTGTCATGTCTAGTTTGTTCGTATTTACGATTGTCATTGCGCTACCAGTATCAATTAAAATATAGTGTCTTTGATTTTCTATTTCTACTGGTACCATCATTATTGATCCGAGGCTCAATTCAGACAAACCGGCGGTTCTACTGCATTAAGTTCCTGTCGGATAGGTTCTTGATCTGTGAAGACATTATTAGTATCCATTGGTTGTGGCCTTGAATTATTTTGTCTACTAATACCTGAGGGTCTTGTCTCGTTCCGATTGTCATTTTGCCTAACCTGTCGTAAACCTCTTTGCTCACTAGCATTATGACTAAAATCTTGTCTTCTATAAGTGTCCCTATTTTGGTTGTTAAAGTGGTTATATCTATAGTTTCTTACTTGATTATTATTGTTATTGATAATTAGATTACCATTATCGTAGCCTATATACGAGAAGAGAATTCTTTTAATTTCTAGCATATCAAATTTATCTCTAAGTTCCCTGGCTAAGTTACCTATAGTTATATCCCTAAGTTTATTTATAATTATGTTATATAAAAGTGTTTTTTCTTGTTCTTTGTTTGTTGCAAAAATAACATAAGTATTAATTTTACTCAAAAAATATTCTATCTTATTGACTAGGTCGTAAATTGAACTTACTTTCATGTTCAAAATCTCTCTCGTGAGATCAGTGCTGTTGACGATGGGTCGATAATGTTGTTTAAGCAGTTCCTTTGCTTCGTTCCATGTCGTGACGTTGTTCACTATGAGAAGATCCATCGCCTTGCCTTTGATCTTTGCCTGCTGGATTATCCTCCACGTTTGTTGATGATCTCCCGCTGAATTGGCAAGGTGGTTCTCTACCATGACTAGGAAGTTAGTCAGGTTTTTGCTCTCACCTTCAAATTCAGGTAAATAACGAATTTCTCTCATTACGTTACTTCCTATGCTCGCTGGTGGGATTCTACTATATAGCCATTAGCAGAGATTATGAATTATAAAGATTGGAAACCTCGGCTGTCATTCGGGTTTGCCTACAAGCTAAACAATATGGCTGCCCGTGGTGAAGTAAGCAAGTTGCATTAGTATGCGTGTTTTAACTCATACTAGTGCAACTTACTGATTTCCACCACGATATTTTGAAAACTTGATGAATTTCAATGGGCACGTTCAAAAACTAATAAAAATGGCGAAACGAACTATCAAGTGTTCACGACACCTAAAATCATTTGGTTTTAAAAATGCATGGAGGATTTTGAACAATTATATTTAAAGGGTAGTAAAATAATAATCAAAAATGCAAATTGACAATAAATCAATACATAATTAATCAGTTAAATAAATAAATATATAAATTATATATAAATAAATTTAATCAGTTAGCGAGAGAACAGAATATTGCAAAAAGTCTTCTTTCTATTTGCTGTTGAAAGTGATGCTTTAAGATTGTTCTTCGCTTTTCTATTTCATTTAGAAATGCTGAACACTGATTTAACAAAAATGTACATAAATATAAAGCCTTTCATCGGATAACTCCTCAAAGTGATTTTAGCCATGGAACATACAATATTTTTGTATATTATTACTATTTCCTTCTCTTACACCCTTTGCATCATCCGATCCGATCTGTCCTAACATTTGTTTCTCTTATTGAATTGTATGTGTATTCTGTATCTACCACTCTTTCTTTGACATTTCGCCAAACATCATCTACTACTTTTTAACTCTGTTTACCCTTACCCCTTTCAACGCACAGATGGCACTTTAGTTTTGCATCAGAACTTCATACCCGGTTGACACCGAAAGCGTGGTTTGGGCTTTTACTGTTGTATATGAAGGGTTTATAATACAAATTCTATATACTACTGAAATACATCAGCCAAGTAGAAGAGTTAGCACTATTTGTAGCAAAAAAAGCGTTTCTAGCATTTTTAAAATAAACTCAAAATATTCTAATTCAGCTCATCACAATCTTCGCCACAACATATAATAGCCGTGTTTTTTTTTGCAAGTCCATATGGATTTGTCGAAAAAAACGAAATCGGGACTAATAGTTTTACACGTAAATACAACAACAACTTAAATCCATATAGACTTAGCTAAGTCCAGATAATTATCGGGACTTACGTACTGTAAGTAAGAAGTTCCTCGTTTCCTGTCGTTTTTTTCGACAAATCCATATGGACTTGCAAAAAAAAACACGCCTATGTATATTTAGTAAGATCTGTGTCGTTATTTAATCATCTGTCTTACGATGCTTTGCATCATATTTTTATCTTTTTCGATAATGACTAATTATTTCTGTTTGATGAAATTACCCTAAGGAAGCTGCAAGTGTCAATTTCTTTAAAAAATATTAACTTAAAGCTCACTTGTGAATGGCCAGCTATAGATTTATGAACAATATGGGTGCACCCTTAATTATTCTGTTTGCACCATTGAATCTGTATTTTCCGAACACATCCCGATATCCCACCTATAGTCCGCCATTTTCGTGGTGAAAAGCTGATGAGTTGAAATTTTTTTAAAGATGGCTGCGTTTTTTACACATAAAAAATGGTCGAACTGTCAAAACAGAACAAACCCACCCTATTAAATTGTTGTTGCAATTCACATCTATTCATCGACACAAAACGAAATTACAAAAACAACAATGTAAACAAATGGGTTTTGGAGGGTGAAACGTACGAAGGTTTCCAATCTTTATAATTCATAATCTCTGGCCATTAGGCTATTCAACAACTCCCGGTTTGTCACATCTTGTTCTGCCATATTTATATAAGTGGATATTATATTTGTTTCTTAGTTTTATTTTCACTGTCTTTAGTTGTGAAGAAAAAAAAAAAAAAATTCACTTTCACTGCCTTTATAGTATTGTTCGTTTACAGGATCAGGATATTTATACCTGATCCTACCGACTGCGCCAGAAAAATTCCCGAATCGCGGAATATTTTTTTAAAATAAAACAAGAGATATTTTTCTATTGTATATTCCGTGTTTATTATTCTGAATTTTTTTGTTATCTTGGAAGATACGGCCGCTGTCTCAATGCGGGGCTGCACCGTATTGCTTCTTTGAGTTCTTCTTAAAAACTAAACTACAAAATAGCTGTCGGAGGAGGCGAAAACTATATCAGAAAAATATCGATATCGAATATACATATGAATCGATATTCTTTTGTTTACTTTATTCTTTTTTTTCTTTTTTTTTTTATTCTTAACCGAACCAATGCATTCACTTCCTAGTGGGAACATATAGCATACCCAAGCAATAATGATTGTGAGAAATTATGACCCACAATTAATATTGCTTAATTTTTCAAGTGTGCCTTCAATTTCTCAACAGGTTAACCGAATGCATCGGTTTGATTTTAGTTTGCCGCAATCGTAAATTCTTCACTAGGTCATTTATTGTGAAACAATAAAATGCATAATTAACGATGTCATTTATTGTGAAGCAATTTACGATGGCAGCAATTTGATAATAATAATAAGTATGGTTTAGGACCAATACTTAACTCGCGTTGAGGATGGAGAGGCTTTTCAACAATAACTCTTGGGTTTTCCGAGCCCCAGATGCGACAGTTTTGCTTGTTGAGGTAGCCTCCGAGGTGGAAATGGGCCTCATCAGTCAAGATGATTTTTCGATGAAATTCCGGATCATTTTCATGCATTTCAAGGACCCAATCAGCAAAGACACGACGTTGTTGATGATCAGCCGGCTTGAGTTATTGTGTTAACTGAACTTTATAAGCCTTAAGACCCAAGTCTTTATGCAAAATACGGTGTAATGACGTTTGTGGAATGCCTACTTCCAAAGAACGACGAGGAATGGACAAACCTGGGTTTTCTTCAACACTTTGGGCTACAACAGCAATATTCTCAGTTGTTCTTGAGCGACGTGCACGGGTTTTATTCTTCACATCACTAACTTGTCCCAACAGCTCGAGTTTGTCCACCAATTTCTGTATTGCGGTCCGACAAGGTGCTTCACGACGACCCAAAAATGTTTTAGTTTTACGAACCGTCTCTGCCAAATTTTTACCATTTTATAGTGAATTTTAATACTTTCAATGCGTTGTTGAAGCGTGTATCGTTCCATTATTATTAATGGCGTAGTTTCTACTTGTCAAATGTCAAAAAATGACAGCTTCAAAAGTGACAGCTACCGAAATAGCGGGCTATTCAAAATAACGCCTCTTATTGGAAAACCCTTTATATAAAAATATCACGAAACAGGAAATATTAATATAAAGAACTCTGCGAACTTAGTGCACCTATTTTATTTTTTTGTTTGAGAGAATTGAAAAAAAGGTTCATATTTTAGATAACCAGCATTTCTGTTAAATAAACAATATATTTTTGGTGATTTTTCGATTAAAATTGGTGCCTCATAACGTTACACAAAACTGTCTTATAACTTTACCGTGGGAATTTCTGTTGTTAAGTATACCTTATACTGCTACTGTTCACATAAAGACTATATCCTAAATATTAAAACACTATAGTAAATATTTTTGTATTTCAGTTTCCTTTTAATAAAACCTTATCTTGAAAATTATTTTCAAAGTTATAGGACGTGTTTTATTTCAATTATTTCTGTATGAATATCATTTAGTTTTTTAAACAATTTTACTAAAACTGCCCTCTTTCTTCGCTAAGCGTGGAAGAGCGTTCGAAGCTTTTTTTACAGCTCTTCCAAGAGTTTGGGTACATGAATTACTTATAGAAGCCACGTCACTCAAGCTGCGAGTGAGTCTTTTAGAGGGGTCGGCGTCGTTTTGAACATTTTTTTCATTTTGTCTCATAACGTTACACGGATTGAAGCGCGTTTATTGCATCAAACATGTACAACATTGAAAACATTTTTCGGCTGCAAAATGGACGTATTTAGCTTAAACGTGGAATTTGACCACATGTCCGATCAGTACAAAAGACAAGTTGAAATATGGCTAAAATTCAAACTATAAATGCTTTTCATTGTTTGACCTTCATGTTTAACGTTACTTTTGGATGCACTCTTTCTAAATAAGAGCAAAATAGAGGGATAAATGGAGTTTTTTTTTATGCTGTAGTTCATTTTTCGTGGCCTTGACCATATCCAACGGCAGGAGACGAAATCTTAAGTTAGTTCGCAACAGAAGCCTTTGTCCGTGCTGTATCCGACATCAACCTACAGCTAGCAATTCGAACTGCTGGAAAACGACGCTTTCTGAGGCATAAGCATTCGCTTTGACTATTGAAGCAGCAGAACAGGCTTCTCAAGGAGTTCATCAAGTAAGAGAAGTGGACGTTGAAGAATGCTCATGTCAAAGAGTTGCATTCCAAAGAAACCAGCGAGATGGACCTACTCGTTGCTGGAACTGTAATATGACCGGACACATCCAGCGACAGTGCAGACTGCCACCGAGAAGAGCTGCATGTCAACACTGTGGAAGCAGAAATAATACTCCAGCACAAAGAAGTAATAACACCAACACTCCTGCTCGACTTGTTTCCCAGTCGGGAAACGAGTAAGAACCAACTTCGAGGGGCATAAGCGGGTTTTTGGTATCGATCACCCCAGAACCACCCAACCACCATCCAAGTCTCGCAGACTAAACGAGACAACAAAAGTTTAACATTCGAGGCAACCTTAAACAACAAGAAACACGTGGCTAAAATTGACACCGGTGCCACAGTCTCCATTCTACGAAAGGACTTGGTCAAAATGACATGGCTACATAACACCAATAGCTATCGTCTGAAAACAGCAACAGGAATATGTGACGAATGCATCATCGAAATTGACTTCATGAAAGAACATGGAGTAATCCTGGATATTGATAAACAAGTTCTTAAGAACAAATATGTAGAGATTCCAGTTGTTTATGGTGACGAAAAGTCATCAACTCTAAGAAATATTATCAAAGAAGACATAAGCTTGCATTCTTCTTCAGAAGTGTTCGTTTGGACAAAAATAAAGGGTGATCATCGGTACCTCATGGCGGTACCAGCCACTGAGCAATGTTCCCAAAACATCATCGTAGGAAAAACTTTCGTGGCACTAAAGAACAACATGGTGCCTGTATCGCTACTTCCACAAACAGTATTCTAGTGAAATAGCCAGTTGCATTCATCCCCTAAAGCAATTCAACCGTAATACTCGCGCTTTTACGAATGCTCATCAGTTTACGCTTGAGCCCAATTTCGGACGTACCGTCAAGTATAGAGATTCATTCTTTAACCGCACTACAAGAATGTGGAATGCTTTGCCTGGCTCTATGTTTACCTCCTATTTTGATATTCAGAAATTCAAAACCAATGTGCATCGGTATCTCCTACTAAATCCTTCCCTATTTACCTAACTGTGTCTTAAATATTTTAAGGGTAGTCAAAATCCTTTTAGTGCGCACTGATTTAAAAAAAAAATACTAGAAGATGCTAGTAGATAAGGAGAATCCATCAGTGTACCATTTGTTGGCGTTTGCCTTGAGATTGTAGTTCGTTGTTTCGCCTACCCACTCTTTCTTGTTAGTTAACTCTGTTTGAAAATTCTTTTCAAAGTTATACTTTCTAATCATTCCATCTCTTGGGAAGTCAAGAAGGTTTGTTGCTGTGGATCTGCTCGGCTTTTTCTCTGGGTACAATGATTTTGCCCTTCCCAGTTTCCTCCTTAGCAAATCTAATGATTGCTCCCTTATCAGAGGCTTATTACATAAAACGAATATCGTTTGTAACGCCGCGTATTCGTTAAATTGCGATTACGAGTAACGAGTATCGTAAAAAAAACGATACTCGTATTTTATTTATTTTATAAACGAGTGCCTTCAGCTGTCGTATTGGCTGGCTCTCGTTTTGAGTTTGTTGTCAACATTGGATTTTGGTTTTTTGTTGTTTTGAGTGAGGAAAGGAAAAATGTAAGAAAAATAATAAATGTAGAATGATTGCATTTTGGTTTTTTATAATCGCACTACGCGCTGACTTTCGTTTCTCTGGGCTTCGTTTTTTCTGCCGTGCGTTTCGTAATACATAATAGGGGCCCAGTGCTTTCTATGGCCACGTGTAGTGGGGTTAAGTGAAGCATCACTTCCATAGCTGCTGTGGGGCATGTTCTCATTGCTCCAGTAATGCATATGCATGCGAGCTTTTGTAGTTTTTTTTAGTGATTTCCTAGTTTTGATTAGTTCGGTTCTCTTGTGCCATTCAACCGCACCATAGGTAATGAAGGGTCTTACCATTATGGTGTACATCCATCTGATGATGTTTAGTTTGCAGCCCCATGTTTTAGGTATTTAACTTCCCTCTGGGTCACGATTTCTTCTCCTGCCAACCGAATGGGTTTCATGCTTGGGAGAAGCCTTTTTTGGTAAATGGCACTATCATTGTCTTTGTGGGGTTTATATTTAGACCCACTGAAAAATATCATTTTCTTGTGATTGACAATCCTCTTTCGATTACATCGCAAAGAGTTCCTTCAAACTTCCATAGAGCTGTTATTACAATGTCATCAGCAAAGCCAATACACCCAGGGTTGCGAATTTTTGAATTAAAAAATCATTAAGTCATTAAGTTAGTTAGTGACTTATGAATTAAAAAAAAATTAATTCATAAGCTAGATAGTGACTTATGACTTAAAAAAAATTCAATTCATAAGCTACTAAAGCTAGGAGCAGAAGGCATATAAAGGTCGCAAACGTTTGCGACTGTGATGTCATTTTTACATCATCAATTGCGACTTTGAGGGTATATCGTCTAAACACCCTTTTGGAACAGTCCGCATATGCTCGCAAACCATTTGCCGAATATGTGCGACACCCAAATTGCATATAAGTTTGCGATTTTCTTGCATATCGTGTGAACACCCTCGCATATAATTTGTGACAGTTTGCGAGCATGTGCGGCCATATGCGACCATCCCAAGCATTTGCGATGACACGAAAACCGAACATTGCACATCTCCACATATGTAGCATATCCGCTGCTGTGATTCTTCATTTTACTAGTAGAGTTGTTGTTGTGTCAAATTCTTGCATGTACCTATAGCCTATAGGATTTACATTTAAACGAATTAAAATGGAACTTTAATTATTATTATATTCGTATATTTAAAGTAAAGCGTGGGTAGTTCTGGGGATGATGTTATAATGGAACTCAGTAACAGGTTTTATATTATTTTATTAATTATTTTTTTTTCTATTTTTTTTTTAATCTTTTTATTGGCAAAATATAGCAAAATTCAGTGGCGATTCCTGGTCATGATTCTTGGGTTACCTACGTTCCTCGAGAAAGAAACAAAACCTCAAAGTTGTTGTTGTTCAAAACTTAGTCAAATTTAATAATTCAATAAAAAAAAACAAACAAAAATCATTTCACGAAACGAAACATAAGAACACAAAAATTACTTCATTGCACGTTTTAATAATCATAAAATAAATTAATTAAATGAAAAAAAATATTTACAAGATTATAATTTACTTTGTTCAAAACTTAATCAAATTTAATAATTCCAATCACTTTACTTTACAAAGAAACAAACAAAAATCATTTTTCGAAACGAAACATAGGAACACAAAAATTACTTCATTGCACGTTTAATAATACTAAAACAGATTAATTAAATGAAAAAAAAAAAATAGTTATAAAATAAATTATAATAGTAATAAAATAAATATTAATAAATTAAATTAAAATATGTTTTCTTAACGATAAATAAAATCTACTCTTCTTTCGTATTTCACAAAATTTTCGATGACACGATCATAGAAATTCTCGCTCTCTTTTAACTCTTTTAAAATTCCCTTTTCTATTGAAATAAGTGCTAGATTCGTCAACCTATCCTGACCTTGCGTGCTTCGAAGGTACGTTTTAATCCTTTTCAGCGCCGAAAAGGAGCGCTCTACAGAAGCTGTAGAAGCAGGTATAGTGCAAATAAGCTTGGAAAGTTTATAAATTTGTTTAAAACTATGTGCCACATTGTCCTCTACCCAGAGCAAGATCTAAAGGAGTTATTATTTTTCGGTTTCCATTAGATGTTGGCTGCAAAAACTCCGTATTTCCGTAAAAAACTGTTAGTTCATTTTTTAATAACGTGAACTCGAACATGTCCGGATAGCTTTCAATTAGATTTTTTATTAAAGGATCCGGAAAATTATTTTTTTTGGAATAATTATTAAATTTTGCTCCATTCAATAGGTCGAAATATTTTATTTTTTCAAAAGATGCAAATCTTTCACTTATCTGCATATGAAGATTGTCAATGATTTCATAAAATAATTTCTTATATCTCATTTCGACTGTAGCAAGTTGGTCATTTTTTGGTCTGCCTTTTTCTTCTGGTGGGACAACTAGACAACTGTAGATTGCCAGATTTCTGGAAATCCTTCAGTTCTTTGCAATTCTAGGTATTGCTTCATTTTGTTTACTTGGTTGGAACAAAACAGAATGTCTAAGTTGGTATTTTGCAATGAATTAAAAAGGATATCCGAATGTGCAAAAAGTTTTGAAAACACATTTAATAAAAAAACAGTTTCAATTTTTTTCAAAAATTTGCTGTAGCCTGATGCAGCCATTCGGTCACTACTTTCCCAAACATTCGCTTCGTCGTCCATGATGCTTTGAAAGTATTCGTGAATATTTTGGGCGTAAGAATGAACTATATTCACAAGTCGAGAACTGAAGCTCCATCTTGTTGTGGCTAAGGCATGAATTTTTCTTTTCAACACTTCTTTTAAAGCATACGTTCTTTTGCTTGAATGTGATGCGAACGTTGCAATGCCATTCAAAGTGCTAAAAAAAATCCTGCACTCTCTTATATTGTTCAATCCTTGAAACAGCACTAAATTCAGTACGTGTGCGTAGCAATGGACGAATATAGCATTTGGGCAAATAGTCTTTACTTTCACTTGAAGTCCATTCAAATGCCCCCTCATAACGGAAGCCCCGTCGTATGTCTGTGCTACAAGTTTATCTTGAAATTCATATTTTTGCAAGAGAGCTTTAACTATGTCAAATAAATCTTCTGCAGTCCGACCAGAGCTTACGTCGATAAACCCAACAAAAGTTTCATGGATTTTTTTTTATTAAAATAGTATCTGAATACAACGGATAGTTGGGATTTCATTTGAATGTCAGAAGTCTCGTCAAGCATAATTGCGACAAAATCTGACTTACTGATTCTATCGGAAATTTGATTGTGTAGGAGAGGTCAGCAACAGCTTTGATTAAATCATTTTGGATAGCCATTGAGGTTCCTTTGAAAACTGTTGCCGTTTCAAAGTGTTGCGATAAAATTGGATCATATTGTTTCAGTACCTTGAGGAGCTCAATATAGTTGCCTCGATTTAATGATGAACTTGATTCATTGTGGCCTCTAAAAGACAACTCCTGGTTCGCAAGAAAGCAGGTTACATCTATGAGACGTTTCAACACCTCACGATTTTTTTTAACTTGAATGTTGTGTTGTGTATTCGAATTTCTTAACTGGGAGCTTAAAGCTTCGTCTATCCTAATCTGACCAAATGAAGCTAGCTTAATAACAGATTACAAATGGGACGAACTTTGTTTGTGTTTTTTTTGAAGTGTGGCGAGGGTGTTGAGATTGTCCACACCCGATGAACTCCATGGAGAAGGGGTATAAGAAAAAAGCAAACAAGGCCAACAGAACAGTTTCTTTTTATTATCGCAGCCAGCTAGCCATTGGTAAAGGGAATATAGATTTTCGTTAAAGCTTCGAGTATACTCTCTGTTCCGATCCTTTGTTATTGATTTTAAATCCGATAGCCTTGGACAAGGACGTCCATTTTGAACAATTGAAAGCTTCTCCGAAAACGATCTTTCTCCAAATGGTTTTTCTAATAATTGTTCAATTATGGTCTTAGTGCGAATAGTATTGGATTCCATTTCAATTCCTAACAGAAAAAAATGGTTGTTATTAAATAAGGTATCTATTGCAGTAGAATTTATTAACATAAACCCCACTCATAATAACGGAATATTTAGGGTGGTTTGCATGAGGTGTGTCAAAAAGATAGGGCGTGTAGATAAGAAAAAAATCGGTTTCGCCGAGAGGAACGACTTACTAAAAATATTATTACTGGGAAAGAAAATATTAATAAATAATGGTAAAAATTCAGAGTTATGTAACTTTTTTATGACTTGAAATCCATTGTTTATACACCGTTATCCTGGTGCTAGTATTGTTTATATGCAAAAAGTAATTTTCAATTTTCTCAAAAACTGGAAGACATAAAATCGTCTAGTTTTCAGTTGTTGATTAAGAATCAATAAGAGCAACGAATTAAAAAAAAAAAATTAAATCATACGGTTTTGAGAAATTACACTTTAAACTTTTTTTAATGGTTTTTTCGTGAATTTTGAGTTTGAAACTCGTTTTTTCAAAAACTATGCATAAATTTGACTTGATTGAAAAACTGAGTTATAGAACAGAAAATTGGCTTTAAAAAAAAGTATTAAACTTCATTGTAAGTATTACCGTTATTTTTAAATCATTATTTTTCCACTTTAATTACTTTTTCATTAAATTGCCGCTCCCGCCCAAACGGGGCGAGATAGACCCCCTCCTCCCATAGTAAAAAATGCTTGTATTTAACCCCTCTAGAAAACCGTAATTAATTCTTGGCACCGGAGTTATCGTACTCTCGCCTAAATTTTATATCACACAGGATTATTTTAATTTTTTAAAAATATTTTGCAGTCTCAGGGCTTGCTTCACAATGTCTGATAAAAGTTTCAACTAGGCTACATGGAACTTACTCTTCACTTAACAACCTCATTTGCGTTTCACAACATCTGAATAGTCAAACTTTTAAGTAAAGTTATCAGTATTTTAATGGCCAGATGTAGTGTCGATTATGAAATTCACATGGCAACGAAAATAATAACTATTTTTTGAATTTTTCATCAGAAAAAACTATTTTGTCTGGAAAACTAATTGACACATAGATTTATTATTTCGATAAATTGTGAAACGCAAATTTTTTTAATGGGAAGATTTAATTGTCGGATACTTTAAATGTCGAGTAAGTAATTATAACTTTAATGGGACATTGTGAAACAAACCCTTAATCTCAGTTTTTAAACCAATGTATAAACATAAACAATAATGACAATAATTATTGAAACTCACAATTTAGTCCACAACAAAAAATTACTTCACGACCGAGAAAAAACATTCACTTTGCAACGCTGCGCTGAAGTAATACAAAATACCGGTATTGCATTTCCCCTCTTCCGCAAACCGGAGCCAAAACAATCTAAAACTTAGGATATAGCACAAATGAAGAGATACATTTTCTTCATTCTTACCTTTAAAGGCTCATTCTTCATGGCAATGGAGTTCATTTTTGATTTTTCGTTTAACGCGTTTGGATCAGAGATTATGTATTATAAAGGTTGGAAACCTTCGTACGTTTCACCCTCCAAAACCCATTTGTTTACATTGTTGTTTTTGTAATTTCGTTTCGTGTCGATGAATAGATGTGAATTGCAACAACAATTTAACAGGGTGGGTTTGTTCTGTTTTGACAGCTCGACCATTTTGTATGTGTAAAAAACACAGCCATCTTTAAAAAAAATTTAACTCATCAGCTTTTCACCACGAAAATGGCGGATTTTAGGTGGGATATCGGGATGTGTTCGGAAAATACAGATTCAATGGTGCAAACAGAATATTTTAGGGTGCACCCATATTGTTCATAAATCTGTAGCTGGCCATTCACGAGTGAGCTCTATGTTAATATTTTTTATAGAAATCGACACTTGCAGCTACCTTGGTAATTTCGTCAAAAAGAAAAAATTAGTTATTATCGAAAGTGATAAAAATATGATACAACGCTGCGTAATACAGATGATTAAATAACGACACAGATCTTGTGGCGAAGATTGTGCTCAATTAGAATATTTTGAGTTTATTTTAAAAATGCTAGAAACGCTTTTTTTGCTATAACAATTAAAGCCCAAACCACACTTCTCTCGTGTGCTGTGTTGTGGAGTTATGTGTCAACGTTGACAGATTAGTGAATAGTTAGGTTACAGCCCGGAAATATTCCATAAGAATATTGAATTCATCCGGTGTAAACGGGGAATGAAATTCAGGTGGAAAACTATAGTGCCATCTGTGCGTTGAAAGGGGTAAGGGGAAACAGAGTTAAAAAGTAGTAGATGAGCTTTGGCAAAATGTCAAAGAAAGAGTGGAAGATACAGAATGCAGATACAATTTAATAAGAGAAACAAACAAAACAGATCGGATGATGCAAACGATGCGGATCGGATGATGCAAAGATAAGGAAATAGTAATAATAAGGGTATTCATGCAACGTTGGAAACTTTCAGACGTTGTAAAACCGTAAAGTTTCCCACGCACGTTTCATGACCAATGTCACAATCCCATTGAAAAAAGGCTTACCACGTTTACCATTTTTGTTTACGACGTTTACAACACAAATTCTTGTCGGAAAGTTTACGATTTGTTGGAAAGGATTTTCCATACAAATTTTGACAGTTCGTTTACTACATCGTAAACTTTCCGACGTTTACGATGTTTACGATGGTTTTCCGACGTTGCAGGAATACCCTTAATATAAAATCACTTCGAGGAGTTATCCGATGAAATGCATATTTATGTATATGCTAATTCAGTGTTCAGCATTTCTAAATGAAATAGAGCAGCAAAGAACACTCCTAAAGCATCACTTTCAACAGCAAATGGAAAGAAGATTTTTAGCAATATTGTGTTTTCTTACTATCCGATTAAATTGAACTACTGCGTAAATTAAGTATTGATTTATTGTCAATTTGCATTTCGTTTATTATTTTACTACCGTTTTCATATTATTGTTCAAAATATTCCATGCCACTTTAAAACCAAATGATTTTAGGTGTCGTGAACACTTGATAGTTCGTTTCGAGATTTTTATAAGTTTTTGAACGTGCCCATTGAAACTCATCAAGTTTTCAAAATATCGTGGTGGAAATCAGTAAGTTGCACTAGTATGAGTTAAAACACGCATACTAATGCAACTTACTTACTTCACCACGGGCAGCCATATTGTTTAGCTTGTAGGCAAACCTGAATGACAGCCGAGGTTTCCAATCTTTATAATTCATAATCTCTGGTTTGGATTAGATACATAAAAGCCATAAGCGCAATATTTCAAAGCTAAACCTACGATCTATTTGCTTGCCTACCAGAGTTCTCTTTAAAGAGAGCAGCGAACATAAACTCGTGCCGTCGTGCGTCGTCGCGTCGTCGTTCCTCGTGCTAATAAAAAAAAGAATGTGTTTCTATTGCTCTTCTCACTTTCTCATTTTCTACTTCTGCATCCTCGCCTTCTCTTCTCGTTCTCAGTCAAAGGCTATCGCTTATTTTTGCGCTAACCTTTCTCTTAATTTTTACGGGCATTTATTTGAATGTGTCTATCTATCTGTTTTTGAAGATTGTATGAAATTGGATAGCGCAAATTTTTGCGGTAACGTGTTATGATAGATTTTTGTATGCTACGTTCTGGGTAGAACGATCGCTATTTTTTGCGCTAATCTTATTTTTACAGGGATTTAATGAAATGTTTATTCCTATTTGTTTTCGAAGGTCGTATCAAATTTTGAAGCGCAAACTTTTACGAATATCCAAAACAAAACTATTTTAAAATACTTGGTTTACCGCCACTAAACCTGGTAACTGTGAGGAATCGCCCCTGGCAAAATTATGTAAAGTTCATAGAAAAATTATTCCACAATTTTCCCATTCTGGCTGCTTTTGATATTTTCCTCACCACAGTCCATTTGTTATAAATTTTCAGATGAGAATTTTTCAGTTCCAAAAAAATATGAAATGTTCGCAAACCTGCATATGATTAGAATTGGGTGATATGCGGACTTTATAGGACTGAACACCTCGCATATCGACCACAACATTTGCGATCACATTTGCGGACACATAATATGCGAGTGCCTTGGTCGCAAATGCATTTGCGACTTTTGGGACAGTTTTTGCATATCGTGTGAACACCCCCATATGCAAGTTTGCGAGCAATGCTGTAGATATAGAATTTGCAACACATTTGCGACTATTTATATGACGTCAGAGTCGCAAACGTTTGCGACTTTTCATATGCCGTCTGCTCCTAGCTTAAGTGACTTATGAATTAAAAAAAATTAATTCACAACGTAGGTACTAAGTGACTTATGAATTAAAAAAATTAAGTCTTGAGCAAGTTAGTGACTTATGAATTAAAAAAAACCTACTAAGTGACTTATGAATTAAAAAAAATTTAATTCATAAGCTAGTTGGTAGATTGGAAATTCTTAAGCTTGTTTTGACTACATAAATATATAATTATTAACGAAAAGAGAATTTTGTGTGAGTTGCCGTTTATGCAGTCCCTACATAAAAATAATTTAATATGTATTTTCAATAAAATTGGAAAAAAACATTCCGTTTTCTTAAATAAGTACTTCGAAACTTTTGGTTCCTGCTTAGTTAGTATAATTAGATTTTGAATCTATTTTTAGCTTTCAAATCTGGTTTTTAAATCATAAAATGATCATGTTAGCTTATAAATTTTCCAATTCATAATTTTTCTAATCAAAATTCACCCAGCAGCTTATGAATAAAATTTTTTTTAATTCATAAGTCACTTTGTAGGTTGTGAATTAAATTTTTTTTAATTCATAAGTCACTCAGTAGCTTATGATTTAATTTTTTTTAATTCATAAGTCACTAACTAACTTATGATTTAAATATTTTTTATTCATAAGTCACCAGCCAGCTAATGACTTAATTTTTTTTAATTCATAAGTCACTAACTGACTCAGAAATTAAATTTTTTTTTAATTCATAAGTCACTAACTAGCTTGTGAATTAAAGTCAAGCTTAAGCTAGAAAACGACATAAGCTTTTGCAACTCTGAATACACCGTATGCCCTGGGAAGTAAGACTTTTTTAGTAGTTCATCAACTACAAGACTCCACAGTCAGGGTGACAGAACCCCTCCCTGAGGACAGCCTCTTGTTGTAATGACGTTTTGGACACTCTGTCCTGCGTATGCTTCCGCCGTTCTTATTGCCTAGCATTTCACTTGTCCATCTAATTATGGTGATGGGAACACACTTTCTTACAAGCCCCTTATTTACTGCTTCATGAGAGGTGTTGTCGAAGGCCCCCTCAATATCTAAGAAGGCACATAAAGCCGTTTCTTTAGAGTCTAGTGCAATTTGTAAGGTGTTAGTGAGTTCATACAGGGCGGTTTCTGTAGATCTTCTCTGTAAGCATGCTGACGATAAAAGGGCTGGGATTAGCGCCCAATCGATTCTATTACCCGAACAGATGGTTGAGGCTATCTTCCAGCTTTCTCGGTTTGGTTTGAGAGGTATTTCCTATAATCCATAGTATTTCCTATAATCGGTATACTGCCTGGAACATGAGTGTTTAGCAAGAGTGTTCCTCATTTTCAGTAGAGCTACCATCAGGGTAACGGCGTGCTAGCGATGTTAATGACTTTTCTTTAGCAAGAGCTTTATGTATTCTTGCTGCTGCCGGGGTAGAAGAAATACCCCCGCAGAAATTCGCAAAAATGTTTCTCTTAGCCTTCCTTATTTCCCCGTTATATTTGGTCAGTTCTGAAGAGTAGTTTTGCCACTTTCCGGTTCTTTTTGTTTCATTGAAGAGTTTTCTTACCTTGGATCTTAGTTTTGACAGAGTGTTGTTCCACCATGGAGCATCTTTCTGCTTTTTATGGGTTTAATTGGACAGCTGAGTTCATATGCCTCATTTATTGCCCCACTAAACTCATTAACTATGTGATCTAACTCAAGGTGACAGTTTGTCGTTTTAACTGGACCTATTTGCTCAAGATTAGTGTTAGGAATATTTTTGTACAGATTCCAGTTTGTTTTCTTAGGGTTTCTTCCAGAGGTATTCTCTGTGAGAAGGTTTTCTAAGGTAAACAATATGACTCTGTGGTCAGACATTGAAGGTTCATTGGAGACTCTCCAATCTCTAATCAAACAACTTAAGTTTGGGCTACCAAATGTTAAGTCTAAGACTTCTTTTCTGGTTCTAGTTATAAAAGTGGGGGTGTTCTTTTACTGCTGCAGTAGTCCACAAGCTTCTGTACTTCCGTCGACGGTATGTTGGCCTCATCACCGACGAAGTAGGCTGATGCTGCTATCAACATCGTGCGGGGAAACCCATCAGTGTTAATTTGGGCCTGGATTGGTACCAGATCCCGCGTCTTAAATTCTGAAAGACATAGTGGCATATTCATAGTCACTTTTAAACTCCAGTTTATCTTAGACTGGGGTTTATACAACGTTATTTAGATAGGATAAACCCAGGTCAATGATAAACTGGAGTAAAAGTGACTATGAATATGCCCCATAAAGTTTATATTATTTCTTATTTTTATGCATGCTCAGGGCGAGGTTTGTCTCGTATCCCAAACTATTTTAGATTCCTTACATGTTAGGCCTCTAACTTGGCCCCCGTATTTCCAGGGTTATTGGATTAGCACTAGCGCCAGGTTTTCTGTAGTTAACTTTCGCGCTATGACGGCTGATGCTGCCTTAGCATGATGCAGATTAACCTGGGCTAGCCTGGGGTGAAATCGGCTAAGCTGATAGTTGATTCTCAATTTTTTGATTGTCGCTTTGTCGATAGCTGTCTCTATCCTATCTATAGGGAAAGATAGAGGGAGCAATCGTAAAAACGACAATCACTTAATAAAGCGATCGCTTTAGTCTTAAGCGATACGGACCCTGGTGCTGCTCCCGCGTTCGTTCATAAACTGCTGGTTTATGAAGGGGCGAATGCCCCCTCATCTGCCAGCAGATAGTCCTCCTCTTTAGTATGAAGCGTGTCATTCTTGTCGAACCGGCTTGGAGAGAGGTCTATGCCCTCCACCTCTTCGCTGCTTCGACTTTTTGATTCTATCGCCAGTGATTCTGCCTGGCTTTTGACTGCAGATACAGGAGGATTTGGGTTATTTGGGGGTTGAGTAGGCTGGGAAGGTCTGGGTGGGTTGTATGGTCGTGTCAGTGCTCCGGATTGTGGTGGGATGTGCGGAAGTGGTGGGGGGTATGGAAGAGGTGGGGAGGTTACTGGGTTGGGTGGTTGTAGGACTTAGGGCCAGTTTCACAGTCAGAAAAGTGATACTTAAGTGGGGAATGTGAAAGATTAATTCCCAATATCACCGTTCAATGTTACCTGAATAAGTGGCACTTGAGTCTCCGATGTTGGTGACTTGAGTTCCACTTACGCTAGCTATGAAATTTAGCTTAAATTGCTAATATGGGAAACTTAAGTGCTACTTATTTCGGTAAGTGTCGACTGTGAAACTGGCCCTTAGTCACTCAGGCACTTAGTCCTCGCGTGCTGTCGTTGGGCTCGTTTAAGAGTATGGGAGGGATGGATTTTCGGAGGCCAGTGACAGGTATTGTGCCGAACTTATAATGAAGTTGGTGATCCGCCTTCACTATACCTGCCTCCGACTGGTCGTCGATTCCTATGACCATGAGCTGTCCTTTTCCTTCAACCTTGCTCTTGAGGACCTTCCAGGCTTTGACTGTCAGTCCATCATTTTGGGCTTGTATAAGTGATAAGGATTTCTGGCAAGAAAAGCGTGATGGTGTGCCTCTTGGGGATGTCATCACCTTTGCGCGCCATTAACTCGCTGCCCTTCCAAGTACTCAACTTAGAAGCTGTCTCTATTAACCAATCCGCTGTTTCTTGCGCAGCGCAATCAACTGAGAGCAGCCCGGTTCTGAAATGTAAGCCGTTGAATTTTAGCTTGTGCCTCCACCCAAGGGAAACTTCCTCAATAATGGCTGAGGGTATTCTCTTGGCAGAACGTCCTGGTTTTTTTTTGTGTCTTGTCTCAGGGGTATTACGGTTGAATTGTTTAAGGGGAGGAATGCAACTGGCTATTTCACCAGAACACTGTTTATAGAAATAGCGGTAAAATAATGATAGACATGAAACATTGCGACGGTGCTCAAGAGATGTGAATGTTTCCGTTATAGTTCTTTCACCTATCATTTTTAAAACTCTCTTTTGTGTTCTATCCAATAGGTTCAAGTGGGTTTTTGAAGCACCTGCCCAAATATGGGAGTTGTATTCAAGTTTCGGACGAATAAAGGCTTTGTAGATCACAGCCAGATCAGAGGGGGAGAAAAATTTCTTGCATCGACGGAGAAAACCTAAACAGTTAGCAGCGATTTCAAATATGTGGTCGTTCCGCAAAAGGTGGTCTGTGACACACATACCGAGTACTGAAAGCTGTTCGGCTTCCTCTATGCAAGTGCCACTCATAGATAGAAGCATTGGGGGTGGGTTCCGCTTTAACGACAGGAGACAGCATTGAGTTTTAGAAGCATTAAATTCTACACGGTTTCTGATTCCCCATTGGACAATGCTGTCGAGATCAGAATTTATTGAGCTTATCATACGCTGCCGTTGAAGTTCCACATCTGAAGAACATGGATGTGAATCTAGAAACGAATATGAAAAGCTGAGAGTACTGTCGTCAGCAAAACAGTTTAATGGATTAGAAGTTTCATATAACAGGTCATTTATGAATATTAGGAAGAGGGTCGGAGACAAAACGGAGCCCTGGGGCACACCAGCATTTATTTTGTACATGTCAGACTTAAAACCGTCCAATACAACTTGTATTGATCGGTCCGAAAGGTAATTTCTAATCCCACGAAGAAGAGATTCATCAATACCAAATGCACGCAGTTTCGATATGAGAGCTTGATGCCAAACTCTATCAAATGCTTTTGAAATATCAAGTGCAATAATCTTACTTTTGCCAAAACTATGTAAAGATTTGTGCCACTCTTCGGTGAGATATACCATCAGATCACCAGTGGACCTATTGCTACGAAAGCCATACTGACGGTCATTAAGAAGCTTTCGTTCTTCGAGATATTTCTTAAGCTGATGATTAATCAGCGTTTCCATGACCTTGGAAAGAAGGGATGTAAGTGCAATTGGTCGATAGTTGGAGGGGGAAGAAGACACGCCTTTTTTAGGGACAGGCTGGACAAATGCTGTTTTCCATCCACTCGGAAAGAGACCAGTAGAGTAGGACAGATGGAAAAGCTTACGCAGTGGTTTTGCCAGCGTTGAAGAATACCTCTTCAGAACAATGGGAGGGATACTATCCGGGCCAGCGGATTTGTGAATGTCGAGATCTTTCAGAACTCTAGCAACTGCACGAGTGGGAAAGAAGATTTGCCCATAAAATCGTTTACGCTCTCGCGTATAGGTGGAGTCATATCTTCTTCTGGCAGCGTCGAATTAACAGCTGCTGCAAGCAAATTGGCTTTATCGAGTGAGCCAACAAAAGGAGTATCGTTGGAGACGAGCGTTGGAACCGAGGACGAGGTGGTATTTCGTATGTTTTTTACAAATGACCAAAAATTTTTACTACCTTTGGGACATTGTAGTATTTTTTGTCGTAATTTTTGATCATGTAAAAATTTGGTTCGTCCAATGTGAACGTTACAGGTCTTTCTAGCTTGTTGAAACTTTTTCCGGTTTTCCTCAGTAGGGTTGGCTTTATAACAACGGAAGCTTACTTCTCTGACCCTAATAACCCCTTTACAGCTCGAATCAACCCATGAGTTTTCTTTGGGTTTGATAGATTTTACCCTATTCGGGATAAAATTTCTCATTCCACAAAGAATTAAGTTTGTAACCATATCTGCGCTGGAGTCTATGTCACTATCGAGGAAGCATAGTGACCAGTTAAAGTTCCTGAAGAAAACATTAAGACCGTCCCAGTTGGCTTTCTCGTACTTCGTTTTTTCTTTAACTGGATTTTGTTGGCACGAGAAATTAGCAGATACGATACAATGGTCTGATGTGCCTAGAGGCGATAATACACTAATAGTGTATTTATAAGGGTCAGAAGTAAGGAACAAGTCTAGAGTGTTGGCGGACTGACCTGCAACGTCAGGAATCCGAGTAGGCTCATCAGTTTTGAGTACCCGAAAATTGTTGCTATTGTTCATGAGTAATTTTGGTTATGGATAAAGAAGGCAACCGATACTCATGAGTTCGACCAATTTGTTTGACTTATGAGTATTTTTACTCGTGGATAATATGACTTACGAGTCTAGAGGCGGAACGATCGAGTATAAACGATCATAAACAAAAGTTGGATTTTGTTCGAACTGATTCGAACACGCTCATTTTAATCTCTGGTTTCTACGCCTTTTGCTACATCTTGACTAGTACGGGAAGAATTCTCCCCTTGCTAGCGGCCGATGTGCTTGGAGTTTTGTCTTCCATTTGCCTGGGAGGTATTCTCCCTGACTACTGGTCGACTGTTCTCCTTCACCTGGCCGGTTCTGTAGTTCCCCTTCAGGTTTTCTCTTCAGGTAAAGACTGATTCCCGGTCTCGGATCATCTCCACGGAGATTATTCTCCATGCGATCCGCATACTCATTCGCGGTAACATCCCGCGGAATGTTAAATTTATTGTGGTTTTGTTTGTTTTTCTGTTTTATGTTTGTTGCTGATGTGTATGCTGATATTTTCTCTTCACCCAGTGGACTATGGTCGAACACAACTGGCATCGAATCGACACAGGAGATGCCAGACCGATTCGCCAACCAGCAAGACGTCTTCCCTTGGTCAAACAAGCCGAAGTTGAAGAGATGATATCGGCCATGAGGAAAGATGGGCTAAACGAAAATTCCAAAAACCCGTGGGCATCTCCGGTGTTTCTTGTCATAAAGAAAGATGGAAGCACTCGATTTTGTGTGGACTACAGAAGGCTTAACGACGTGACAAGGAAAAACAGCTTACCGCTCCCCAGAATCAGTGACACTTTACATGCAATGGAAGGAGCCCAATGGTTTTTAACTTTGGACTTGAAGAGTGGCTATTGGCAGGTAGAAATACATCCAGAACATCGAGAAAAGACGGCTTTCTCCACATCAAATGGTTTGTGGCAGTTCCAAGTGATGCCGTTTGGACTATGTAACGCTCCGGCAACCTTCGAGCGTTTGATGGAGTGTGTTCTAATTACATGGACTTACCTGGAAATCTTGCCTAGTCTATTTGGATGATGTCATCGTATATGGCAAAACATTAGACGAACATTGTGGCAATCTTAAAGCTGTATTCCATAGACTTCGAGAACACACCTAAAGTTGAATCCAGACAAATGTGCGCTTTTCAAGACCGAAGTTAAATACTGGGGAAATATCATCTAGTGTCAAGGAGTAAGGACCGATCCTTAGAAAGTTGACACCGTCAAGAATTGGCCAACACCACAGGACAAACATCAACTCCGAAGCTTTCTTGCTTTATCAACGTATTCAGCCTTATTGTGAGTTTCACCCGAAAAATATTTCACCTTTTTTTATTTTAAAAGCTAATGTGAGTTTCGCCCGAACGAAATTCCGTTCGCCTAAAAAAAAAAGAAGTTAAAATTACATTACATTCCAATTCCACCCAAAATGAATAATCACAATAAGGGGAATTTTTCGATCATGAAATTTCGTTTGTGTGGTTGTCTCCATGTTGTGTGGATATTAATGGTTATATGTAAATAAAATAAAATTAAAAGTTAAACTTTATAAATTTTGTATTTTATTTTAAATTTAATAAAATGTTCACAACATAATTACGTTTACAAATTATAGCTACGCGTTTCGGATTATGTACATGATGGACATCGGGCTTTATTATTTTGCTTCCAGATGTTGTTCGGACAATTTGCTTTATTTAATGTTTCTGATTTGATGTAATGATGTGTTGTTGTTGTCTCTGTTCTTATTAGGATTGTTTTCGTCTCTATTTAATGTGGTTGCCTGTTTTGGAGTTGTGTGGCTGTGTTGTATAGTGTGTTGTTTTTTATTGTTAGTTTGTCATTGAGTATATTATTTGGTTCTTTCTTGTTCGCTCTGTATATTTCGTACTCTTCCCATGCATCTAGTTTTGTCCCTTTCTTGCAGATGTGGAGTGGGATAAGGTTGGTGTTAAAATCAGTGTAATTGTGGTTATTGTCGATCAGATGCTGTGTGAATGTTGATCTGGTGTTTTGTTTAGGTCTATGTTCTAAATATCTGTCGTAAAAAGTTCTGCCTGTTTGTCATTGTTGCTAATATTGTTGATGTATTTATTTAAAAGGTCGATTTGTATGTGTGTCCCGTCGAAGATTAGGAATGTGTCATTTACATATCTAGTCCAGCCTTCACAGAGGACTACCCAAAATACACAAAACAGGAACACCTATCCGACCTTTAATAAATTACAAAACTGCACCATGTTACAAAGTAGCAAAAGAATTACAAAAATAATAAAAGCCAATATAAGAATAAAAAAACAACAACAGTATCAAAAACTACACAGAGTTTATAGAAAAAACCAAATCAATAAACATATTACCGCAATACAAACTCATCTCTTTTGACGTCACGAACATGTACACAAACTTACCCATCGATGACACAAAAAAATACTAAAACAAAACCTTACAACCACCGCAACCATGAACAAACAACAAATAGAAGAACTGATTTCAATTTTACAATTAATACTCAAACAAAATTATTTTACATTTAACAATACATTTTACACACAAGACGAAGGGCTAGCAATGGGATCCCCATAAAGCGGTCTGATAGCAGATATTTATTTAAACCATTTTGAAAACCAATATATTTTATCAAATCTTAACACACAACACCAAAAAATCATATTCTACGCTTGATATGTAGATGACACATTCATAATCTTCGACGGGACACACAGACAAATTGACCTTTTAAATAAATACATCAACAATATTAACAACAACATTAAATTCACAGTTGAAATTGAAAACAACAACAACATCAACTTTCTCGAACTAAGCATCAGTAAAAACAACAATAGACTCAAATACAAAATATATCGGAAACCAACAACAACAGACATAACATCCACAAAAATTCCCACCACCCACATGCACGAAAAATGGCAGCTTACAATGCATTTGTTAATAGGTTTTTAAATGTACCCATGACCAAAATTGATTACGAAAACGAAATAAGTATAATAAAACAAATAGCAATAGCAAACGGATACAAAACAGAAATAATAGATAAAATAATTGCAAAAAAGATAAAGAAAATAAAAAACAACAAAACTACAGAAGAAATCACAACAGACACCAAAAAATATATTTCAATAGATTACACTAATTTATTCCCACACATATTACAACACGAATTTAAAAAACATAATATTAACATTTCATTTAAAACAAAAAATAATATAAATAAAATACTACAACAAAAAACAATACACGAAATTAAAACATGTTCCGGTGTCTACAAAATAAAATGTAATGACTGCGATAAGTACTACATAGGACAAACAGGCAAAACTTTTTACGACAGATATTTAGAACATAGACCTAAACAAAACACCAGATCAACATTCGCACAGCATCTGATCGACAATAACCACAATTACACCGATTTTAACACCAACCTTATCCCACTCCACATCTGCAAGAAAGGGACAAAACTAGATGCATGGGAAGAGTACGAAATACACAGAGCGAACAAGAAAGAACCAAATAATATACTCAATGACAAACTAACAATAAAAAACAACACACTATACAACACAGCCACCAAACTCCAAAACAGGCAACCACATTAAAAAGAGACGAAAACAATCACATCATTACATCAAATCAGAAACATTAAATAAAGCAAATTGGCCGAACAACACCTGGAAGCAAAATAATAAAACCCGATGATTGATATATAATCCGAAACGTAGCTATAAATTGTAAACATAATTATGTTGTGAAAATTTTATTAAATTTAAAATAAATACAAAATTTATAAAGTGTAACTTTTAATTTTATTTTATTTACATATAACCATTAATGAAATTTCGGGTGAAACTCACAATAGGCGAAAAGTGAAATGACAAATTGTCCGTGTGTAATATGTTGTTCGGGTGAAACTCACAATAAGGCTGATTATCGGCGTTTCGTCAAAGATTTTGCTGGAATCTCCAAAAGCTTGCATCAGCTTACTGAAAAAGGGAAGCCGTTCAAATGGTCAGGGGGGTCATTACGTAATTCGATTATCGCCACACCATATCGTTTTGACGACAGCCTTGTATCACGTAAAAACAATAATCACTATCGACTGAAAGATATCGTCTTGACGATCGAAAATTTGCTTTCTGTAAATCAAAAATCGTCAAAACGTGATCGTTAAATCGTTAGCATTTGAACGATACCTATTAAGCTATCGTTTTGTTTGATTTTGAAAGCAATTGATGCATTTTATCATATGAAGCAACGAAATGTAGGGTTTTCAATAAGGGCGGGTAGATGTTTTCGGTTGATCCTGGGTTTCGTTGACGCAAATGCTTTGGCTGATTGTCCACTGAATTGGTCAGCTCAAATTTGGGCACCAAACTTTGTATAATCGACTTCGAAGGACAACCATGTAAACCGTAAAATGGGCGCAACGCACGTATCGTTGCCTAAAAGATTTTTATATTAAAGTCTTATCATTTGGACGTGTTGTTTAATCGTGACACTTGCCATGGTAAGTTGGCATCAGTAACTGAATAATAAACAACGGATTTGGATTTGGGGTAGGTGCAAGGTTGTTTTTTTTGGATTTAAAAAACCCTCACTGTATATATATATACCTCACTGTTTAGGTGTGAGAACTAATTTCGCGTACGCGAAACTACGTGACTTTAGACAGTTTCTAATTAATTATATGTAGCTTTGGATAGATGGATAACCGATTTGGTTATAGGCGACATCAAGTTTTGGCTTCACATTCTTTTCACTTCTTAATAAAAATTGACATTTTTTGGGCGGTACTGACCTACATATAGGTTAAACCATTGTTTAATGTATTTTTTTAGTATTTCACAAATAAATATTGGATAAATAACTTACATTTTTGGTTTTTTCATTGGTCCAAACATAAAACAACACAAAAATAAATGACTGAACTGTCATTAATGAAAATGATTGACAAGTCAATCCTTCTCAAACTGTGATTTATAATAAACGATTAACGAGACGATAGTGATTGTGTTACGTGAAGCAAATTGATGACAATAACGTGCACGATTATCGTTTAGACGATTATCGTTTTAAAAATTACGGAATTACCCCCCAGGTGAGTGCGAGAAAAGCTTTCAAGAACTGTAGCTGCCCTTATGTAACGCTCCAGTGCTGACCTATCCAACTCCAGGAAAACCTTTTATCATCGACGCTGATGCTGGTTACGTTGGAATTGGAGCTGTACTCTCACAAGTCCATGATGGAGAAGGAAAAGTTGTAGCCTACTACAGCAAGGTACTCTCAAAGTCAGAGCGTAATTATTGTGTTACCAGAAGACAACTTCTAGCTCTTGTTTTGGCAACAAAACACTTCCATAAATACATCTATAGACAAACGTTCCTACTTCGAACGGTACATGGTGCACTCAACTAGCTTTTGAACTTCAAAAATCCTGAAGGTCAAGTACGGAGGTGGATCGAGAGACTGCAGACCAACGACAATCAGATTCAACATCGAAGACGAAAACTGCATTCAAACACAGACGCATTATCTCGGCGGCCGTGCAAACAAGACTGCAAACATTGCACGCGTCCAGAAGTAAAGGAGATGATTGCCGTACAACGTATAAGAGCTGATCCCATTTACGGTTGGATCAACGAAGAACTCAGGATTGGTCAACAAGAAGACTTGGATATCGAACCCATTCTTGCATGGAAGGAACACCAAAATAAACCAGAATGGAGTGGCATCTCTGATGGAAGCCCTGCTCTGAAAGCTTATTGGGCTTAATGGGATTCGCTTCATGTGGAAGAAGGGGTAGTAAAGCGTAAATGGCAATGCGCAGATGGTAAGTCTCATGTGATGCAACTTATCGTTCCTCGGTAAAAGGTAGAATGATTCAAAGTAAAATGCGTCAGTACAATGTGGGCACACCTTTCGAAAGGATTGCAGTAGACGTCGCAGGCCCTTTTCCTGAAACAAATAGCGGAAACTGATACATCCTTGTAGTGATGGGTTACTTCAGCAAGTGGCCTGAGGCATATGCCATTCCAAACCAGAAAACCAAAATAGCCGTGGACCAGATTGTCTTGTCCGTGGTTTGATCCGTGGTTTGATCAGCATATTAAAACTCTTAAGAATAAAAGAAACAAGGCTTGGGTGAAGTTGAATCGTTCCTGGAGCGTCGAGGCTCAAAATCATTATACTAGACTAATGCCCGATTTCATAAAAATACACTAAAATCCCTTTTATCTAAGTCCTCTTAAATTTTATCAGACCTTTAAATATTTCCAGTTTCACTATCTAAAAAAAGGAAATTTTAGGGAAATTTTAGTAAAAATTGGGTTTGCCTCACATCCCTGGATATGGAAATAGGTTGTTTTCCTCTCACATTCGAAATGCAAGTGAAAAAGCATTATATGTAGAAAAAAATGCTACGAAAAAAAAAATATTTGAGAACGGATTCCAATATGAACTCGGAATATTCTTGGACGTCTTACTTTATGTTGCTCTTCATCCTCAGATGAACAATCAATTATTCTAAAAACAAACAAATTATTAAGGCTTTCCGAAACCAACGCGAAACATTCGGAGCGAATATGCGATGACTGAACAATGTTTGAAGATTCACATCGCGCCAATGTGGGTGCTCTCATTTATCTCCATGTAAATAAATTAAGAAAGGCGAAAGTCTTGTCGTCGTTCGGAAGTATTCGCGTTGGCTTGGGAGAGCCTTAAAAGATTATTATCTACACACACACTATATTTTTGTTTCGACCTATTCACAATTTATAAATATTTGCAAGAAATTAAATAAAAAAGTGACTGTAAAATATCATCTATTTATAATTTTCTTACTCGTCGGCTGACATCTGACATATTAGACTTCACAAATCACACTTTTAGAATTTATTGAGACGAAAATGGGCTTTTAGTTTATAAGGGCATTTAAAAGCATTTTAAATTTAAAAGCACTTGGTGAAACCAAAAAATCCCATTTTAACTCTAAATGGGCTTTTGAATATTTAAAAGTCCTTTATGAAATTGGGCATAAGAGATGATTTTATTAACTACTCCAATTTTCTATATTCGGACTTAATATCTAAAACTGAAGAGGATCTTAAATCTAATCCGCGAAATTTCTGGAAAAATGTCAATTGTAAAAGAAAATCTGATGGATACCCAACTAATATGTGCTATCAAAATTCAGAAAGTCATTACCCAGAGGACATAGCAAATATGATTGCAGCAGTGCAGCTAGCAAGGGGCCAGGTAGAATGATTCAAAGTAAAATGCGTCAGTACAATGTGGGCACACCTTTCGAAAGGATTGCAGTAGACGTCGCAGGCCCTTTTCCTGAAACAAATAGCGGAAACTGATACATCCTTGTAGTGATGGGTTACTTCAGCAAGTAGCCTGAGCCATATGCCATTCCAAACCAGAAAACCCCATTCCAAACCAGAAAACCAAAATAGCCGTGGACCAGATTGTCTTCAATTGGGTGAGCAGGTTCGGCGTACTTATGGAACTGCATTCTGACCAAGGAAGGAACTTCGAATCTAACACCTTTCAGGAAGTTTGGCATTAAAAGACGAGGACAACACCGCTTCATCCGCAATCTGATGGGGTGGTGGGAGCAACATCGACAGGATTTCAAGAAGGAGACCTTGTGTGGTTTTTTAATCCCCATCGACAAAAGGGACTGTCACCAAAACTTCAACAAAACTCGGAAGGCCCTTACACTGCTGTCAAAAGAATTAATGATGTGGTTTTCCGAATACGGAAAGGGGTAAGAGGCAAATCAAAAGTAGTTCAATGTGACCGTTTACATCGTTATAAAAAGTGAGAGCAGTGATGGTACTGTTCGGGACGATCAATCCTAAGAGGGGGCAATGTTACTATTTAACAGAGTTGTAAAGACTGCAGTCTTTTCAGTACTGCAGTTAATTGAATAAAAAAACTTTTTTCCTTAAGTCTTTTAACTTGCCAAAAGAATTTAACTGTAATACAATAGTCAGCAGTCAGTACTAACATTCCGACTGTGCATTTAAAAAAAAGTTAATTAACTTTAAGTTAATTAACTGCAGTACTTTTGACTTGATTTTAGTCTTTTAGTCAGTTGAAAGTCATTTGTACTGCGACGGTTCATCTTTTAGTCAGTAAGTCTTTTAACTGCAGTTAATTAACTGCAAGTCTTTAAACTTTGTTTTTTGTTTTTTATCAAAAATATTTCACACTTGTAAATCACGCCGTACGCATATAATGCCAAATAAATAATGCAAACATTTTAATTTATTTTCATTGTATCCTGTTGGGTTATAAGTATAAATCTATATTATTTTAGTTCAAAGACTTACAGCTCATTGACTGCAGTTAAAAGACTTACTGACTAAAAGATGAACCATCGCAGTACAAATGACTTTCAACTGACTAAAAGACTAAAATCAAGTCAAAAGTACTGCAGTTAATTAACTTAAAGTTAATTAACTTTTTTTTTAACTGCACAGTCCGAATGTTAGTACTGACTGCTGACTGTTTGCTTTGCAGTTAAAGTACTTACTCACAGTATTAACTTGCATTCAAAAGCTAAGTTAATTAACTGGGACTGTATTAACTGCAGTACTGAAAAGACTGCAGTCTTTACAACTCTGCTATTTAATAATTACCTAACTACCTTGAATTTGAAACAGAGGAAAATTCTCTAACTGTTTACAGCTCCATCTTACTGAAAAGCTAAACACCAAACATTCAACCGTTTACAGCGCCATCTTGTTGTTCGGCTGAATATCAATTCCAGTGCCTCATCTGTCAGCAACTAGAATGGAAACTGCTAGAAGGCGATGCTCGAATATTCTAGTGGGCACTAGTTGAGACTAAAACCATTTAATTCCCTATATAAACGGATGTTTTCGAGCGAGTGGACACAGTTTAATTTTGAATGTGATAGCGTAAAGTAAGAAGTAAAAGTGTATCCGGAAGTAAATTTTAAATTGCATGCAATCGAGATCGGGGAATAATAAAAACGATTTGAAGCGAAATAAAGTGTGTTTATTTTGTAAAATAAATAAATGGAAGTTATTATTTAAAGGAAATAAGTTTTATTATCGAACCTAGATAGAATATTACAATATAAATACTTATATCTATTACTTTGAAATTAATTAAGTATGTTTCTTTAATAATGAATTGTAATATTTTTTAAAATAGAATTAGTTAAGGTTTGATTGAAACAACAACCACTTCAGTGAGCTACCGCCAAGTCATTTTAGGCTGCAGTTATAGCTATTTCAATCAACCCAGTTTGAGTTCAGCCTCTTCATAAGCATTCAATATTCGCTCTGCATTTATTATTTTTTTTCTTATTGATTTCTACCCTAATGTTCAACTTAAACCGTGGTGTTTTGCTTGCAAACCTAACATTAGTCATAAACTATCAATTAATTGTAGTGATCATGGTTTGGCAGTGTTATTTTTTCATTAAAAACATTAAATTAATCATAAAATCTGTGACATAAAGTTGCTTCTATATAACTGCTTTGTAATCTCTTACTGAAAAAAGAGAACATTATTGGTGTACTCTTTGACTTTGCCATCGCTCCTGTTGATGATCTTTTGTTCCCCCCCTCCCTGGTGAGTGAAACTTTTTGTATATGTTCTGCACATGAAGCATTGTGAATACTGCATTCTATCCCAACTTTTTGTTTACATTTTCATACTGCAACCAAGTTTTGCCTGAGTTCATATTGCTGCCGACTGCATTTTATGCCAACCTACTGATTGTGATATTTTGTTTTCGTTGGCAAGTAGAAAAACAATTTTATTGGTGCTGCATTTCTTGCCTTCTGACATCCTGCTGATCATCTGTAATCTTTCATCTGACACCTGTCATCATGAACTTCATTACCGACACATCGATTTATTGGTTTGTGTACTTATTAACGTACTGTACTAATTTCGATGTACACTGCGAGTTAACATTTTGGCAAGTAATATCAATTTTTATTTTGTATAAATCAAAAATCGCCGTAAATTCAATAACTATCACATTAAAAAAATCACCAATATTATTATGTCTGCGTGCGCTTTGTGTAATAAAATCGCAGGTTACCTCATTGACGCTATTATTTGTCATGGAAGCTGTCGCAAATTGTTGCACGTAGCATTAAAGCTCCGTTCAGTACTATTAATTTGTTCAAAGAGAGAAAGTCTTTTTATTTCTTTTGTGAAGAATATTACCCGTTTGCTTTTATGAATATTGTTCGTGATGTACTGCAAAATAAGCAAAATCTTGAAAACCTCCATAACCAATTACTCCAACTAAACAAGAAAATTGAAGATATTACCTCCAATCAACAATCACTACAAAACGTAGTTCAAATTCAAGATTATTTAATAATAAATAATCCATCTACATGTGATTCTGCACCCCTAAAATGAAAAATCGACGAAATAGATACAACCAGGCATTTAACAAAGAAACCTGCCACGGCTTTAGTAACAAATACGTCACAAGAATCTGCTAATATTACTCCTCAACAAGAACAACCAGCTGATCTTGATGCTCCTGATTTACTACCAGAATGCAGAATGTAAACGGCCTCCGGAAAAAGACCAACAAGGTCTATAAAAATGTAAATAATATGCCCCATGATGTTCTCATACTCACAGAAACCTGGCTGAATACTTCTTTTGCTGATACAGAGTTATTCGATTCCAATTTTCAAATTTTTCGACGTGATCGCCATAATTATCCTAATATAATAACTGTTTTGTAATCTTGTCGACGATTTTTTGGACTCCAACCTTGAAATAATTTGTGTAAGAATATCAACTCCGTCTGGATATTTATATGTGGTTGTTTGCTATATCCCTCCTTCTTCCACCTGTGATGTCTACAACAAACTTACCGAGTGCTTTGAATCTATAAATGACAAAATTGAAACTTCAGATGAACTTTTTGTTATTGGCGTCTTTAATCTGCCAAATCTTGAATGGGCACCGAAACTTGAATGTTATCATGCCGTTAATGCGTCGAGCAACAACGAAGTTCTTTTTATCGATGGAATGACTTCATTTGGACTTAATCAATTAAGTAACGTCAAAAACCAATTTGGCAAAATCTTAGACCTTGTATAATTTTCTGACCTCAATAATTCTGATGGAACTGCGTTACTCGCTGATTCAAAACTCATTGAGGAAGATCGACATCATCCTGCATTATCTAATTCATTAAACCTAAATATTATTAATGTAATTTATCATTGTAACAATATGCATGAATTCAACTTTAAAAAATGTAATTTTTCTGAACTCCACCGTTTATTAGATGATAGTAACTGGAAAAGCTTATTTTTTAATGTCAGTTTTGGTGACCATTTCACCAAATTCGTTTTTATTAAATTTTGTTTGATAATTTCTTAGAAACCATTCCGTTAAGGAAAATAAGACCTTTAAGTTATACTCCACCGTGGTTTGATCAGCATATTAAAACTCTTAAGAATAAAAGAAACAAGGCTTGGGTGAAGTTGAATGGATCCTGGAGCGTCGAGGCTCAAAATCATTATACTAGACTTATGCCCGATTTCATAAAAATACACTAAAATCCCTTTTATCTAAAGTCCTCTTAAATTTTATCAGACCTTTAAATATTTCCAGTTTCACCATCTAAAAAAAGGAAATTTTAGTTAAAATTGGGTTTGCCTCACATCCCTGGATATGGAAATAGGTTGTTTTCCTCTCACATTCGAAATGCAAGTGAAAAAGAATTATATGTAGAAAAAAATGCTACGAAAAAAAAAAATATTTGAGAACGGATTCCAATATCAACTCGGAATATTCTTGGACGTCTTACTTTATGTTGCTCTTCATCCTCAGATGAACAATCAATTATTCTAAAAACAAACAAATTATTAAGGCTTTCCGAAACCAACGCGAAACATTCGGAGCGAATATGCGATGACTGAACAATGTTTGAAGATTCACATCGCGCCAATGTGGGTGCTCTCATTTATCTCCATGTAAATAAATTAAGAAAGGCGAAAGTCTTGTCGTCGTTCGGAAGTATTCGCGTTGGCTTGGGAGAGCCTTAAAAGATTATTATCTACACACACACTATATTTTTGTTTCGACCTATTCACAATTTATAAATATTTGCAAGAAATTAAATAAAAAAGTGACTGTAAAATATCATCTATTTATAATTTTCTTACTCGTCGGCTGACATCTGACATATTAGACTTCACAAATCACACTTTTAGAATTTATTGAGACGAAAATGGGCTTTTAGTTTATAAGGGCATTTAAAAGCATTTTAAATTTAAAAGCACTTGGTGAAACCAAAAAATCCCATTTTAACTCTAAATGGGCTTTTGAATATTTAAAAGTCCTTTATGAAATTGGGCATAAGAGATGATTTTATTAACTACTCCAATTTTCTATATTCGGACTTAATATCTAAAACTGAAGAGGATCTTAAATCTAATCCGCGAAATTTCTGGAAAAATGTCAATTGTAAAAGAAAATCTGATGGATACCCAACTAATATGTGCTATCAAAATTCAGAAAGTCATTACCCAGAGGACATAGCAAATATGATTGCAGCAGTGCAGCTAGCAAGGGGCCAGGTAGAATGATTCAAAGTAAAATGCGTCAGTACAATGTGGGCACACCTTTCGAAAGGATTGCAGTAGACGTCGCAGGCCCTTTTCCTGAAACAAATAGCGGAAACTGATACATCCTTGTAGTGATGGGTTACTTCAGCAAGTAGCCTGAGGCATATGCCATTCCAAACCAGAAAACCAAAATAGCCGTGGACAGGATTTCAAGAAGGAGACCTTGTGTGGTTTTTTAATCCCCATCGACAAAAGGGACTGTCACCAAAACTTCAACAAAACTCGGAAGGCCCTTACACTGCTGTCAAAAGAATTAATGATGTGGTTTTCCGAATACGGAAAGGGGTAAGAGGCAAATCAAAAGTAGTTCAATGTGACCGTTTACATCGTTATAAAAAGTGAGAGCAGTGATGGTACTGTTCGGGACGATCAATCCTAAGAGGGGGCAATGTTACTATTTAACAGAGTTGTAAAGACTGCAGTCTTTTCAGTACTGCAGTTAATTGAATAAAAAAACTTTTTTCCTTAAGTCTTTTAACTTGCCAAAAGAATTTAACTGTAATACAATAGTCAGCAGTCAGTACTAACATTCCGACTGTGCAGTTAAAAAAAAAGGTAATTAACTTTAAGTTAATTAACTGCAGTACTTTTGACTTGATTTTAGTCTTTTAGTCAGTTGAAAGTCATTTGTACTGCGACGGTTCATCTTTTAGTCAGTAAGTCTTTTAACTGCAGTTAATTAACTGCAAGTCTTTAAACTTTGTTTTTTGTTTTTTATCAAAAATATTTCACACTTGTAAATCACGCCGTACGCATATAATGCCAAATAAATAATGCAAACATTTTAATTTATTTTCATTGTATCCTGTTGGGTTATAAGTATAAATCTATATTATTTTAGTTCAAAGACTTACAGCTCATTGACTGCAGTTAAAAGACTTACTGACTAAAAGATGAACCATCGCAGTACAAATGACTTTCAACTGGCTAAAAGACTAAAATCAAGTCAAAAGTACTGCAGTTAATTAACTTAAAGTTAATTAACTTTTTTTTTAACTGCACAGTCCGAATGTTAGTACTGACTGCTGACTGTTTGCTTTGCAGTTAAAGTACTTACTCACAGTATTAACTTGCATTCAAAAGCTAAGTTAATTAACTGGGACTGTATTAACTGCAGTACTGAAAAGACTGCAGTCTTTACAACTCTGCTATTTAATAATTACCTAACTACCTTGAATTTGAAACAGAGGAAAATTCTCTAACTGTTTACAGCTCCATCTTACTGAAAAGCTAAACACCAAACATTCAACCGTTTACAGCGCCATCTTGTTGTTCGGCTGAATATCAATTCCAGTGCCTCATCTGTCAGCAACTAGAATGGAAACTGCTAGAAGGCGATGCTCGAATATTCTAGTGGGCACTAGTTGAGACTAAAACCATTTAATTCCCTATATAAACGGATGTTTTCGAGCGAGTGGACACAGTTTAATTTTGAATGTGATAGCGTAAAGTAAGAAGTAAAAGTGTATCCGGAAGTAAATTTTAAATTGCATGCAATCGAGATCGGGGAATAATAAAAACGATTTGAAGCGAAATAAAGTGTGTTTATTTTGTAAAATAAATAAATGGAAGTTATTATTTAAAGGAAATAAGTTTTATTATCGAACCTAGATAGAATATTACAATATAAATACTTATATCTATTACTTTGAAATTAATTAAGTATGTTTCTTTAATAATGAATTGTAATATTTTTTAAAATAGAATTAGTTAAGGTTTGATTGAAACAACAACCACTTCAGTGAGCTACCGCCAAGTCATTTTAGGCTGCACTTATAGCTATTTCAATCAACCCAGTTTGAGTTCAGCCTCTTCATAAGCATTCAATATTCGCTCTGCATTTATTATTTTTTTTCTTATTGATTTCTACCCTAATGTTCAACTTAAACCGTGGTGTTTTGCTTGCAAACCTAACATTAGTCATAAACTATCAATTAATTGTAGTGATCATGGTTTGGCAGTGTTATTTTTTCATTAAAAACATTAAATTAATCATAAAATCTGTGACATAAAGTTGCTTCTATATAACTGCTTTGTAATCTCTTACTGAAAAAAGAGAACATTATTGGTGTACTCTTTGACTTTGCCATCGCTCCTGTTGATGATCTTTTGTTCCCCCCCTCCCTGGTGAGTGAAACTTTTTGTATATGTTCTGCACATGAAGCATTGTGAATACTGCATTCTATCCCAACTTTTTGTTTACATTTTCATACTGCAACCAAGTTTTGCCTGAGTTCATATTGCTGCCGACTGCATTTTATGCCAACCTACTGATTGTGATATTTTGTTTTCGTTGGCAAGTAGAAAAACAATTTTATTGGTGCTGCATTTCTTGCCTTCTGACATCCTGCTGATCATCTGTAATCTTTCATCTGACACCTGTCATCATGAACTTCATTACCGACACATCGATTTATTGGTTTGTGTACTTATTAACGTACTGTACTAATTTCGATGTACACTGCGAGTTAACATTTTGGCAAGTAATATCAATTTTTATTTTGTATAAATCAAAAATCGCCGTAAATTCAATAACTATCACATTAAAAAAATCACCAATATTATTATGTCTGCGTGCGCTTTGTGTAATAAAATCGCAGGTTACCTCATTGACGCTATTATTTGTCATGGAAGCTGTCGCAAATTGTTGCACGTAGCATTAAAGCTCCGTTCAGTACTATTAATTTGTTCAAAGAGAGAAAGTCTTTTTATTTCTTTTGTGAAGAATATTACCCGTTTGCTTTTATGAATATTGTTCGTGATGTACTGCAAAATAAGCAAAATCTTGAAAACCTCCATAACCAATTACTCCAACTAAACAAGAAAATTGAAGATATTACCTCCAATCAACAATCACTACAAAACGTAGTTCAAATTCAAGATTATTTAATAATAAATAATCCATCTACATGTGATTCTGCACCCCTAAAATGAAAAATCGACGAAATAGATACAACCAGGCATTTAACAAAGAAACCTGCCACGGCTTTAGTAACAAATACGTCACAAGAATCTGCTAATATTACTCCTCAACAAGAACAACCAGCTGATCTTGATGCTCCTGATTTACTACCAGAATGCAGAATGTAAACGGCCTCCGGAAAAAGACCAACAAGGTCTATAAAAATGTAAATAATATGCCCCATGATGTTCTCATACTCACAGAAACCTGGCTGAATACTTCTTTTGCTGATACAGAGTTATTCGATTCCAATTTTCAAATTTTTCGACGTGATCGCCATAATTATCCTAATATAATAACTGTTTTGTAATCTTGTCGACGATTTTTTGGACTCCAACCTTGAAATAATTTGTGTAAGAATATCAACTCCGTCTGGATATTTATATGTGGTTGTTTGCTATATCCCTCCTTCTTCCACCTGTGATGTCTACAACAAACTTACCGAGTGCTTTGAATCTATAAATGACAAAATTGAAACTTCAGATGAACTTTTTGTTATTGGCGTCTTTAATCTGCCAAATCTTGAATGGGCACCGAAACTTGAATGTTATCATGCCGTTAATGCGTCGAGCAACAACGAAGTTCTTTTTATCGATGGAATGACTTCATTTGGACTTAATCAATTAAGTAACGTCAAAAACCAATTTGGCAAAATCTTAGACCTTGTATAATTTTCTGACCTCAATAATTCTGATGGAACTGCGTTACTCGCTGATTCAAAACTCATTGAGGAAGATCGACATCATCCTGCATTATCTAATTCATTAAACCTAAATATTATTAATGTAATTTATCATTGTAACAATATGCATGAATTCAACTTTAAAAAATGTAATTTTTCTGAACTCCACCGTTTATTAGATGATAGTAACTGGAAAAGCTTATTTTTTAATGTCAGTTTTGGTGACCATTTCACCAAATTCGTTTTTATTAAATTTTGTTTGATAATTTCTTAGAAACCATTCCGTTAAGGAAAATAAGACCTTTAAGTTATACTCCACCGTGGTTTGATCAGCATATTAAAACTCTTAAGAATAAAAGAAACAAGGCTTGGGTGAAGTTGAATGGATCCTGGAGCGTCGAGGCTCAAAATCATTATACTAGACTTATGCCCGATTTCATAAAAATACACTAAAATCCCTTTTATCTAAAGTCCTCTTAAATTTTATCAGACCTTTAAATATTTCCAGTTTCACCATCTAAAAAAAGGAAATTTTAGTTAAAATTGGGTTTGCCTCACATCCCTGGATATGGAAATAGGTTGTTTTCCTCTCAAATTCGAAATGCAAGTGAAAAAGAATTATATGTAGAAAAAAATGCTACGAAAAAAAAAATATTTGAGAACGGATTCCAATATCAACTCGGAATATTCTTGGACGTCTTACTTTATGTTGCTCTTCATCCTCAGATGAACAATCAATTATTCTAAAAACAAACAAATTATTAAGGCTTTCCGAAACCAACGCGAAACATTCGGAGCGAATATGCGATGACTGAACAATGTTTGAAGATTCACATCGCGCCAATGTGGGTGCTCTCATTTATCTCCATGTAAATAAATTAAGAAAGGCGAAAGTCTTGTCGTCGTTCGGAAGTATTCGCGTTGGCTTGGGAGAGCCTTAAAAGATTATTATCTACACACACACTATATTTTTGTTTCGACCTATTCACAATTTATAAATATTTGCAAGAAATTAAATAAAAAAGTGACTGTAAAATATCATCTATTTATAATTTTCTTACTCGTCGGCTGACATCTGACATATTAGACTTCACAAATCACACTTTTAGAATTTATTGAGACGAAAATGGGCTTTTAGTTTATAAGGGCATTTAAAAGCATTTTAAATTTAAAAGCACTTGGTGAAACCAAAAAATCCCATTTTAACTCTAAATGGGCTTTTGAATATTTAAAAGTCCTTTATGAAATTGGGCATAAGAGATGATTTTATTAACTACTCCAATTTTCTATATTCGGACTTAATATCTAAAACTGAAGAGGATCTTAAATCTAATCCGCGAAATTTCTGGAAAAATGTCAATTGTAAAAGAAAATCTGATGGATACCCAACTAATATGTGCTATCAAAATTCAGAAAGTCATTACCCAGAGGACATAGCAAATATGATTGCAGCAGTGCAGCTAGCAAGGGGCCAGGTAGAATGATTCAAAGTAAAATGCGTCAGTACAATGTGGGCACACCTTTCGAAAGGATTGCAGTAGACGTCGCAGGCCCTTTTCCTGAAACAAATAGCGGAAACTGATACATCCTTGTAGTGATGGGTTACTTCAGCAAGTAGCCTGAGGCATATGCCATTCCAAACCAGAAAACCAAAATAGCCGTGGACCAGATTGTCTTCAATTGGGTGAGCAGGTTCGGCGTACTTATGGAACTGCATTCTGACCAAGGAAGGAACTTCGAATCTAACACCTTTCAGGAAGTTTGGCATTAAAAGACGAGGACAACACCGCTTCATCCGCAATCTGATGGGGTGGTGGGAGCAACATCGACAGGATTTCAAGAAGGAGACCTTGTGTGGTTTTTTAATCCCCATCGACAAAAGGGACTGTCACCAAAACTTCAACAAAACTCGGAAGGCCCTTACACTGCTGTCAAAAGAATTAATGATGTGGTTTTCCGAATACGGAAAGGGGTAAGAGGCAAATCAAAAGTAGTTCAATGTGACCGTTTACATCGTTATAAAAAGTGAGAGCAGTGATGGTACTGTTCGGGACGATCAATCCTAAGAGGGGGCAATGTTACTATTTAATAATTACCTAACTACCTTGAATTTGAAACAGAGGAAAATTCTCTAACTGTTTACAGCTCCATCTTACTGAAAAGCTAAACACCAAACATTCAACCGTTTACAGCGCCATCTTGTTGTTCGGCTGAATATCAATTCCAGTGCCTCATCTGTCAGCAACTAGAATGGAAACTGCTAGAAGGCGATGCTCGAATATTCTAGTGGGCACTAGTTGAGACTAAAACCATTTAATTCCCTATATAAACGGATGTTTTCGAGCGAGTGGACACAGTTTAATTTTGAATGTGATAGCGTAAAGTAAGAAGTAAAAGTGTATCCGGAAGTAAATTTTAAATTGCATGCAATCGAGATCGGGGAATAATAAAAACGATTTGAAGCGAAATAAAGTGTGTTTATTTTGTAAAATAAATAAATGGAAGTTATTATTTAAAGGAAATAAGTTTTATTATCGAACCTAGATAGAATATTACAATATAAATACTTATATCTATTACTTTGAAATTAATTAAGTATGTTTCTTTAATAATGAATTGTAATATTTTTTAAAATAGAATTAGTTAAGGTTTGATTGAAACAACAACCACTTCAGTGAGCTACCGCCAAGTCATTTTAGGCTGCAGTTATAGCTATTTCAATCAACCCAGTTTGAGTTCAGCCTCTTCATAAGCATTCAATATTCGCTCTGCATTTATTATTTTTTTTCTTATTGATTTCTACCCTAATGTTCAACTTAAACCGTGGTGTTTTGCTTGCAAACCTAACATTAGTCATAAACTATCAATTAATTGTAGTGATCATGGTTTGGCAGTGTTATTTTTTCATTAAAAACATTAAATTAATCATAAAATCTGTGACATAAAGTTGCTTCTATATAACTGCTTTGTAATCTCTTACTGAAAAAAGAGAACATTATTGGTGTACTCTTTGACTTTGCCATCGCTCCTGTTGATGATCTTTTGTTCCCCCCCTCCCTGGTGAGTGAAACTTTTTGTATATGTTCTGCACATGAAGCATTGTGAATACTGCATTCTATCCCAACTTTTTGTTTACATTTTCATACTGCAACCAAGTTTTGCCTGAGTTCATATTGCTGCCGACTGCATTTTATGCCAACCTACTGATTGTGATATTTTGTTTTCGTTGGCAAGTAGAAAAACAATTTTATTGGTGCTGCATTTCTTGCCTTCTGACATCCTGCTGATCATCTGTAATCTTTCATCTGACACCTGTCATCATGAACTTCATTACCGACACATCGATTTATTGGTTTGTGTACTTATTAACGTACTGTACTAATTTCGATGTACACTGCGAGTTAACATTTTGGCAAGTAATATCAATTTTTATTTTGTATAAATCAAAAATCGCCGTAAATTCAATAACTATCACATTAAAAAAATCACCAATATTATTATGTCTGCGTGCGCTTTGTGTAATAAAATCGCAGGTTACCTCATTGACGCTATTATTTGTCATGGAAGCTGTCGCAAATTGTTGCACGTAGCATTAAAGCTCCGTTCAGTACTATTAATTTGTTCAAAGAGAGAAAGTCTTTTTATTTCTTTTGTGAAGAATATTACCCGTTTGCTTTTATGAATATTGTTCGTGATGTACTGCAAAATAAGCAAAATCTTGAAAACCTCCATAACCAATTACTCCAACTAAACAAGAAAATTGAAGATATTACCTCCAATCAACAATCACTACAAAACGTAGTTCAAATTCAAGATTATTTAATAATAAATAATCCATCTACATGTGATTCTGCACCCCTAAAATGAAAAATCGACGAAATAGATACAACCAGGCATTTAACAAAGAAACCTGCCACGGCTTTAGTAACAAATACGTCACAAGAATCTGCTAATATTACTCCTCAACAAGAACAACCAGCTGATCTTGATGCTCCTGATTTACTACCAGAATGCAGAATGTAAACGGCCTCCGGAAAAAGACCAACAAGGTCTATAAAAATGTTAATAATATGCCCCATGGTGTTCTCATACTCACAGAAACCTGGCTGAATACTTCTTTTGCTGATACAGAGTTATTCGATTCCAATTTTCAAATTTTTCGACGTGATCGCCATAATTATCCTAATATAATAACTGTTTTGTAATCTTGTCGACGATTTTTTGGACTCCAACCTTGAAATAATTTGTGTAAGAATATCAACTCCGTCTGGATATTTATATGTGGTTGTTTGCTATATCCCTCCTTCTTCCACCTGTGATGTCTACAACAAACTTACCGAGTGCTTTGAATCTATAAATGACAAAATTGAAACTTCAGATGAACTTTTTGTTATTGGCGTCTTTAATCTGCCAAATCTTGAATGGGCACCGAAACTTGAATGTTATCATGCCGTTAATGCGTCGAGCAACAACGAAGTTCTTTTTATCGATGGAATGACTTCATTTGGACTTAATCAATTAAGTAACGTCAAAAACCAATTTGGCAAAATCTTAGACCTTGTATAATTTTCTGACCTCAATAATTCTGATGGAACTGCGTTACTCGCTGATTCAAAACTCATTGAGGAAGATCGACATCATCCTGCATTATCTAATTCATTAAACCTAAATATTATTAATGTAATTTATCATTGTAACAATATGCATGAATTCAACTTTAAAAAATGTAATTTTTCTGAACTCCACCGTTTATTAGATGATAGTAACTGGAAAAGCTTATTTTTTAATGTCAGTTTTGGTGAAATGGTCTTTCGTTTTTATTAAATTTTGTTTGATAATTTCTTAGAAACCATTCCGTTAAGGAAAATAAGACCTTTAAGTTATACTCCACCGTGGTTTGATCAGCATATTAAAACTCTTAAGAATAAAAGAAACAAGGCTTGGGTGAAGTTGAATGGATCCTGGAGCGTCGAGGCTCAAAATCATTATACTAGACTTATGCCCGATTTCATAAAAATACACTAAAATCCCTTTTATCTAAAGTCCTCTTAAATTTTATCAGACCTTTAAATATTTCCAGTTTCACCATCTAAAAAAAGGAAATTTTAGTTAAAATTGGGTTTGCCTCACATCCCTGGATATGGAAATAGGTTGTTTTCCTCTCACATTCGAAATGCAAGTGAAAAAGAATTATATGTAGAAAAAAATGCTACGAAAAAAAAAATATTTGAGAACGGATTCCAATATCAACTCGGAATATTCTTGGACGTCTTACTTTATGTTGCTCTTCATCCTCAGATGAACAATCAATTATTCTAAAAACAAACAAATTATTAAGGCTTTCCGAAACCAACGCGAAACATTCGGAGCGAATATGCGATGACTGAACAATGTTTGAAGATTCACATCGCGCCAATGTGGGTGCTCTCATTTATCTCCATGTAAATAAATTAAGAAAGGCGAAAGTCTTGTCGTCGTTCGGAAGTATTCGCGTTGGCTTAGGAGAGCCTTAAAAGATTATTATCTACACACACACTATATTTTTGTTTCGACCTATTCACAATTTATAAATATTTGCAAGAAATTAAATAAAAAAGTGACTGTAAGATATCATCTATTTATAATTTTCTTACTCGTCGGCTGACATCTGACATATTAGACTTCACAAATCACACTTTTAAAATTTATTGAGACGAAAATGGGCTTTTAGTTTATAAGGGCATTTAAAAGCATTTTAAATTTAAAAGCACTTGGTGAAACCAAAAAATCCCATTTTAACTCTAAATGGGCTTTTAAATATTTAAAAGTCCTTTATGAAATCGGGCATAAGAGATGATTTTATTAACTACTCCAATTTTCTATATTCGGACTTAATATTTAAAACTGAAGAGGATCTTAAATCTAATCCGCGAAATTTCTGGAAAAATGTCAATTGTAAAAGAAAATCTGATGGATACCCAACTAATATGTGTTATCAAAATTCAGAAAGTCATTACCCAGAGGACATAGCAAATATGATTGCCGAATACTTTCAGAGTGCTTTTGAAGTATCTACTTGCGATACAAATAATACTCCTGCTGTAGATGAGTTTTTACATCTTAATTCGATTGACTTTACTATTTCTGAGGCATCTATCTTAGGGCCACTTTCACGAAACCAAAGGATAAATTGCTAAAATTGGAGAAAGCTATCCTTGGATAAAAAAATAAGTTTATTATTTTTGTTTTGACATTTGACGTTTGAATCATAAGCAGAACCATGCCAGCGTGCAACAATATCTGTAAACGACATGTTTGCAAGACAAATCGCTTGCACGTTACTCGCTGATTCAAAACTCATTGAGGAAGAACGACATCATCCTGCATTATCTAATTCATTAAACCTAAATATTACTATATAAATATTACATTGTAACAATATGCATGAATTCAACTTTAAAAAATGTAATTTTTCTGAACTCCACCGTTTATTAGATGATATTAACTGGAATAGCTTATTTTTTAATGTCAGTTTTGGTGAAATGGTCTTTCGTTTTTATTAAATTTTGTTTGATAATTTCTTAGAAACCATTCCGTTAAGGAAAATAAGACCTTTAAGTTATACTCCACCGTGGTTTGATCAGCATATTAAAACTCTTAAGAATAAAAGAAACAAGGCTTGGGTGAAGTTGAATCGATCCTGGAGCGTCGAGGCTCAAAATCATTATACTAGACTAATGCCCGATTTCATAAAAATACACTAAAATCCCTTTTATCTAAGTCCTCTTGAATTTTATCAGACCTTTAAATATTTCCAGTTTCACCATCTAAAAAAAGGAAAATTTAGGGAAATTTTAGTTAAAATTGGGTTTGCCTCACATCCCTGGATATGGAAATAGGTTGTTTCCCTCTCACATTCGAAATGCAAGTGAAAAAGCATTATATGTAGAAAAAAATGCTACAAAAAAAAAATATTTGAGAACGGATTCCAATATGAACTCGGAATATTCTTGGACGTCTTACTTTATGTTGCTCTTCATCCTCAGATGAACAATCAATTATTCTAAAAACAAACAAATTATTAAGGCTTTCCGAAACCAACGAGAAACATTCGGAGCGAATATGCGATGACTGAACAATGTTTGAAGATTCACATCGCGCCAATGTGGGTGCTCTCATTTATCTCCATGTAAATAAATTAAGAAAGGCGAAAGTCTTGTCGTCGTTCGGAAGCATTCGCGTTGGCTTGGGAGAGCCTTAAAAGATTATTATCTACACACACACTATATTTTTGTTTCGACCTATTCACATTTTATAAATATTTGCAAGAAATTAAATAAAAAAGTGACTGTAAAATATCATCTATTTATAATTTTCTTACTCGTCGGCTGACATCTGACATATTAGACTTCACAAATCACACTTTTAAAATTTATTGAGACGAAAATGGGCTTTTAGTTTATAAGGGCATTTAAAAGCATTTTAAATTTAAAAGCACTTGGTGAAACCAAAAAATCCCATTTTAACTCTAAATGGGCTTTTAAATATTTAAAAGTCCTTTATGAAATCGGGCATAAGAGATGATTTTATTAACTACTCCAATTTTCTATATTCGGACTTAATATCTAAAACTGAAGAGGATCTTAAATCTAATCCGCGAAATTTCTGGAAAAATGTCAATTGTAAAAGAAAATCTGATGGATACCCAACTAATATGTGTTATCAAAATTCAGAAAGTCATTACCCAGAGGACATAGCCAATATGATTGCCGAATACTTTCAGTGTGCTTTTGAAGTATCTACTTGCGATACAAATAATACTCCTGCTGTAGATGAGTTTTTACATCTTAATTCGATTGACTTTACTATTTCTAAGGATAAATTTCTAAAATTGGAGATAGCTATCCTTGGATAAAAAAATAAGTTTATTATTTTTGTTTTGACATTTGACGTTTGAATCATTAGCAGAACCATGCCAGCGTGCAACAATATCTGTAAACGACATGTTTGCAAGACAAATCGCTTGCACGTTTACAGAAAAATAACCTTTTCTGTTTCTAAACAGCTCGGCTGTGTCTCCCCCTGTCAGTAAATATTTTATTAAAATGCATCAAATGAATACTTTTACATATACCAGGTGATTGTATTCGTACGTGGGTGCAGTCTATTGCCCCAATTACTCTGGGAAACCGCGCTAAATTGAAAAACTCAGTTGCAGCTTTTTGTTGTTCTAGGATTGAAGTAGGAAATTTGATAAACTTCGGTCGAAGTTTGGCTATGGCATGAGTTACCCTGTGCACAATTTGGCAAGCAGTGGACTCGTGAGCGCCTATGACATCTGCACAAGTTATCAGCTGACTTCCAGTTGCATAGAATCGCCGAGTGCACAAAAGTTGATTAATGGGAGATACCGAATTGTTTCTGTGGATAACGCACATACAACATTGTACTTACTTTTTTAAACTTGAATGAAGATTGTATGAGTAAAATACCTGTCACTTGAGAACTCCAAGAAGGGTTCAATTTCCTTAAGAAGAGACAATGTTGTTTTTTTTGTTAGCCGAAACCTTCTCAGAAAGTCACTATCCCGCAAATCATCGAACAAATTTTGTCTTTCATAATTTTGTCTGTTGAAAAAATTACTACTTATGAAATCAATAATCTCTTCGTCGTCGTCTGATATCATTTAAACATAAATTAGTGTTGAATATATATATATTACAATGTTTTCTCGCTTTTCAATCAGTTTTGAAAGTTTATTTATACTTATTTTCAAATTAATATTGACACTTTGACAGTTAACAAAAGTTATCCAGAGAAATATGACTGGATAGCTATTTTAAATATTTATCTATGGATAGGTTGATAAATGTATTAGTGCAACCAGTTTTTTTTTAAATTAGATAAATTAGCTTATCTCAGGATAAATCAGCAGTTACTGTTGTCAGATAACTTTGGTGCAAGTGGCCCTTAGAGTATATTAAAAAATTAGATGATTGTTTAAGTCCCTGATGGTTTTCCCTCTTTTATGTTAAAAAAATGTGCAATATATATGTCATATCCGTTATTTTTACTTTTTAATCAGTCTATAAAAAGCTGCAATTTTCGGACCCTTTGGAAAAGTGCATTCCTTATTCCTACTCATAAGAAAGGTAAAAAAAACTTAGTTTTAAATTATAGACCAATTGCTAAACTATCTGCTATACCTAAAATGTTTGAGTCTATTATCTGTGATAATTTGTCTTTTCATTGTTCCTCCGTTTTATGTGACAACCAACATGGCTTTGTTAAAAAGAAATCCCATGAAACAAATTTGCTACAGTTTACTACATTTTGTATTTACGCGTTTGAAAAAAAAACAACTAGTGGACTGTATTTTTACTGACTTTAGCAAAGCATTTGACAAACTTAGCCACCATATACTTTTAAGAAAACTTCAAAATATGGGTCCTAACGACAGATTTGTGCTATGGATATCTTCATATCTCAAAGATAGGTTATATAGTGTTGTTTTTAAGAGTGAACGTTCTAAATGTTTTACTGTTAACTCCGGTGTACCTCAGGGTAGCCATCTTGGTCCGTTATTATTTGTACTATTTATTAACGATCTGCCGTCCGTCCTAGCTAATGTCTCTTATCTATGCCGATGATGTACAAATTTTTCGTATAGTCAACTCAGTAGAAGACTGTCATCTTTAGCAAAAAGACCTGCATAGTTTCTGGGAATGGTCCAATATTCACGGTTTAGTTTTAAATATTGACAAGTGTAAAACAATGTGTTTTACAAGCAAGAAAAATGTGATTGTCTACAATTATGCTAGTCAGTATAGTTTGAGAAGGCAGTTGCCAATTTGTAAAATTTTCAGTAGATGAAGCTACGGTGCTAATAGTCCTTTAAATCTTTTCATCAATATTTACAATAAAAATTCAAATATTATTAATTCCAGCAATGACAATGTAAAATCACTTAACTTAAGAAAAATATTTTTATTCAAAATAATCCATAATGTACATTGGGGGTGTGTTTCTTTATTTTTTCCGGATAAAGAATAGAAAAGACGGAAAAGGCAAAATATCTACCCAGAATAGAATAAATAAGGAAACAGATCTTAATGGAAAGAATGTCCAACTATCAGCTGTTTGTTTTCATGTCAAAAAATCATTTTGCGATTATTTCTGAAAGAAGAAACAAATAATTATTTGTTTTGCGAAGTGTAAATTAATTTTACGCACATGCATAAGCATCATGAAGATACAAAAATAATTATCACAAAAACATGCTCACCCATTTTCATTTGATTAATTTTTTTTTTATCCATGGCAGACGCAGACGGCAGACAAAATAACAATACCTAATTGTAACCAATGAAAAAAATGCAATGTATCTGTCAAAAAAGAGAATATTCCATTTACACTAGCTCTTGACTAGGAACAGAAAGAACACATTCCAATAATTCCAGAACGAATAAAGAAACAACAAAAAAGTATATCCGGAATATTCCAGAGAATAAAGAAACGCAAAAGCGGTGTTCCAGATATTCCGAATATTCGGAATAAATAAAGAAACACACCCTAGATGTAAGTTTTTCTTTTTTTTGTTATAATTTTAAAAGATGTGTACCGTTAGTATTTAACGAAATAAATAAAATAAACGGTTGCCAGGCCGATCATCAGACTCCTTTCAGTGGAGCAACTTTTTGCCCAGCTGCGAATTGAACGCAGACCAAGCGTCTTCAGAGCCATTGCACTATATGCATTGCGCTACCGAAGTCTCGTGATCAGGTCCAACCCAATGTAGGTTTTATTGTTTGACCATTGCATTAGAATCGATGAATTGTTGACTTACAGCCATATTATTCACTCCAGGTGTAAATAAGGTTTAAGTGAATTTTGAACCTGTCTTATTAATCCGCATTTTGTAAACATTTCAAATTTAACTTTTGTGCATAATATTAACTCAAAACGCGCATTAAACACGGTTGGTTAAAAATGCATAAGAACCAAATGAGAAATTGTTTAAACTTGACTATAAATATACGGAATGTCAATAATTTGACATTTTCCAGCATATATTTTGTTTCTTGTTGTTGTATTTCAAATTTCATCGTTCGAAATAAAAAAAAAAATCAAATTACCCTAGCTTTTTCCGTTTGAACACAATTTTGTTTGTTTGTGTAATTGAAAGCAAAACTGTGTATGTATGTTAACGTGCGTATAAAATTCAAATGTCACTTTGCTTGGCTAAAATGAGTGAATGTAGTGAAAATTTTGTTTACACCTGGGTTGAACTACTTTAACAGCTCCCTGAAGGGCAGTTGAAATTGAATCGGATTAAACGCGACAAGGTTTAATAAATAGGGTACATAAACGGGTTTATCGAGTGAATATTATGCACTTGGGTTGAACTTTTGAGACTTACCTCACCTTTAACCAAGGTATTAATTTAAAATCGGATTAATTGAGTGAATAATATGGCTGTTATAAATCGAGTACGGATGAAAAGAAAGAAACAGAATGTACAACAACCAGCCTATGTGTCGCTAGTAAAAATGCTAGTCGATTCAAATGCAATGGGCAAACAATAAATCCTACATTGGGTTGGACCTGATAACGTGACGTCTGATGATCGGTCTGGCAGCCGTGAAATAGCTATAACTCCAGCCTATAATGGCTTGGTGGTAGGCCACTCAAGTGGTTGTTGTTTCATTCAAACCTTCAATATTAATATGATAGTGCGTTAGATTTGCAGCCTAACTTCGAGTGTGTTATCACACAAAAACCAACATATAATTAGTTTAGTTTATAAACTATTTAAATACATGTATAAAAATTTGGCGACGAGGAATTTAAAAGAAAAAAAGTAACATATATTTTTCTTTCTTCGAACTCAATTAAATTCATAACCAAAGATCTCAGTCACATAAAACAAAATGGCGACTGGTCTGAAGATTCTAGAACTTCCCGAATGGCAAGGCAAACTTATCCAACAATGAAACGGAAGACAGACGATTTGGTTACCTATGCATCATTGGTGAACACCAATTACGAAGAATTTAAATTGGGAGAGCTTTCAATCAACCAATTCAAATGTCTGGTACGTTATTCTCAAATGCGCATCGGATCGCTTTAAAAGCGATACCTCACTTTTGACCGTTTTCGATTTTGGTTATTTTCAAATGCGAACGAGGATGAAAATGAACATTCCATTGTTTTCCAATCTAACTTTCTATTTTCCATTTATAATTCCAAAAATTTGACAGCAGTTTTCATTATTCTATTTGTTGGTTTTTTGTAAATTTTATTTTCTAAATCTGAAATTTAAAGCATGCAAAAGAAATGGCCCATTTTCCTAGGGAGCCTGGGCTCAGTGCGTTCACTAATGAGCTTGGTATCAAATGAAAGTTTATGTGACGTGAAATAACGCCCTACGAAATAAATCTCCATTTTTAAGAGGATTACTGCTATGAAATAAGGCCCGTCGGGCATTATTTCGTTTTTGAATAATTCCGAAAAACATACCAAAAGTTTACGGCAAATAAACAGTGAGGTAGGTATGGGAGGCGTGCTGCTCCCCATACCTGCAACCCCCTTGCTTGGCTTCTCTATATGATTTCGAGTAGGTGCGAGGTTGGTAATATGCATTTTTTTTTGGATAAAGAAACCTCACTGTTTCAAGCAAATTCAAAACAAAATCTATTATATACTTCAAAATAACAATTTTGCTTGAAACAGTGAGGTTTCTTTAAATCCCAAAAAAACTTTGCATATAAACAACCTCGCACCTACTCCAAATCCTATAGTGAAGCCAAGCAGGGGGGCACCATGCCCCCCGATACCTACCTCACTGTTTAATATATGCCGTAAACTTTATATTTTTGTCTAAATTTAGAATTTATTTGGCCGGAAGTTATAGTTTCTTACTTTAAGTTCTAATTTTTGTTCATCATCATCATCGTCGGCTCGACAACCAGGGTCCGGTCCTGGCCTCCTTCAACAAGTCTCTCCACCCATCCCGGTCTCGAGCCGCCGCCATCCAGTTGCGCACCCCAAGGCTCCGGGCGTCCTGGTCTACGCCATCTCTCCAGCGCAAGCATGGTCTACCACGCTGTAGTCTACCATAGAATGTACCACAAAGAACTTTCCGAGCAGGTTCCTCTTCGCTCATGCGAGCTAGGTGCCCTGCCCACCGGAGTCTACGGAGCTTAATTTTTGTCACGATATCTGCTTCAAGGTAGATTGCGTACAATTCATGATTGTACCGTCTCCGGAATCGTCCTTCCTCACATATGGGGCCAACAATTCTTAAGACTTTTCTCTCGAACGCGGCTAAAAGGTCGGAGTGCCTTTTGCTAAGCACCCAAGTCTCGGATCCATATGTGAGTACTGGCAGGACCATGGTCCTGTACAGCAGCAGTTTTGAAGTTATGGTGAGATTTCTGGATTTGAAGAGCTTTGACAGACTATAGTAGGCTCTGTTGGATTTGAGAAGCCGCCCGCGTATTTCTTCTTCTATATTGTTATCGGCTGCTACTATTGACCCAAGGTATTTAAAGGATTGCACCACTTCAAATTCTCGCTCCGCTACCTTGATTGTTTGACCAACTTTGTTTTACCTTCACTAATGTGCAGCCCCAGATTTTGTGCCGCCTGCTCGATCCGGATGAAGGAATCATGTACAGCTTGCTCGGTTCTTCCGATGATTTCGATGTCGTCTCCGTAAGCCAGTATCTGGCTGCACCTATTGACGATAGTCCCTCTTGTTGCCGTGCCAAAATCACGGATTGCTTTCTCCAACACCAGGTTGAAGAGGAGGCAGGCCAAACCATCCCCTTGTCGGAGTCCATTAAAGATGTTGATTGGATAATAATCCGGCTATTTTAATTTGGCTTGTTGTGTTGGTCATGGTCAACCTACATAGTCGTCTAAATTTATTTGGGATGCCAAATTCTCTCATGGCTTTGTAAAGTTCTACCCTGGCTATGCTATCATAGGCGGCCTTAAAGTCTGTAAACAGATGGTATGTTGGGGTGTTAAATTCTAGACATTTTTCCATCGCCTGCCTAAGGGTAAAGATCTGTTCAGTTGTTGATTTGCCTGGAATAAAACCACACTGATATTGTCCGATGATGGTTTTAGCGTATGGGGTTATCCAGTCTTGTAGGATAGAGGAGAGTATCTTATAGGCGGTACTCAACAACGTGATAACTCTATATTTGCTGCACGTTGTGACATCTCCCTTCTTATGTATGGGGCAAATTATACCTTTTCGCCAGTCTTCTGGAATTTCTTCATGCTCCCACACGTGCACTATAATCTCATGAATTGCTTGACGTAAAGCTGGCCCACCGTGTTGAAATAGTTCGGCTGGTATACCATCGGCTCCCGGGGCTTTGTTTTTCTTTAGCCGGCCTATAGCCTTCTCAACCTTTTCTATGCTTGGTGGCGGCAACATAGGGTACTCTTCTTGAAGTAGTGGAGCCTCCACTTCTGCAGTGAGCTGACCATTTAGCAATTCATTGAAGTACACTTCCCATCGCTCCAGTATGCTTTGAGGATCGGTGATCAGATTTCCCTCTCCGTCCTTGCATTATGTGCAGCGTGGTGTGTACTGCGTCATGTTTCGTATGGATTGGTAGAACTTCCGCGCCTGATGCAGCCCTCGCTCTCGGCTTTTCTCAATTTCACAGATTATGTTCTTCTCCCAGGCTGATTTTTTCTGTCTGTGAAGCCGTTTTTCAATTCTTCTGAGCTCTTTATATTCGTGTTCGCGTGCCCGCATTCTATGAGATTGTTGCATTGCTCGGTACGCAACATTCTTACGTTCAGTCACAAGCTTGCATTCATCATCAAACCAGTCGTTCCGATTTCTACGACTGCTGCCTAAGATGGAGTTGGCAGTAGGTACTAATGACAGTATTCTTAAGGCGTGTCCACTTCTCATCTACGCCCAGCATACTGGCTCCAGGACTTACTCTACCCAGTTATAGGGCGAGTCCTAACGCATTACCAAAGGTGTTACTGGTGTTTTCATTGCGCAGAGCAGCCGTGTTGATTCGAACCTGATCGGCGGATGCAATACGTCTTCGCAAGGCAATCCGCCTTCCGAAAACCATACCAACAAGATAGTGATCCGAGTAAATATTGGCACCTCGGTACGTTCGTACCGTCATCAAGTTCGAGTCAAACGTGGTCAATTTGGTTACGAGTGACTCCATCAGGTGATACCCAGGTGGCTTTGTAGATATCTTTACGCGGGAACCTGGTACTCGCAATGACCATGTTTTTCGATGCTACCAATTCTAAGACTCGAAGTCCATTGTCATTAGTGTTCTCATGCAAACTATGGGTGCCTGCGTAATGCCTGCATACCGGCTCCCGACCTATTTTTGCATTCAAATCCCCAAGGATGATTTTTATTGGCATATACTTGTTAAAAAGAGAATTTATAATTGAATTAAAAATACTGACTTGTTCATTAACATCTAATGTAACGTACATTTCAGACCAATTGAAAACATCGCATTCAGAGAATAAATTTTGAAGATCTTTATTCCGAAAGTCCCTATATTGAAAGCAGAGTGTCGAATTATTTGTGTTAGTTTCAAAATCAATTGTAGCGAAAATAAGGTCATGAAAAGCCGAAAGTTGGCTGTAAAACTTCAAAAGATTTGTGTCACTGAGAAGAAAGACATCCAATAACGAGGGTGAGCAATTTGGCTTGAAGTGAGTTGCCTCTGTTGCATTAGCAAAGGTGATATTCAAAGAAAGCATTTCATCACTGAAAACATTTCCAGTTGATTTATTTAAAAGATTTATGTTTGAATCCCGTTATAGAACCAAATTGCCAGTTATATGTGACACCTTGTTTATAATAGATTCAACTATCTGCGAACTAGCAACGTTAGGCGGCATATAAAGTGACCCCACTAAGCACTTATTTGACCCATTTTGTATTTCAATGAAAATAAATTGAACACTACTTTCTTCATCAGAACGCAACACCTCTCTAGACTTAATTGTTTTTCGCAAGTAGATAGCTGTGCGCACGGTACAGCTTAAAGCCACTCACGGAATAAAAAGCATCATTAACATTTGGATTAAACCAAGTCTCGGAAACGCAAACAATATCGACTTCACTCTTTACAAAAATTTGTCTAAACTCGTCAATTTTGTTGGTGAGACTCTGGGCTTTTAAATCACAAATACGAAACCCTGACTTTTGTCTGCACAATACATTAACCAACGAACCCAGATTTTCAATACTGCTCTGCCCATGGCTATTGATCATCATGTTGATGGTCTGAGCAAGTATATAATAATGAAACAAAACTGAATAAAACCTATGAAAATTTACCAAAAAGAACTTGTGAGTAGAAGAATAAAAATAATATTACAGGAATATTCTCTTTCAGAACAAACAAGAAAATAAAGAAAGATTAAAGAGAAATTAAAATTTTAAAATTTAGAGGAAGAAAGAAAACAATAAAATAAAAATAACATAAAAAAGAAAAATGAATAAAAGAGAAACTAATGTTGTATTTGCGTTATCGTTATCATTATCATTTAAAGATGTGTCGATGGCATTTCTCAGCTCTTCTATTGAATTGATAGATATTGAACATTGTTCGGGTGATCGTCGTATGAAGAGATTTTCATTGAAAGTATGAGTGAGTGTTGTTTTAATTTTAGAGCCTGTCTTTGTAGTTGGTATCAGTGCTGCCACCCTACTCCTTTAGCGCTTAGTCCCTGCGCTTAGTCCCAAACGAAAATCTACTGCGCTGCGCAGCAAAACGAATCTACTCCTCTTTTAAGAATTTTGATCACTACCCAAAATTATCTCTAAGAACGTCCATCCAAAATTTTAAATGCGCAACCATGTTCACTCTGAATGCATCCACCGGCTCTCGGCTCTAAAACATCCAACTGACACATTACCCATGTCATTTGGTTTTGTTTTCGTTTGGTTCTATTGTTTCTTGGTTGTGTTTCTACTTTCTTGGATTTATTTATTTTGAAAATGGACAAATTCCTTATTATAGATCTGAGAAACCAAGGTACTGTTGCAGTCTTAATGTGTTTTGATGATTAGTTAATTATTATATAGGGTAGCAGTAGCAAAACCAATGAGTCGACGGCAAATAGGATATCAGAAACAAATAAAAATGGAAATCCCCGCATAACAGAAGCTGGGCCAAGCAAAAGATAGTTGTAAGCCAGCGTTGCCAACCACTTTGGGCTAATATTTTTAAAATTAAACTTGAATAAATCACAATAAACATCTTGTTAAGGAATATTAATTACATCAGTCATTTAAATTACAAAATATATTCAATTCAATTTATTATTACTATTTATAACAGGGTACATTAAGATTATTATCTTTTATAGTACTTAGATTTAATTAACAAGCAGCGAATTTTTAATTTGTATAATCTTGATTTGAGATATAGAAATACTTAAGCTTAGATCACACGATTTGTGTATACACAAATATTTGTGTATAAATTTGTGTATTATTGATAAAAAATACACAAATCGTCTGAACCAAAAATTTGATGTACACAAATGACGTACACAAACGATTTGTGTATCATTTGTGTATTCAATACACAAATCGAATTTGTGTACATTTACAAATCGTCTGATCGGGTACCCAAATCATTTTATGACTATTTGTGTTTATTGGGCACCATTTGTGTATATCACATCATTTGTGTATTTTGAAAATTTAAGCATACACAAATTTCATGAGAATACACAAATGGTTTGAAAATTCAACTGAATATTTAATATCAGTCGAGTCAATAAAGGTTTTTTCTTCGAATTTTAATGTGCAACTATGATTTTAATGATTTGTTTTGTAAAATGGCACCATAAGGACATACAGGGTGATTTGTTTTAGATGAAATGAACACATTTACGTTAAGCCAAAAATCGTATCGGAGTGGTATTCGATTTGTTGGTGTCCAAATTGAGCGGCTCACGGAGACAAAACTCCTATTGGGCTCCCTTCGTTTAAGCAGGAGGTGAATTTCTCTATAAAAGTAGAAAACAAAGAATTGAAAAACGACGGGAAGTTGTACAAAACAAAGCTTCTCTTACGCTAGAAATCCATTATTATTTTGTTTTTAAATAAAGTTGTTTCCAACTCACTTTCTCACCTTCAGAAAATCGGCTACAAGAATTTTGTAAATTGCATCCAGCATTTCTGGAATAATGGTGGAAATTGTATTCTGTGGAATGCGGAAAAGATACTGGAGCGAGCGAAAACTGTCGCCAGATGCCAGAAAGCGCACTTGTTGTTGGCTTTCGTCTTCTTCTTCACTTTTGAGTAAATACGCGGCCAAACTATTGGCAAGACATTTTTTTTTTGACATTGTTTGATTGAAATTATTTAATTTAACCGGATACACTTCAATTCACTATCAAATAAACAGAATGACACACATAAACACAAATGAGTACACAAATTTCATTTGTGAAGAAATACACAAATCGTCTGAACCACAAATTTTCATACACAAATTGATTTGTGTATAGCATATTTGTGTATATCTTTACACAAATGAAATTTGTGTTTTTTTTTTAAATACACAAATCGTCTGAACCACAAATATTTGTGGCATAAATAAATAGCATTTGTGTTCAAATTTGTGTATAATATACACAAATGAAATTTGTGTATATACACAAACCGTCTGATCTTAGCTTTAGAAACTAATTTACAAAATTATTTATAGAGTATATGGAAAGAAGAAAGGAAATGTTTTTGAAAGATAAGAAGAAAGTAAATAATATTAAAATATAGTTTTTACATCGAGGGTGAGAAATAGAGCAATACAGCACTTTTAAAGTGAGTGGCATTTGATATTGTCCTTATGTTTATCGGCAAGGAGTTCCATAGTTTAATCGCGTGAACAAAAAACAGACGGGATGAGCTTAAGTAACGATATCGTGGAGCAATAAGGCAGAATGTTCTAGGTGAACGCGTAAAATAAATTTTGTCATATAAGTATAACGGAGTCTTGTTTACTATAATATTACGTAAGAACACACAAATTCTAGCGTCGATATATTGTTTTAGAGAAGATCCTAGCAAGCTATTAGCATACAGTGATATGTGGTCATTCCTACGCAAACCGTAAATATATCGCACTGCATCATCAAATGCCACTTGTACCTTACGCTGTAATAATGAGTCTAAGCTACTGTAAACACATTCAGCATAAGTTATTAAGGGCAGAATGAGGCTTATCACAAGTTTTCGTCTTGTAGCAATAGAAGTAAAACTGGCAGATATCCACAGCTTGCGTAGGCATCCATATACTCGACCAATAACATAATTTGTATGCTCATATCCTGATAAGTTATGATTTATAACAAAACCAAGGTTTGTAACAGATTTGACAATTTTCAGTTTACTACTAGATAGGAGAATGTCAGGAAAACTGCCAAGAGGTGGTAATTTGTAGGATATTGGGATAACTTGAGATTTGGATGGATTAAGGAGCAAGCCATTTTCCTTTGACCAGGACTGAATGCTGGAAAGATCCTCATTTATGATGTTTGTTAGCTCAGTTAATTCAGAAATTGGTCTGGACAAGTATAGCTGCACATCATCAGCATAAAGGTGTATTTTTGAGTGTCGACAAACAGAAGGCATATCGTTAACGAAAATACTAAACAAAATTGGACCGAGAATTGACCCCTGTGGTACACCCTGCCTTACAGGTAGAAGTGCTGATAAATAATTGGAGGTTACAACTCTTTGAAGCCTTTCACTTAAAAAACTCCTCAGAAGCCTAACCGCACTGTTACCAAACCCAAACAAGTTTTTTAACTTCCAACAAAGAATATTATGGTCGAAGGCCTTCGAGAAATCCAGCAAGCAGAGGAGTGTAACATATCCTTTATCATAATATTGCCTTATATCCTCAAATATGTTAACCATAGCAGTGGAACAACTGTGGTTCGCTCTGAAACCAGATTGATTTGCATAAAGTAAATTATGACTAGATAAGTGCAAGAGCATTTGTTTAGCTATAAGCTTCTCGAAAACCTTTGACAAGCATGGCAAGATACTGATTGGTCTAAAATCAGCAGGAGTGACAGGGTTAGTTTTTTTAGCAACAGGCACGACTCGAGCAGTTTTCCAGTATTTCGGAAAAGTTGAAGTGGTAATGCAGTGGTTTATGATGTGAGTTAAATGAGACACAATATACGGTAGAATCATTTTTATAAAACGCATGGGTATACCATCTTAACCAGCTGAGCTAGATTTTAATTGGGCGATACAAGTAATGACTTCAAATTCAGTTACTGCAACCACTTCAAAGTCTCTCATTAAATTAATAGATAGATGCACAGAATTGCCAGAAAAACCAAGATTAGTATCATTAGTAGTGTCGCCAATAAAGTAATTATTTAATTCGTCGGGATCAATTTCATTATTTGAACTATTTTTGCCACCAGAGATGCCAATTTGCCTAAGATTGCTCCAAAGCTTTTTTGATGGAAGAGACGTATTGAGCTTAGATGAATAATAATTACTTTTTGCATTTCGTACTGCAACTGTACAAAAATCTCGTTTCACCTTATAAATATGCCAATTTGCATTAGATGGATTATGTTTCCATTTACTAAATAGTTTATTGCGAGATTAAATGGCATTGATAACTTCAGTCGTAAACCAAGGACAGCTTTTATTATGGATTTTAACAGTTTTGGTAGGCACATATTGGTTATAAAGCTGTGTAATCTTCTTGAAAAAAAATCAATTTATCATTAGGATCAGAAATCAATCGGCAGTCATTCCAAGGAGAATCAATTATGGCACATTGTAAAGCTTCATTATATGCACATTTTTAGTCGAGATCATTCTATTCCTTAAATTCATTTTTTTTTGTACTTAAATTTCAAATCATAGCAATTTTTATTGTTGAAAAGCGCCTTTGTGTGAAGAATTCCACTCAAAGTTTCTGGCTCATGTCTATTATTTCTCAGCTTTGTTTTATTTAAATTTATATGCCTTTCAACCGTCGCGTCGTCGAGGAATGCAGTAAGCATACTATTTTTTTAAGAAGGAAAAGGAATTGAATTGCCTTCCTCCAAAACTTTGAAATAAGTTCTGGTAAAGTCGGTAGCAAAATTAAAATTTCTCAAAGAAAACCACAAATAAATTAAAAAAAATGTAGTTTTATGAAATGAAATAAAAAGTTCTTGTATATTTTAAGATCTACTGCGGTATATTGCAATCTACTGCGTTTTTTTCTGATATATTCTGCGCTCAATCATCTATAGGGTGGCAGCGCTGGTTGGCATGTACGTTTGGTTAGACTCTCATTCAGATGAAAACTTTTTTGGGAGTTGATTCCAATGTCACAGAGCTGAAGTGCAGTCTACGTACTTTTGCGATGTAAGGCAGCTGATCTCAACAAATTTTGTTTATCGGTGGAGTGAGAGAATTTAAGTACAATGCACGCATCGGTATTCGATCCTCTCCTTCGAGGTTTAACTCTAAAGACATTTGATAGTGTACAGGCAGGGATGTCAACCACTTCACAGACCTTTTGATAGATTTGAGTGAGGTTTTCGTCAGGTAGAGATGGAATACCGTATAAGATAACATCTGATTTTAATTTATCTCTTTCAATTTCATCAACCATAATTTCTAAGCGTTTTTGTTCTTTGGTGATGTCATACATTTGTTTTTCTAACTCAAGAGTCACTTTTTTTACCTTTTCACTAAACAGCTGCTCAAGTGCTGACAATTTTGAGTCCATTATTTTAAGCCAGCTCTTGTTTGAAGTCATCCCCCCACATCTGAAGTCTTTTCTCCATTTTACTCCACAGTTGATCCGCAATGCTCGTTGAATTACTCAGAGAGGTTCTCGGAGAGTTAACTTCGGTTTCTTGTAGTCCCGTAGTTCTTCGCATTTTTATTATTGGTACACAATTTGCCTGTGATAATTAATTAAAACTTAAATTTTGGTTTTATAATAATTATGTTGACTCTCAAATAATATGTAATTTTCTAAGAGTTGCAACTTGATTTTATAAGAACTTTGCGAATGAAACTGTGCCTGTATTTAAATAAAAACTGAGAAAATTCACGGACAACTTTTATGTGCTACTAGACACCGTGCCATGCGAATTGCATGTGCACTTCATATTTGTCACTAATGTTGTTTTTTATTTCCCCGCCAATTTTTGTCTGCAGATTTCTCACTATCACAGCTGATTGCAAACGCTCCGTTCTTGCGCTCAAATATATTAGCCGTGTTTTATTATCTTCTATCGGGATCCGGATCTGGATCTGGATTTACTTTTAACACGTAATACACAAACAAAATACTGGGAAATTTTCTGAATTGTTTTTGTAACACGTGTTAAAAGTTAATCTAGATCCAGATCCGGATCCCGATAGAAGATAATAAAACACGGCTATTATTGACTTTTATTGAGAGCGTTGCGAGCAGAAATTATCCACATGAAGATGAGAATCCCCAACAGCCATTTTAATTTGAATTCAAGCTTGAACTGTCAGATTGCAGATAATAAATGAGAATGGGGTGCAAAAACCGCACACATAGAAAAAAATACCGAACTATGCCCTTTATCAGGAAACAGGACTACCTAAAATTTTTACCAGGACTCTGAAATCACAGGCAGACTATTGCCAAGGTGTTGTCTCATCGCGATGACCGACTGACCAAACGAATAGCACACTATGAGCTAAGAAACGAGGACTAGTGGGTGTTCCAATGGAAAGATATGGGAAACGCTTGCGGTGAAGTGGTACCGTTGAATTCAAAAAAATTGGGCCATGTAAAAGATACAAGCGCACGAAAATTCTGAACGCGATGGGTTTATAATAGAAGCTCGAAAATCAGATAGCAGATTACTTTACTGTTTACTCACAATTCGAACGGATTCTTATGCAATCCAATTACTTTAATGATTCACTTAATTATAGAGAAATATCTCTAATATTTAAAACAAGATGTGAAGTCCTTGTTCTATATGGATCTCCTTACAACAACAGTTTTAACCAATTTTGCACGTTATGCAATTTGAAAACCAAGGAAGATTTCATTAGTATATGCCCCAATTTTGCTGCCAACAGAAAAACATTCCTTGGAAAGAAAACTTTGACGCTGCGGGAAACTATCTCAGTGCTAAACAATTCCGACTGGAAAACACTCTATCCAATAATTTATGTATTTACTTAATTTGCTAACCGAGCTGACGGCAATGCCATAGCTATAAAATTGATTTTTAATAATATATAAGTACCATTTTTATAAGCTTATATTTTATAGGCAAAATATTTCTAAAATTTACCATACAACGCGATTATGTCACATTTTCATTGATTATTTTAATGCCAAAATAAAGCTTATGACTTGAGTCATTAATTTATTCAAACAAAAATTAATTTCGCCCAAATAAGAAGATCATACTTCATATACATTTGTATGTACTGTATTTAAGTAGTAGTAATGATAGCTTTAATAGAACAGTAGCCGAGATCAAATCTTGGGAGTGCATACTATGCCCCTGGTAGAACCTTGAAATTAAGAAATTATAGGATTTACCGGTATAAAATTTAGAATTTTTCAGCAACATTGGTAAAGGCCCGAAATGTTTTGTTTTCGTAATTAATTTCATACTTTTACCACAAGACGCAAGAAGACTATTGGCGACAGAACATACCCAAAGCGGAGCATCGAAATTGCATGAGCAGAACAGTAGACTCAAACAGAGAATTAAAATCCTTGGAACGAAAAGCTTAAATTTTAAGAAGTGACTATAGACATACCAATTTAAATTAGTAAGCGCTTTGATGCGCAGCTACTTTTATGGCGAAGAACTTTTAAAACTGTTATAAATTGGCATTTCTCTAGTCTGTTCCTTTTAATGATCAATGATCAATGGATCTCAAGAAACTTGGTTTATTAATTTTTTGCTTTGTATAAAAATAAAAAAAAAACAGATAAGGTTACCTGAAAAAAGTATTTTGGCACGAGTACGATAACTTGGGCGCCAAAATTTGATAACGGATTTTTGCAGAGGGGTCAAATACAAACATTTTTTACTATTTATGGGGGGGGGGGTTATCTCACCCCGTTTAGGATGTAGGGGTGATTTTAGAAAAAAAACGACGTAAATGGAAAAACTACGGCAATACATAAAATGCAAAACAGTAATGGTTTCAAAAACCAGAAGTCTGTTCTTTAATCCTAAATTTAAATTATATTATTTGTGTTAATAGTTTTCTAAGACTTTGCTTTCAAATTCAAAATTTTGATGAAAAAAAACGCAAAAAAATGTTTGGATAAATTTTTCTCAAATGGTGGTCAATGCTCATATCAATTCTAAATCGAACACAAAAAACCGAAAGCTTTTATATCGTCTAGTTTTGAGAAAATTGAAAAATACTGATTCTACTTTTTTGAGATATTTTTAATTTCCTTGCATTGTCAGCATTACGGCTGCGTTTAAAAAGTGAGATATGCATGATGCTGCTGGATTTGGGGTAAGTGCAAGGTTCGGTGCATGCAAAGTTTCTTTTGCATTTAAAGAAACTGCTTGGGAACACTATAGGATTTGGGGTAGGTGCAAGGTTGGGTGCATGCAAAGTTTCTTTCGCATTTAAAGAATCTTGATTTAAAGAAACTTTGAATTTATCCTATATGCACATCCAATGTCAACAGCTGTTTTCTAAATAAACATATACGTGGCCCAAGTTGCACATTTAAAATTTTTAGAGATGAAAATGTAATGCATTATCAAAAATGCATATTACCTAGGTACTACTACTGTACGACTGCAGCAATATTATATAATTTCTTAATATGTATGTTTCTGTCTTACATAGCATTATAATGCAACAATTGTAATGTTTGAAGTATGCAACCAACTTAGACCATAAGAAAACGAATAAACATTAGAATTTTGTACCGTTATTTTTTGTATGCAGATTCTTTAAATGCAAAAGATACTTTTCATACACCCACTTTCGCACCTACCCCAAATCCTATAGTGTACCCAAGCAGGGGGTTGCATGGGGGGAGCATGCCCCCCTCACTGTTTATACGCCTTTATGCTGGGTGCTAGCACTGTATTTATGTAAGCAAGCTTACATAAATACCAAAAAAATAAAAATTGAATAAAAAGTAGTTTGGGTAATTTTCAATTTTCGCATAAACTAGAAGACATAAAACCATCTAGTTTTCAGTGTTCGATTAAGAATTTTTAAGGACATCAAATAATTAAAGCCAATTTAGTACTTAGTTTCACAACTTTGAATAAAAACATAGTAAAATTTGTTTTTAATTTTTTTTTTGATAAATTTTGAGTTTGAAAGTATTTTTTTCAAAACTATTAACGAAAAATAACTAGCTTGAAACAAATGATAATAGAACAGATCAATTTTCGGCGCTCAAGTTATCGTACTCTCCCCAGTATTTTGTACCTATCTTGAATTCTATTTTACTCATATATGTCATCAACTCACTTTTTGTCTTCTCTCTCCAGCTGAAATGTAGCTAATTAGAGAGGATATTTTTGTTTAAAATGTTAAACAAAATCTAATTTTGTTCCCGAAATCCGAGATCCGGGAATTTAGTTTAAATCAAAGTATATTGTTTCTAGAGCTATCATCAGAAATATAACTTTCGGAGTCATGAAATATAAAAACAAAAAAGGTTATTGTTTGTGTATCTGGGAAAGGTTTCAACACAAATATGAAATCTCAAAAGTTTTCAGCAGAAATCTCAGATTTCGTTAATCACCCATATTGAAAGTTAGAAAGAAACAATAAAACTTGAATGTAATCCCAGGGACTGAAAAAGAGCATAATAAAAACTTATTATATAAAGCACCACTTAAATGATGGTTGGAGTGGTAGACGTGAAATAGCTCTTACTCCAGCTTATTTAAACTCAAAGTTCTTGTTTTATTCAAATATTCAATACTTGCAACCTTTACTACACGTATGATTTATCAATCATAATTTGTCTTACGATAAACACACCTTGTTATTAAACAACTAAAAGTAACTAACAAATAAAGTAGGAATGATAATTGAAATTTAAAGCAAAAATGAGGAGGTTTTCTGATTTAATAATTTTGTTTGCTTGTAGAAAAAAGAACGAAAGAATTATCTGATGAAATAACAAAACACAATCTACTCGTATACATAGGTGCTCGCATTTTAACATATTACTTCTTGTGTATTCAAATTCAAGCCAAAGCGACATACGAGCTGCAGGATCTAGATGAAACGCGTCCTTGCTTTATTCCTGAATTGCCTACTACAAAAAGCTGCTTCACGTAATTAAATCCACTTTGTTAGTATAATCATTCCCGTCAGGTCTACATTATGATATAACAATTAAAGTAGGCTTCGACAGGGTTTTCTGGCGTGGTACTCAAAGAACTGCTCGAGTTCAAGTACACAACGACGACTGTGGCGATGACGATGGCTATGAGTCCTTAATGCATTCCTACTTTTCATCATTATCCTGTTCGTAGCAATCAAATCATCGCCATCATTATCCTCTTCATCCCGGAATGTAATCATCCCAGGCACTAAGCACATCTTTGCAAACCCACATTCTTAACGTTATTCCAGTGCCCAGCTCTCTCCTTCTCACATAATTCAAGTATAATCATCATGTTGGAAATCGAGAAGAGCACTTTATCTTTTTAGTTTAAATAGAATATTTCGCTTAAAGTTCCTTTTTCATTTACGGTACCTTGCAGAGTACGGGAATATACTTCTAACAAAAAAAAAAATAAAAGAAGAAACTAGGACTAGGCCTATGTGAATCTCTTTCCATGTTTTGGTGTCTTCTTTTACTTATAGTGTTTGATTCTGTTCTTTGGGGGCACTTAAGTCTGTCCTCCTCCCAGACTACATCAAGCTTTCCATCCATTGAGTTTGTCTATATCTATTATCCTGTGAACCGAATTTGAATATCTTAAGTGCAGACGGTACTTCTCATGAATAAATGATAAGTGAAATACTGGCGTTCTCCCTTTTTATTTTCCTCATCATCTTCATCACTTTACTTTGGGTTAGTATTCATATCGTTTTTTTTTCTGTTTTCTTATTCGTTATTGCAGTTCCATTCCCGTCCTTTTTATTGCCCTCGTCTATAATGTTGATAAATTGTAATGGACTCTGAAGGACGAAAAATAAAGGTTTGTGAGTTGTTATAAGGACAACGCACGCAGAAAATAAGGGGACCTAGAAACATATTTTTATGTTAATGCATCCTTTATAGCGAATAATGAGAAAAGAAGATAACGATTTAAGGACACCTGATGTATATGTATGTATGAAACCAGTGAACGGAAAAGTCAATTTAAATTCAATTACCCTCTTATTTTGAAGATTAAATAAATTATGTTTCTACAGTTTCAATGCATGAGAACTCTAATGCATATTGTATATGTAGAGGAGAGTCCTTAGGACACTTTTAACAAAAATTATCCTGAAACACTCATGCATCCTAGTATGCAATTTATTTTTGCATGACGTTCTTTCGTAGGTATTTTTTCTTACAAATAAATGCCATATCATACCTTAACTTGTATTTTATATATGTAAATATATTAAGTAAAGTGTTAAATCATTTTAATATGATACTAGGTTAAAAAGAGGATTTTGCTAATTTTAAACGAGTTTAACATGATACTCTCTTAACATTTTACTAAAGTTAAAATCGCCAGATAGCTGTTTTATCTTTTTAACATATTACTAAATCCATATGTCACTTTGACATAGAAAAACTTTAAAAAGGTATGTTTGCTTACTTTTTTGCAAGAAATGTCACTGTTTTAGACGCGTTCAGCTTGAGTTTCGTAAGGAAATAGGTTTAGTATGATACTAGTTAAAAAGTGTTTAAAACTACGAACATTTTAGTAAAGAGCTTTAAATTTAGTAAATTGTTAACAAGTATCATGCTTAAACCTTAACATTTAGCATTTAGTAAACTGTTATACGTGTTCAAATCTGCCCCGCCAGGGGACAGTTTTTGACATGGCTAAAAAAACGCATTTAAGTAAGTTTTTTCCTTTATTCAACAAAAATAAATTATTACAAAACACAACATTAGTGGAAATAAGTCATAGGACACTGTGACTTAATAGTTCATTTTTAATTTTCAGGCTCCAAACACACAACTATCAAATTACATTGAAATATAAATTAATGAGACTCTTATTTATCTTTATTGAATAAAAATTTACTTTATATAACAATACGGAATAGTAATTTAAACAAATCAAAAGAAACTGTCTCTTACAGCATTGGCCATTGAATAAATACAAATAGAAAAAGAAGGTGACACCCGGGGAAAACTCAACTAAGGTTAAGGATTTGTGCTGCTGGCGCATAAAATAATGTGCCACTTTGGTGTATTCAATAAAATAAACTTCCTTAATAATTATAATAGGGTCTTGGATTGCAATGGAATGGACATTTTTCACTAATTAGGGGAGAGTGGGTACTAACGTAACGGTGGGTCGGTTGTAACATTCAATTTTTACGAGAAACTAGAACTGTGTGCGTTCATTTTTTAATGCACAATTCTTTGCAATTAGGTCCTGAATGCACTCACAAAAATCCAAAAGTCAGTACAGTCGAATGTACCAACAAAAGCCAAAAATGTGAAATTTTAGTGAAAACGTAATTTTTTTGGTCTTGAGTTTTTTCATAGTTTTTCTTGAAAAAATAAACAATTCATTGAATGGATGCGACCTTACCGTGATCCAATATTTCTGAGATCGAATAGATTCAATATTTTTACGATAGGCATACTGCGGTTTTGTCTTACTTTGATTTTTAATATAAAAAAGCGTGGGGTGGACTGTTGTAACAATTTTTGCGTGGACGTTTGTAACACAATACAAGCACAAATTACTGTATAATTATTTGTGTTACAACCGTCCACAACAGTTTTTGGTGACTTTGTTTATTCAACAGCTGGAGATAGAGATCAAAATAGTTTGTTTTTTTCAAATAAATTCGAAACAATGTTATACTACATAAATCAATTTATTATCAGCTCTGAATAAGAATGCCTTTTTATTGGCATTCATTTATTTTATAATAATACATAATTAATTTATAGTATTAACTTAGAATTAAATTCTAAGTCTAACCACCATTTTAGATTTTTTCTTCATATATTTATATGGTGTTACAACCGTCCTTTCAGCGTAGTACAATAGACACACCGAAAAGGACGATTGTAACATTTGACCTTGTCTTCATTTTCAAGTCATAAATTTAAATCAAAGACAAAGCTGGAAACCAAATTATTATTTAACGATAGCTAAATGTTCATTCATTAATATGCACTATGTTTCAATATTGATATGTTTATTCGTTATCAAATTACGGCACGAAATATCAAAAATGTTACTTTCGTACCCACTCTCCCCTACTGCATACGTCGGCATTTACATTGAACGATTTTTTCAATGCCTATTTTTCTTTGTTGTTGTAATCGTATGAGAGAGAATGGGAAAATCGTGACGACCATGTCGGCTGTCCCTCGAAATCTCACACGATTACAACAACAAAGAAAAATCGGCATTGTAAAAATCGGGTAATGTAAATGCGGAATATGAAAACGAATGCTAAGTTTTATTATTTATTCAAATTTGTCTACATTTCTATGGAAACGAATGCGGTTGTGTTTCCTATGAAATTTTGCATTTTTATTGGGTTATTTATGTTTGTATTTATTTATTTACATATGTAGATGAAAATCATTTTTGTTATGATTTTAATTCGTTACTAAAATTAAAACAGGAAATAACTACTTGCATATGGATGTACATTTGTATTGATTTTCATTTAAATCTGGGGGGGTCATTCCGTAATTCGATTATTATCGCCATACGATATCGTTTTGGCGACAGCTTTGAATCACGTAAAAGCAATAATCACTATCGAACGAAAGATATCGTCATGACGATCGAAAATTTGCTCTCTGAAACTCCAAACGTGATCGTTAAATCGTAAGCATTTGAACGATACCTATTAAGCCATCGTCTTGTGTCGTCTTTTTTGTTTTTGTGAGCAATTTATGCATTTTATCATATGTAGGGTTTTTCAATAAATTTTTCGTTGACGCAAAGGCGTTGGCTGATTGTCCACTGAATTGGTCGACGCAAATTTGGACACCAAACTTTGGATAATAGACATGGAAGGACAACCATGTAAACCGTTAAATGGGCGCAACGCACGTATCGTTGGCTAAAAGATTTTTATATTAAAGTTCTTTAAATTAGACGTGTCGTTCAATCGTGTAACTTACCATGGTGATTTGGCATCAGTAAATAATAAACAAAAGATTTAATAGATGTCAACGTCAAAATCTGCCCGCTGCAATTGAAAATCCTATAATTAATTACAAGGATACGTGGATAACCGATTTGTTTAGACGACTCCACGTTTTGCCCGCACTTTTCTCCACTTCTTCTTAATAAAAATTGATATTTTTCGGCGTTACTGACAAAATTAAATTACAGAATTGTCATTTATGACAATGATTGAAAAGTCAATCCTTCTCTAAATCTGATTTATAATAAACGATTGACGAGACGATAGTGATTGTGTTACGTGAAGCAAATCGATGACGATAACGTGCACGACTACGATAGTCGTTTAAAAAATTACGGAATGACCCCCTGCATTTCCTAAGCTTACTCGTAAAACTTGAGTTCTACTGATCAGATCTTTAAGGTAAGGGTCACAAATTGCGGGCAGTATAACAAGATACATTTTGGATACATTTTGGTAAACAATATTTTTTGGACCATGATGAATTGATGAGGGGAGGGCAGGGGTTGGGTAACCACAATTTGCAAACGCCGAGGGCTAAAGAAAACTATACGGAAATACATATATTTTAATTTTAGAACATTTTTAGATAAGTTTATTAATTTAGTTAACCAATCCTCTGTGCGTATCTGCAGGAAAGGAATTGACCTGCAATTTTCTGCCGAAATACTTTTCTACATAAATATGTACATATGTACTTTACAGATCTTCAAACTCTCGACACACTACAATGGTATTTTGGAGATGGAGATGGAAATATATGTATGTATATGTACTGTACATATCTCCAAGCTTAATAAAATATCTAAAATTTACTTAATGCTAGATGAATTGCAAAAGATTCGTCAAGAATATGAAGTTTGTTTACTGACGTAAGACGGGGAAAATACCGTATGTAAGAGTGGGATTTTTGTCCGTTTGGACGAAAAAAGACATTAACAAAAAAAATAACGTTTATTTTACAATACAAAACAAATAGAATTTTTTCCAAAATATTCTCAACATTCAACAATGGTTTTATCAATCCCAACATCTAATTTCAAGGCAAACTGCATTTTTGTTGGTTATGCAATATAGTTTGGGCTATTTAGAAGCTTAGGTATACAAATTTTAATTTAATTCAGTTCAATAGTAATCACAAAGTCAAAAGTCAATGGTTTTTAAACAGTTGTAGGTCGATTATACTCTTAGAGGATAATATATAATATGGAGTTTCTATCCCTAATGCATTCCACTATCGGTTTAGATAAAGTCTTAGAAGATCGTACAGCTGCTATCAATTGAAAGTCATAATTTGCTTATTTTCTTTCTAAATTGTTCTACTTTGAAGTAATTCTTGAAATTAATAAGCGTTTGTTTATTAATTTAAAGATTTCAATGTCTTCTTTTTTAGTATTTTTTCTCCAATGTGCAGACCATTCAGTGACCGAAACTGGAACAGCGACCCCTATGAAAGCTCCGCATTCGAATAAAAACAAGCACTCCTTATTATATATCCTCTAAGATTATACCATATATTTAATGGCTGCGACTCTAGACATGCCAACAGTGTGACAGTGTGTAAGTGTGGCAGTGTGTCGTGTATCTTGGTATCTTCGGCTTTAAGTTTGACAGTGTTATACAGTCTGTTTTAAGAGCGAAAGTGTAACAGTACCTATAATAACAGTGTGATGTGGGAATATTTGGTTTTATGTGTGACAGTGTATCAGTAGCAATGTGTGTCAGTGTGAAAATAAAAAAGTGTGAGAGCGTGGAAATAAAGTGTGATAATTTGTTGAAAAAGTCCAATTTTATTGAAAAAATGGCAAAATAGTATTTTATATTATTTTATCTTTGTTTGGGGGCGCTGAAAAATATAATTGATCCTCAAAGTGACCGATGATGCCTGTGGGAGCTAGTGGGCCACATGGGGGGCGGCAATAGATCTGAGAATATTTTGTAGTGAAAAAGTAGTCATTTTGAACTTTCAAAAAAAAAAAAAAATTATTTGCACATTAAAAATTTTCAAATAAAATATTAATATTTTTAATGCAAGATATAATTGAATAAAATATGCATTTTTCTAATCCGAAAAATTATTGAATTAAATTTGCATTTTTTTATTGCATACAAATTTCGAGTTAATGCAAACCAATTTCGAATAAAATTTGCATTTTTGTTTGATGCAAAAAATTTTGTTTTTTTAATGCAAAGAATTTTCGAATAAAATTTTCAGTTTTCTTAATGCAAGAAATGGTCTTGCATTTTTTTCAATTCAAACAAATTCCGAATAAAATTTGAATTTTCGCTAATGCAAATAATTTTCAAATTGAATTTGATTTTTATTTGTAATGCAAATAATTGTCAACTTGCATTAAAAAATTTTTAATTATTATTTATTTGCGCATATATAAAACTATAAATAAAATTAAAAAAGGAGAGAAATAAACAAAAAACAAATATCTTTATTTTGTTATTTTTATTTATTTTATGTATTTTGTGAGGGTGTAGGAAAAATGTGGGGATTTTTTGTAGATGCTGTAGGAGTAGGTACTTCTTTTGTTTTCATGGGGCATCACTGCTTTTTAGTTCGGTTCTCTATTACACATTTAGTTTTTTAAAACTATAATTTATTTTTATTTCTTAAAATAAAGATGCTGCCATATAATGTATGGGGGTGTCTGACCCCACATTCCCTCCCCTGATGACGGTACATAATATCATATTGTAGGTCAACCTAATAAAAGCGTGTAAATAATGTTCGGGAGTTTTCTGGCAGCACCGAAAAAAGGCTCTGCAATTACGATTAAGAATAAAGGCAATTAAAAGAATTTAGTTAAGAAAAAAAATAAGGTGGGGTGGTGCGGCGTACTCGACCGGGCCTAAGGCGGGAGAAAACCTAAATCCGCCACTGAAGATGCCAAGATACCCGACACACTGCTATACTGCCACACTGTCACACTGTTGGCATGTCTAGAGTCACTTCTATTTTAAATATGGTACTCTGTATTATAAATAATAATAATCCTATGCCGTTAATGTGCCGAACTATCTCATCCTTTAGCTCTTGAATTGTTGCTGGCTTATCGACGTACATCTTTTCTTTCAAATAACCCCAAAGAAAGAACTCCAACGGTGTCATACCACATGATCTTGGCGGCCAATTGACATCGTCACAACGTGAGATAACACGGCCATTGAATTTGTCGCGCAAAAGAGCCATTGTTTCGTTAGCTGTGTGGCAAGTGGCACCGTCCTGTTGACACCACATATCGTCCACATCCATATCTTCCAATTCGGGCCATTAAAAGTTCGTTATCATCTCACGATAGCGAACACCATTCACACTAACTGCCTGACCGGCCTCATTTTGGAAAAAATACGGCCCGATAATGCCACCAGCCCATAAACCGCACCAAACAGTTACACTTTGTGGGTGCATTGGTTTTTTGACAATCACTCTTGGACTAGCATTCGCCCAAATGCGAATCCACTGAGGTGAAAATGTGCCTCATCGCTGAAGATGATTTTCTTCGAAAATTGATCATCCATTGTTTCCATTTCTTGCCACCATTCTGACCATTGACAACGCTTGAAATGGTCAAGAGGCTTTAGTTCTTGAGTCAATTGCACCTTGTAAGCGTGTAAATGCAAGTCTTTATGCATAATGTTCATCAACGACGAGCGTGAGAGGTGCAATTCTTCAGCCACACTATCGTGAACAGCAGCAATATTTTCTGCAGTACGAGCTGTTCGAGCATGCACTGGTGTTTTCACATCTCCTATACAGACCCGGTTTGCTCAAATTTTTGCAAGATTTTTTCGATTGTACGCACATTTGGACGATTAAATTGACCGAAAAAATCACGAAGTGCACGATATGCATTTTGATTTGAACGCCCATTTTCATAATAAGCCTGAATAACTTTAACGCGTTGCTCGATTGTGTATCTTTCCATGGTTCAAATTTAGTTAGTCTGAAATTGAGAAATGGCAAATGAAATGCAGAAAAAAACTAGACGTGTGGTTCACATTCAACATCGGCCCTTATCAAATTTTGGTCATGATACTTTTTATTGAACATTGAAAAAATCAGCGAAACCATTCCCCAGAAAAGCAAACATAAAAAAGAAAATTGTTTTATGAGAGTTACTTTTGATAACCAAAAAAGTGTGGGGGTAAATTTCAAAAAACCATAGGTGCCAAGTTTAAAGAAAACGACTAAGCTATTTATGCTTCCTATCATTCATAAGTCAAGATGGATCATAAGTCATAACTTTGCCAACATAGTATCTTAGCTGCCAGAATTTGGAATAAAATCCCCGTTCCTTTTAAAAATATTTTAAATTTGCGGCGGCGTGTTGACCGAGTTTCACAGCATACAACTCTCCTTTTTGGAATGTCCTTAGAAAGCCTTTTAAGTTTTCGAAGTTTAACCTTCGTTTCGGATATACTTTTAACCCATCAACCTGCTGACCTTTATAAAGATATAACATACCTTAATTCAAACAGATCCTGTCTTTTTTTTACCTCGGTTTAAGTGTCTAACCTCTGAACGAATGTTTTTCGGCAACTCTACACGTTTATGGAACTCATTGCCGCGGCAAATAAGAAGAAGTAGTAGTGCACCAGAAATAAAAAAGCAACTTAAACTTCATTTTAGTACTGCACAAATAATGATTTTATAAATTATTTCCTTTTTTCTTTCGAATGTAAACTTAGCAAACAGAATATGTTAATTATAGGTAGCTATTGTACGTTTATAAAGCTTCACATATTACAGTGTAAGCTTATCACGAATAAAAATAAATACAAATAAAAAAGATGGTTCAACAAACGTATGTGTCAAATATGTTTTTTTATTCATTTTACCGCGAAAGTTTAGATAAAAAGTTAAAGACTATTAAAAGTTAATTACAACTAATTACCTAACTACTTTTGAAACAAAAGAAAATCCTTAATATATGCATTTACACAGTCCACTACTGGAATGGAAACTCCTACAAGAAGATACTAGAATATTCTAGTGGAAACTAGAAATTTCCTAAGCAGAAATTGTGAAAAAGGGGAAATGTTTTTTTCTATCGCGAGGGCTCTCGTTTTCCCAAAACAAAACTACCCAATTTGTGAAGTATGGAACAGGATTTGGAAAAAATAGGCAACAAATTGTGACAATTGGCAGTTTTGGTCGAGGTCTGAAACAAAAGTACCGTTTTATAGGTTTGGTGCCGCACATACATCCATACATTTATATGTAAACAATTTAAATGTTTAATGCAACAACGGCTAGGATTTAACTAAGCGCACAGAATTCTCCGTGTTTAACTTAAGCACGGAGAAAAATGTGTTACCGGCGTCAATTTCATTCTTGGTATCGATAGTTTCTATAGAAACTCCATTTTATTTCTGTAATGGTGCTAATCCCCGCGACCAATTCCCATCGGGCTTGCAAATAACACAGGCCCACTGTAGGTTTGTGGTGTAAACAGAAAATGATGCTGTTACACGGTTTAGTTTGCGAAAAAAACTTGTTTATACGATGTCGATGTGATTCTGAATTGATTTCATTGCATAGTTCAATAGACCTTAGGTGAATTGAGATAACTTCCAGTTTGGAGAAAAAGAAACGACTTAAATCATGCTTTAGGTTTAACACATAACAGGAAGTTAAATTAAGAAAAATCGAGTTTTTTTTATGAGTATGTTCACCACAAATGGTTCTGATGGAATGCCCTTGTTGTTGGGCAAGCAACTATCCAAAATAAAGTAAAAACTAAAAAAGAAAATTGTCACAAACAACTGCAATCTAAATTTGAAAAAAAAAAAAATTAAGTAAAGGAAAATACCTCAACATTTAAATAATTAAATTAGAAAATAAAATTTAAAAAAAGGCAAAAAAAATAATCTTTCGTTTTGGCTAAAGTAGATAAAAACATTAAAAACGATATGACTAGACCTTATGAATTTAAATTAAACATGATTTTGATAAATATAATAGTTGCAAGATATATTGTTGTATTACTAACAAGACATTGAAAATATGAAATAAAATACAGGGTGCCCCGTAAATCAACGTCAAGCGGGTACTTGGTGATAGGGCAGCTTGTACCTGTACTGGGAAAAATAATAAAAAAAATCTATCTCGCTTGGTTAAGTAATATAATAGCAATATTTAGAAAAATTATGAAAATCGATACCCTAGGCCATATTTCTAGGTACTGTGGTCACAATTTTCCAAATTTTGCGTTGTTTTTATTTTTTACGTAATCCTTAATAACCATGCTATCAATTCCAATCAGAAATTCAAAAATAAATATTGTCAGTTTCGTAAGAAACATAAACTTCGACTGAGTCATGGTTCAAAAAAGTTTTGTAACCTAACTTTGAAACTTTATATCTTAAAAAAAATTAAGTTATTTTAAAAGTTGGCCCGTTTTACCAAGATTTTAAAATGGTAAAACACTTGCTACTATTCCACCGCTAAATATATTATCAACATTTAAATCGTTTTGGAGCATTTAAAATTCTGACTAAAAAATTGGAAATTTACCCTATTGATGTATTGTGGAAAACTTTAATCATAATGAAACAAAAGAAAATATTTGATTACATTTATTTTATTGATAAATCTAAAGCAAATGCTCAAATTGTCTACCCTCGGCACGAATACAGGCTCTGCACCGCCGCTGAAAAGATCTGTTCATGAGGCGCCCGAATCTCCTTGAATTTATTTCTTCTCCTGCTTCAAAATTTTTTTGGCGTGGTTTTTGTCTATTTTCAATTGGTTTGAAGTACACTTTTTCTTTTATACAGCCCCAGTAAAAGTAATCGACAGGGCTTAGATCCGGAGAACGATGGGGCCACAAAATGGATCCAAGGCGTCCAATCCACCTATCGGGATACTCCGTATTGAGGTAATCCCGCACACGATGAGCATAATGCGCTGGGCAACCATCTTGTTGAAACCACATGTCTCGGTAGATGTTGAGTGGTAGATCTTCTAATAAAGTCGGCAAATTATTTTGTAAAAAATGAAGGTAGCTGTCGCCATTTAAATTTTCTGGCAGCTCAAACGGTCCAAATATTTGTCCATTTAAAATTCCGGTCCACATAATTACTTTAAATTAATTCACGAATTTAATGCGGATTTTCTTGGTGCCACTCATGTAAATTGTGTAAATTCAAATAACCGTCCTTTTTAAATGTTGATTCGTCAGTCCATAAAATGTGGTTGAGAAATTGCGGGTCTTCACTATTTTTCGCCAAGATTGTTCTGCAAAAATCGACTCTGGGACCGAAGTCCCGAGGTAGCAAACTTTGTACACGTTGTTCATGGTACGGGTGGTAATTATTTTGTTTTAAATATCGATGAGCAATGCTTTTTGGTATTCCAGTGGATCTTTCAATCGCACGTTGAAGCGCTGGGATCACTTTCAATTTCATTTAAAACTACTTCTTCGTTGTGTTCTCGAGGTCTCCTGGCGACGGTGCCGGCCGTACGAGTAGTAGGCAATCGTCTTTGCGAGTATGAAAGGTGTGCATTGATGAAAACACGGTGGTCTGGGTGACGCTCCATATTTGGGTACCTTTCGCAATACAATCTGGCGGCGGCAGAGGCATTACGACGGCATTCACCATAGATAATATGCATATTCGCATATTCTTGAGCTGTGTACAAATACGGCATTTCGCGAAAGTTTTTAGTATCTATTATTATTAGAAAAAAACTTACACAATTTTCACTACAATAATCGAGAAAACAAACGATTACGATAACGGTAAAACAAAAGCTCAAGAAAAAGAGAATCTGCGAGTAAAGGAAGGAACGTAGCGTACCATATGTAATGTAGCTCTGTCTCCCTCTAATTTACGGCAAACAGTGTTTTATTATTAGTATCCCTGTTTATCATACATATCGGTAAAACCGATGTTTGAGTACAAAAATAATTCACCACAATCATTTTTAAGTGAATAATACTTAAGACCGACTGTACTGAAATGAGGTCCTTTTTGCAAATAAAAAATCAATAATATTTCTTATAATGGAATAAGTAGCAAGTGTTGTACCATTTTGAAATCTTGATGAAACGGACCAACTTTTAAAGTAACTTGCCGAGGGTACAGTGGTACATTTTTTTAAGATATGATGTGTCAAAGTTAGGTTACAAATTTTTTTTGAACCATGACTTAGTCGAACTTTATTTTTCTTACGAAACTGACAATGTTTATTTTTGAATTTTTGATTGGAATTAATAGCATGGATTACGTAAAAAATAAAAACACCGCAAAATTTGGAAAATTGTGACCACAGTACCTAAAAATGTGGCCTTGGGTATCGATATTCATTATTTTTCTAAATATTGCTATTATTACTTAACCAAGCGAGATAGATTTTTTTATTATTTTTCCCACTAGAGGTACAATCTACTCTATCACCCAGTACCCGCTTGACGTTGACTTACGGGACACCCTGTATATTAAAACCATACACTTTTAATTTATAGACTTGTTTCACAATGTCTGGTTAAAGTTTCAATTCGGCTGCATGGAACGTACTCTTCAATTAACAACCTCATTCGCTTTTTACAATATCCAAATAGTCAACCTCATAGGTAAAGTTATAAGTATTTTAATGGCAAGATGAAGTGCCGATTATTAGATTTCCATGACAACGAAAATATTAATTAGTTTTTTTTTTGAATCTTTTTATCAGTAAAAAACTATCTTGTCTGGAAAACTAACTGACACATACATTTATTATTTCAATGAATTGTGAAACGCAAAGTTTTTACTGGGAGAATTTAATTTGCGGATAATTTAAATGTCACTTAAGTAATTGGAACTTTACTCAGACATTGTGAAACAGACCCTTAAAGTTTAAAACTTAAAATTCAACTACTTTGAATTTGAAACAAAGGAAAATCCTCTAACTGTTTACAGTGCCATCTTTCATTCATCTTGTGATTCAGCTGAATATCAATTCCAGTGCACCATCCGTCAGCGACTGAAATGGAAGCTGATAGAAAGAGATGTTCGAATATTCTAGTGCGTACTAGTTTAGACTAGAACCATTTAATTCTCTATATTAACGGATGTTTTCCAGCGAGTGGACACAGTGTCATTTCGAAAGTGCCAGTAAAAAATTAAATGTATCCGGAAGTGATTTTAAATTGCATACTATTGAGATTAATGAATAATTAAACGATTTGAAGTGAAATAAAGTGTTTTTATCCTGAAAAGTAAGTAAGTGGGAGTTAATATTTAAAGGAAATAAGTTTTATCATCGCAACTAGGTAGAACATTACAATACTTATACAACATGTTTGAAAGAAATGATAAATAAAATTTTTAATGCTAAACAAAAATGTATTTATAAAAAAAAGAAAATGTTTAAAAACCAATACTTAATTGAAAAATTATGTTTGTATAACTTATTGTTTAAATTTTTGGAGACCAAAAATACGTATAGGGGAGATGTTGAAGTGCTTCTTATGTTCTTCTAGGTGCGTAACCTAAACCATGTGAGTAAGAGGTTACCTTTTCACCACATTTCTGTCGTATGCAAAGCAAACATCAAGAGTGCATTAGAAATTATGTGTTAAATTTACCTTTTCCAACATTATCTTTTCAAAGTTAGTCTCTAGTTTTTTAGTCGGTTGACTTCAGTCGTTTCTTTTGTTAACTAGTATCAAGTTCACTTAACGTTTAATTAAATAAAAACTATTAAAATTAAACTAATGTGGTTTGCATTTAAAAAGATGCAATATACCACATACATAACTATAGGTATTGGCAACGGTGTAAGTCTGATAAGATCTATGGTAGAAGTCTTTAAAAACTTGTAATCCAAACTCAAACCAACCGACGCACATTTTTATTTATTTATTTGTATTATTAGTCACTTAAACTGTTGAATTAAACAATTTGAAATATTTGTTTTCTTTTGAAACAACCGCGCTAATACTAGGTTAAAAAGAGGGTTTTGCTAATTTTAAACGAGTTTAACATGATAGCTGTTTTATCTTTTTAACATATTACTAAATCCATATGTCACTTTGACATAGAAAAACTTTAAAAAGGTATGTTTGCTTACTTTTTTGCAAGAAATGTCACTGTTTTAGACGCGTTCAGCTTGAGTTTCGTAAGGAAATAGGTTTAGTATGATACTAGTTAAAAAGTGTTTAAAACTGCGAACATTTTAGTAAAGAGCTTTAAATTTAGTAAATTGTTAACAAGTATCATGCTTAAACCTTAACATTTAGCATTTAGTAAACTGTTATACACGTTCAAATCTGCCCCGCCAGGGGACAGTTTTTGACATGGCTAAAAAAACGCATTTAAGTAAGTTTTTTCCTTTATTCAACAAAAATAAATTATTACAAAACACAACATTAGTGGAAATAAGTCATAGGACACTGTGACTTAATAGTTCATTTTTAATTTTCAGGCTCCAAACACACAACTATCAAATTACATTGAAATATAAATTAATGAGACTCTTATTTATCTTTATTGAATAAAAATTTACTTTATATAACAATACGGAATAGTAATTTAAACAAATCAAAAGAAACTGTCTCTTACAGCATTGGCCATTGAATAAATACAAATAGAAAAAGAAGGTGACACCCGGGGAAAACTCAACTAAGGTTAAGGATTTGTGCTGCTGGCGCATAAAATAATGTGCCACTTTGGTGTATTCAATAAAATAAACTTCCTTAATAATTATAATAGGGTCTTGGATTGCAATGGAATGGACATTTTTCACTAATTAGGGGAGAGTGGGTACTAACGTAACGGTGGGTCGGTTGTAACATTCAATTTTTACGAGAAACTAGAACTGTGTGCGTTCATTTTTTAATGCACAATTCTTTGCAATTAGGTCCTGAATGCACTCACAAAAATCCAAAAGTCAGTACAGTCGAATGTACCAACAAAAGCCAAAAATGTGAAATTTTAGTGAAAACGTAATTTTTTTGGTCTTGAGTTTTTTCATAGTTTTTCTTGAAAAAATAAACAATTCATTGAATGGATGCGACCTTACCGTGATCCAATATTTCTGAGATCGAATAGATTCAATATTTTTACGATAGGCATACTGCGGTTTTGTCTTACTTTGATTTTTAATATAAAAAAGCGTGGGGTGGACTGTTGTAACAATTTTTGCGTGGACGTTTGTAACACAATACAAGCACAAATTACTGTATAATTATTTGTGTTACAACCGTCCACACACAGTTTTTGGTGACTTTGTTTATTCAACAGCTGGAGATAGAGATCAAAATAGTTTGTTTTTTTTTCAAATAAATTCGAAACAATGTTATACTACATAAATCAATTTATTATCAGCTCTGAATAAGAATGCCTTTTTATTGGCATTCATTTATTTTATAATAATACATAATTAATTTATAGTATTAACTTAGAATTAAATTCTAAGTCTAACCACCATTTTAGATTTTTTCTTCATATATTTATATGGTGTTACAACCGTCCTTTCAGCGTATTACAATAGACACACCGAAAAGGACGATTGTAACATTTGACCTTGTCTTCATTTTCAAGTCATAAATTTAAATCAAAGACAAAGCTGGAAACCAAATTATTATTTAACGATAGCTAAATGTTCATTCATTAATATGCACTATGTTTCAATATTGATATGTTTATTCGTTATCAAATTACGGCACGAAATATCAAAAATGTTACTTTCGTACCCACTCTCCCCTACTGCATACGTCGGCATTTACATTGAACGATTTTTCCAATGCCGATTTTTTGTTGTTGTTGTAATCGTGTGAGAGAGAATGGAAAAATCGTGTGGAAAATGTCGGCTGCCCCTCGAAATCTCACACGATTACAACAACAATCAAAAATCGGCATTGGAAAAATCGTTCAATGTAAATACGGACTATGTCTGCATACTGCATTTACATTGAACGATTTTACCAATGGGTAAAGGGAGCAAAAAGTGAGAGGAAAGGAAAAATCGTTTGTTCCTCAAAACTCACACGATTTGTCCAGTCTGTTTTCGTTCTCTTTCACCTTCTTTCCAGTTTCTTCTATGTAATTAGTGTTAATGTACCGATTATTTGATGGTGTGAGTAAAATTTAATGTTAAATGAAGGGGACAGAAATTAAAAGTGAAGAGGACAACGAAAAAATCGCATTTGAAAAATCGTTCAATGTAAACATTTCAACCGATTTCTGGAAAAATCGGTCAATGTAAATGCAGACATAGACATAGTCTGCATTTACACTTAACGATTTTTTCAATGCCTATTTTTCTTTGTTGTTGTAATCGTATGAGAGAGAATGGGAAAATCGTGACGACCATGTCGGCTGTCCCTCGAAATCTCACACGATTACAACAACAAAGAAAAATCGGCATTGTAAAAATCGGGTAATGTAAATGCGGAATATGAAAACGAATGTTAAGTTTTATTATTTATTCAAATTTGTCTACATTTCTATGGAAACGAATGCGGTTGTGTTTCCTATGAAATTTTGCATTTTTATTGGGTTATTTATGTTTGTATTTATTTATTTACATATGTAGATGAAAATCATTTTTGTTATGATTTTAATTCGTTACTAAAATTAAAACAGGAAATAACTACTTGCATATGGATGTACATTTGTATTGATTTTCATTTAAATCTGGGGGGGTCATTCCGTAATTCGATTATTATCGCCATACGATATCGTTTTGGCGACAGCTTTGAATCACGTAAAAGCAATAATCACTATCGAACGAAAGATATCGTCTTGACGATCGAAAATTTGCTCTTCGAAACTCCAAACGTGATCGTTAAATCGTAAGCATTTGAACGATACCTATTAAGCCATCGTCTTGTGTCGTCTTTTTTGTTTTTGTGAGCAATTTATGCATTTTATCATATGTAGGGTTTTTCAATAAATTTTTCGTTGACGCAAAGGCGTTGGCTGATTGTCCACTGAATTGGTCGACGCAAATTTGGGCACCAAACTTTGGATAATAGACATGGAAGGACAACCATGTAAACCGTTAAATGGGCGCAACGCACGTATCGTTGGCTAAAAGATTTTTATATTAAAGTTCTTTAAATTGGACGTGTCGTTCAATCGTGTAACTTACCATGGTGATTTGGCATCAGTAAATAATAAACAAAAGATTTAATAGATGTCAACGTCAAAATCTGCCCGCTGCAATTGAAAATCCTATAATTAATTACAAGGATACGTGGATAACCGATTTGTTTAGACGACTCCACGTTTTGCCCGCACTTTTCTTCACTTCTTCTTAATAAAAATTGATATTTTTCGGCGTTACTGACAAAAATAAATTACAGAATTGTCATTTATGACAATGATTGAAAAGTCAATCCTTCTCTAAATCTGATTTATAATAAACGATTGACGAGACGATAGTGGTTGTGTTACGTGAAGCAAATTGATGACGATAACGTGCACGACTACGATAGTCGTTTAAAAAATTACGGAATGACCCCCTGCATTTCCTAAGCTTACTCGTAAAACTTGAGTTCTACTGATCAGATCTTTAAGGTAAGGGTCACAAATTGCGGGCAGTATAACAAGATACATTTTGGATACATTTTGGTAAACAATATTTTTTGGACCATGATGAATTGATGAGGGGAGGGCAGAGGTTGGGTAACCACAATTTGCAAACGCCGAGGGCTAAAGAAAACTACGGAAATACATATATTTTAATTTTAGAACATTTTTAGATAAGTTTATTAATTTAGTTAACCAATCCTCTGTGCGTATCTGCAGGAAAGGAATTGACCTGCAATTTTCTGCCGAAATACTTTTCTACATAAATATGTACATATGTACTTTACAGATCTTCAAACTCTCGACACACTACAATGGTATTTTGGAGATGGAGATGGAAATATATGTATGTATATGTACTGTACATATCTCCAAGCTTAATAAAATATCTAAAATTTACTTAATGCTAGATGAATTGCAAAAGATTCGTCAAGAATATGAAGTTTGTTTACTGACGTAAGACGGGGAAAATACCGTATGTAAGAGTGGGATTTTTGTCCGTTTGGACGAAAAAAGACATTAACAAAAAAAATAACGTTTATTTTACAATACAAAACAAATAGAATTTTTTCCAAAATATTCTCAACATTCAACAATGGTTTTATCAATCCCAACATCTAATTTCAAGGCAAACTGCATTTTTGTTGGTTATGCAATATAGTTTGGGCTATTTAGAAGCTTAGGTATACAAATTTTAATTTAATTCAGTTCAATAGTAATCACAAAGTCAAAAGTCAATGGTTTTTAAACAGTTGTAGGTCGATTATACTCTTAGAGGATAATATATAATATGGAGTTTCTATCCCTAATGCATTCCACTATCGGTTTAGATAAAGTCTTAGAAGATCGTACAGCTGCTATCAATTGAAAGTCATAATTTGCTTATTTTCTTTCTAAATTGTTCTACTTTGAAGTAATTCTTGAAATTAATAAGCGTTTGTTTATTAATTTAAAGCTTTCAATGTCTTCTTTTTTAGTATTTTTTCTCCAATGTGCAGACCATTCAGTGACCGAAACTGGAACAGCGACCCCTATGAAAGCTCCGCATTCGAATAAAAACAAGCACTCCTTATTATATATCCTCTAAGATTATACCATATATTTAATGGCTGCGACTCTAGACATGCCAACAGTGTGACAGTGTGTAAGTGTGGCAGTGTGTCGTGTATCTTGGTATCTTCGGCTTTAAGTTTGACAGTGTTATACAGTCTGTTTTAAGAGCGAAAGTGTAACAGTACCTATAATAACAGTGTGATGTGGGAATATTTGGTTTTATGTGTGACAGTGTATCAGTAGCAATGTGTGTCAGTGTGAAAATAAAAAAGTGTGAGAGCGTGGAAATAAAGTGTGATAATTTGTTGAAAAAGTCCAATTTTATTGAAAAAATGGCAAAATAGTATTTTATATTATTTTATCTTTGTTTGGGGGCGCTGAAAAATATAATTGATCCTCAAAGTGACCGATGATGCCTGTGGGAGCTAGTGGGCCACATGGGGGGCGGCAATAGATCTGAGAATATTTTGTAGTGAAAAAGTAGTTAGTTTGAACTTTCAAAAAAAAAAAAAAATTATTTGCACATTAAAAATTTTCAAATAAAATATTAATATTTTTAATGCAAGATATAATTGAATAAAATATGCATTTTTCTAATCCGAAAAATTATTGAATTAAATTTGCATTTTTTTATTGCATACAAATTTCGAGTTAATGCAAACCAATTTCGAATAAAATTTGCATTTTTGTTTGATGCAAAAAATTTTGTTTTTTTAATGCAAAGAATTTTCGAATAAAATTTTCAGTTTTCTTAATGCAAGAAATGGTCTTGCATTTTTTTCAATTCAAACAAATTCCGAATAAAATTTGAATTTTCGCTAATGCAAATAATTTTCAAATTGAATTTGATTTTTATTTGTAATGCAAATAATTGTCAACTTGCATTAAAAAATTTTTAATTATTATTTATTTGCGCATATATAAAACTATAAATAAAATTAAAAAAGGAGAGAAATAAACAAAAAACAAATATCTTTATTTTGTTATTTTTATTTATTTTATGTATTTTGTGAGGGTGTAGGAAAAATGTGGGGATTTTTTGTAGATGCTGTAGGAGTAGGTACTTCTTTTGTTTTCATGGGGCATCACTGCTTTTTAGTTCGGTTCTCTATTACACATTTAGTTTTTTAAAACTATAATTTATTTTTATTTCTTAAAATAAAGATGCTGCCATATAATGTATGGGGGTGTCTGACCCCACATTCCCTCCCCTGATGACGGTACATAATATCATATTGTAGGTCAACCTAATTAAAGCGTGTAAATAATGTTCGGGCGTTTTCTGGCAGCACCGAAAAAAGGCTCTGCAATTACGATTAAGAATAAAGGCAATTAAAAGAATTTAGTTAAGAAAAAAAATAAGGTGGGGTGGTGCGGCGTACTCAACCGGGCCTAGGGCGGGAGAAAACCTAAATCCACCACTGAAGATGCCAAGATACCCGACACACTGCTATACTGCCACACTGTCACACTGTTGGCATGTCTAGAGTCACTTCTATTTTAAATATGGTACTCTGTATTATAAATAATAATAATCCTATGCCGTTAATGTGCCGAACTATCTCATCCTTTAGCTCTTGAATTGTTGCTAGCTTATCGACGTACATCTTTTCTTTCAAATAACCCCAAAGAAAGAACTCCAACGGTGTCATACCACATGATCTTGGCGGCCAATTGACATCGTCACAACGTGAGATAACACGGCCATTGAATTTGTCGCGCAAAAGAGCCATTGTTTCGTTAGCTGTGTGGCAAGTGGCACCGTCCTGTTGACACCACATATCGTCCACATCCATATCTTCCAATTTGGGCCATTAAAAGTTCGTTATCATCTCACGATAGCGAACACCATTCACACTAACTGCCTGACCGGCCTCATTTTGGAAAAAATACGGCCCGATAATGCCACCAGCCCATAAACCGCACCAAACAGTTACACTTTGTGGGTGCATTGGTTTTTTGACAATCACTCTTGGACTAGCATTCGCCCAAATGCGAATCCACTGAGGTGAAAATGTGCCTCATCGCTGAAGATGATTTTCTTCGAAAATTGATCATCCATTGTTTCCATTTCTTGCCACCATTCTGACCATTGACAACGCTTGAAATGGTCAAGAGGCTTTAGTTCTTGAGTCAATTGCACCTTGTAAGCGTGTAAATGCAAGTCTTTATGCATAATGTTCATCAACGACGAGCGTGAGAGGTGCAATTGTTGGGCACGACGACGAGTTGGGGTAGACGGCTCTTCAGCCACACTATCGTGAACAGCAGCAATATTTTCTGCAGTACGAGCTGTTCGAGCATGCACTGGTGTTTTCACATCTCCTATACAGACCCGGTTTGCTCAAATTTTTGCAAGATTTTTTCGATTGTACGCACATTTGGACGATTAAATTGACCGAAAAAATCACGAAGTGCACGATATGCATTTTGATTTGAACGCCCATTTTCATAATAAGCCTGAATAACTTTAACGCGTTGCTCGATTGTGTATCTTTCCATGGTTCAAATTGAGTTAGTCTGAAATTGAGAAATGGCAAATGAAATGCAGAAAAAAACTAGACGTGTGGTTCACATTCAACATCGGCCCTTATCAAATTTTGGTCATGATACTTTTTATTGAACATTGAAAAAATCAGCGAAACCATTCCCCAGAAAAGCAAACATAAAAAAGAAAATTGTTTTATGAGAGTTACTTTTGATAACCAAAAAAGTGTGGGGGTAAATTTCCAAAAACCATAGGTGCCAAGTTTAAAGAAAACGACTAAGCTATTTATGCTTCCTATCATTCATAAGTCAAGATGGATCATAAGTCATAACTTTGCCAACATAGTATCTTAGCTGCCAGAATTTGGAATAAAATCCCCGTTCCTTTTAAAAATATTTTAAATTTGCGGCGGCGTGTTGACCGAGTTTCACAGCATACAACTCTCCTTTTTGGAATGTCCTTAGAAAGCCTTTTAAGTTTTCGAAGTTTAACCTTCGTTTCGGATATACTTTTAACCCATCAACCTGCTGACCTTTATAAAGATATAACATACCTTAATTCAAACAGATCCTGTCTTTTTTTTACCTCGGTTTAAGTGTCTAACCTCTGAACGAATGTTTTTCGGCAACTCTACACGTTTATGGAACTCATTGCCGCGGCAAATAAGAAGAAGTAGTAGTGCACCAGAAATAAAAAAGCAACTTAAACTTCATTTTAGTACTGCACAAATAATGATTTTATAAATTATTTCCTTTTTTCTTTCGAATGTAAACTTAGCAAACAGAATATGTTAATTATAGGTAGCTATTGTACGTTTATAAAGCTTCACATATTACAGTGTAAGCTTATCACGAATAAAAATAAATACAAATAAAAAAGATGGTTCAACAAACGTATGTGTCAAATATGTTTTTTTATTCATTTTACCGCGAAAGTTTAGATAAAAAGTTAAAGACTATTAAAAGTTAATTACAACTAATTACCTAACTACTTTTGAAACAAAAGAAAATCCTTAATATATGCATTTACACAGTCCACTACTGGAATGGAAACTCCTACAAGAAGATACTAGAATATTCTAGTGGAAACTAGAAATTTCCTAAGCAGAAATTGTGAAAAAGGGGAAATGTTTTTTTCTATCGCGAGGGCTCTCGTTTTCCCAAAACAAAACTACCCAATTTGTGAAGTATGGAACAGGATTTGGAAAAAATAGGCAACAAATTGTGACAATTGGCAGTTTTGGTCGAGGTCTGAAACAAAAGTACCGTTTTATAGGTTTGGTGCCGCACATACATCCATACATTTATATGTAAACAATTTAAATGTTTAATGCAACAACGGCTAGGATTTAACTAAGCGCACAGAATTCTCCGTGTTTAACTTAAGCACGGAGAAAAATGTTTTACCGGCGTCAATTTCATTCTTGGTATCGATAGTTTCTATAGAAACTCCATTTTATTTCTGTAATGGTGCTAATCCCCGCGACCAATTCCCATCGGGCTTGCAAATAACACAGGCCCACTGTAGGTTTGTGGTGTAAACAGAAAATGATGCTGTTACACGGTTTAGTTTGCGAAAAAAACTTGTTTATACGATGTCGATGTGATTCTGAATTGATTTCATTGCATAGTTCAATAGACCTTAGGTGAATTGAGATAACTTCCAGTTTGGAGAAAAAGAAACGACTTAAATCATGTTTTAGGTTTAACACATAACAGGAAGTTAAATTAAGAAAAATCGAGTTTTTTTTATGAGTATGTTCACCACAAATGGTTCTGATGGAATGCCCTTGTTGTTGGGCAAGCAACTATCCAAAATAAAGTAAAAACTAAAAAAGAAAATTGTCACAAACAACTGCAATCTAAATTTGAAAAAAAAAAAAAATTAAGTAAAGGAAAATACCTCAACATTTAAATAATTAAATTAGAAAATAAAATTTAAAAAAAGGCAAAAAAAATAATCTTTCGTTTTGGCTAAAGTAGATAAAAACATTAAAAACGATATGACTAGACCTTATGAATTTAAATTAAACATGATTTTGATAAATATAATAGTTGCAAGATATATTGTTGTATTACTAGCAAGACATTGAAAATATGAAATAAAATACAGGGTGCCCCGTAAATCAACGTCAAGCGGGTACTTGGTGATAGGGCAGCTTGTACCTGTACTGGGAAAAATAATAAAAAAAATCTATCTCGCTTGGTTAAGTAATATAATAGCAATATTTAGAAAAATTATGAAAATCGATACCCTAGGCCATATTTCTAGGTACTGTGGTCACAATTTTCCAAATTTTGCGTTGTTTTTATTTTTTACGTAATCCTTAATAACCATGCTATCAATTCCAATCAGAAATTCAAAAATAAATATTGTCAGTTTCGTAAGAAACATAAACTTCGACTGAGTCATGGTTCAAAAAAGTTTTGTAACCTAACTTTGAAACTTTATATCTTAAAAAAAATTAAGTTATTTTAAAAGTTGGCCCGTTTTACCAAGATTTTAAAATGGTAAAACACTTGCTACTATTCCACCGCTAAATATATTATCAACATTTAAATCGTTTTGGAGCATTTAAAATTCTGACTAAAAAATTGGAAATTTACCCTATTGATGTATTGTGGAAAACTTTAATCATAATGAAACAAAAGAAAATATTTTATTACATTTATTTTATTGATAAATCTAAAGCAAATGCTCAAATTGTCTACCCTCGGCACGAATACAGGCTCTGCACCGCCGCTGAAAAGATCTGTTCATGAGGCGCCCGAATCTCCTTGAATTTATTTCTTCTCCTGCTTCAAAATTTTTTTGGCGTGGTTTTTGTCTATTTTCAATTGGTTTGAAGTACACTTTTTCTTTTATACAGCCCCAGTAAAAGTAATCGACAGGGCTTAGATCCGGAGAACGATGGGGCCACAAAATGGATCCAAGGCGTCCAATCCACCTATCGGGATACTCCGTATTGAGGTAATCCCGCACACGATGAGCATAATGCGCTGGGCAACCATCTTGTTGAAACCACATGTCTCGGTAGATGTTGAGTGGTAGATCTTCTAATAAAGTCGGCAAATTATTTTGTAAAAAATGAAGGTAGCTGTCGCCATTTAAATTTTCTGGCAGCTCAAACGGTCCAAATATTTGTCCATTTAAAATTCCGGTCCACATAATTACTTTAAATTAATTCACGAATTTAATGCGGATTTTCTTGGTGCCACTCATGTAAATTGTGTAAATTCAAATAACCGTCCTTTTTAAATGTTGATTCGTCAGTCCATAAAATGTGGTTGAGAAATTGCGGGTCTTCACTATTTTTCGCCAAGATTGTTCTGCAAAAATCGACTCTGGGACCGAAGTCCCGAGGTAGCAAACTTTGTACACGTTGTTCATGGTACGGGTGGTAATTATTTTGTTTTAAATATCGATGAGCAATGCTTTTTGGTATTCCAGTGGATCTTTCAATCGCACGTTGAAGCGCTGGGATCACTTTCAATTTCATTTAAAACTACTTCTTCGTTGTGTTCTCGAGGTCTCCTGGCGACGGTGCCGGCCGTACGAGTAGTAGGCAATCGTCTTTGCGAGTATGAAAGGTGTGCATTGATGAAAACACGGTGGTCTGGGTGACGCTCCATATTTGGGTACCTTTCGCAATACAATCTGGCGGCGGCAGAGGCATTACGACGGCATTCACCATAGATAATATGCATATTCGCATATTCTTGAGCTGTGTACAAATACGGCATTTCGCGAAAGTTTTTAGTATCTATTATTATTAGAAAAAAACTTACACAATTTTCACTACAATAATCGAGAAAACAAACGATTACGATAACGGTAAAACAAAAGCTCAAGAAAAAGAGAATCTGCGAGTAAAGGAAGGAACGTAGCGTACCATATGTAATGTAGCTCTGTCTCCCTCTAATTTACGGCAAACAGTGTTTTATTATTAGTATCCCTGTTTATCATACATATCGGTAAAACCGATGTTTGAGTACAAAAATAATTCACCACAATCATTTTTAAGTGAATAATACTTAAAACCGACTGTACTGAAATGAGGTCCTTTTTGCAAATAAAAAATCAATAATATTTCTTATAATGGAATAAGTAGCAAGTGTTGTACCATTTTGAAATCTTGATGAAACGGACCAACTTTTAAAGTAACTTGCCGAGGGTACAGTGGTACATTTTTTTAAGATATGATGTGTCAAAGTTAGGTTACAAATTTTTTTTGAACCATGACTTAGTCGAACTTTATTTTTCTTACGAAACTGACAATGTTTATTTTTGAATTTTTGATTGGAATTAATAGCATGGATTACGTAAAAAATAAAAACACCGCAAAATTTGGAAAATTGTGACCACAGTACCTAAAAATGTGGCCTTGGGTATCGATATTCATTATTTTTCTAAATATTGCTATTATTACTTAACCAAGCGAGATAGATTTTTTTATTATTTTCCCCACTAGAGGTACAATCTACTCTATCACCCAGTACCCGCTTGACGTTGACTTACGGGACACCCTGTATATTAAAACCATACACTTTTAAATTATAGACTTGTTTCACAATGTCTGGTTAAAGTTTCAATTCGGCTGCATGGAACGTACTCTTCAATTAACAACCTCATTCGCTTTTTACAATATCCAAATAGTCAACCTCATAAGTAAAGTTATAAGTATTTTAATGGCAAGATGAAGTGCCGATTATTAGATTTCCATGACAACGAAAATATTAATTAGTTTTTTTTTTTGAATCTTTTTATCAGTAAAAAACTATCTTGTCTGGAAAACTAACTGACACATACATTTATTATTTCAATGAATTGTGAAACGCAAAGTTTTTACTGGGAGAATTTAATTTGCGGATAATTTAAATGTTACTTAAGTAATTGGAACTTTACTCAGACATTGTGAAACAGACCCTTAAAGTTTAAAACTTAAAATTCAACTACTTTGAATTTGAAACAAAGGAAAATCCTCTAACTGTTTACAGTGCCATCTTTCATTCATCTTGTGATTCAGCTGAATATCAATTCCAGTGCACCATCCGTCAGCGACTGAAATGGAAGCTGATAGAAAGAGATGTTCGAATATTCTAGTGCGTACTAGTTTAGACTAGAACCATTTAATTCTCTATATTAACGGATGTTTTCCAGCGAGTGGACACAGTTTCATTTCGAAAGTGCCAGTAAAAAATTAAATGTATCCGGAAGTGATTTTAAATTGCATACTATTGAGATTAATGAATAATTAAACGATTTGAAGTGAAATAAAGTGTTTTTATCCTGAAAAGTAAGTAAGTGGGAGTTAATATTTAAAGGAAATAAGTTTTATCATCGCAACTAGGTAGAACATTACAATACTTATACAACATGTTTGAAAGAAATGATAAATAAAATTTTTAATGCTAAACAAAAATGTATTTATAAAAAAAAGAAAATGTTTAAAAACCAATACTTAATTGAAAAATTATGTTTGTATAACTTATTGTTTAAATTTTTGGAGACCAAAAATACGTATAGGGGAGATGTTGAAGTGCTTCTTATGTTCTTCTAGGTGCGTAACCTAAACCATGTGAGTAAGAGGTTACCTTTTCACCACATTTCTGTCGTATGCAAAGCAAACATCAAGAGTGCATTAGAAATTATGTGTTAAATTTACCTTTTCCAACATTATCTTTTCAAAGTTAGTCTCTAGTTTTTTAGTCGGTTGACTTCAGTCGTTTCTTTTGTTAACTAGTATCAAGTTCACTTAACGTTTAATTAAATAAAAACTATTAAAATTAAACTAATGTGGTTTGCATTTAAAAAGATGCAATATACCACATACATAACTATAGGTATTGGCAACGGTGTAAGCCTGATAAGATCTATGGTAGAAGTCTTTAAAAACTTGTAATCCAAACTCAAACCAACCGACGCACATTTTTATTTATTTATTTGTATTATTAGTCACTTAAACTGTTGAATTAAACAATTTGAAATATTTGTTTTCTTTTGAAACAACCGCGCCAATTTCAACATGATGATAAATGTCAAATTTTCTAAGGGTGTGTGCAAATACGTGTTAATCTTGCTAAAAATTAAAGATTTCATTTGTTTAGAAAAAGCGATATTTTTTTTCTTAGCCAATGGATTGAATTCTAAACAGAATGAGCCATCACACACTGGCTCAATTGAGCCTGGGGAAATCGAAGTTTGTAGGCGAGAGAGGTGAAGAGTTCGGAATGAAACGAACAAATATTCTTCCTTAATTCGAGTGGAATAAGAAAGTTTAATTACTAATACACACAAGTTGTTTGTTTCTAGGCGAAAAAAAAACAATCGGTTGTCATGACCACTAAATTTTTATTTTTGTAAAAGCAAAGGATTTTTTGTAGTTTGAATTTTAAAATTGAAACAAAAAATACGCATACAAACACAACGGCTTCATGTACACAAAATGTTCTCCCAGCTTTCTTCATCCCGTGTGTGATTGAAGCAAAAGTTAGTAAGGATTAAGTCTCGTTCAAAATTGAACCAGTGTGTGATGGCCCAATCGGATTTTTGGTTGGAAGGAATTCGACATTATTCAGTTAAAAGTTCAAGCTTCGCCCAGGGTCTCAATTCCGCAAGCTGAATTTTTTGGGTGTACACATGTAATTTTGCGATTTCGCAAGAGTGAGATGCATTTTTTGACAGATAACTTGTTCACAGATAGGCAAATTTATTCACGCATATTTTGGGGGTTAATAGATGGTGTACACGGAAAATTATTCACATTTGCGGAATTGGGCCCTAGATATGACACTGAACTGTTGGGGTTGAGGTCTTAATTAAATTTATCATTTTTGAAAAAAAATTTCAAAGAAATTATTTTATATTCGTAAAGATTAAATGATTAGAAATTAGGTAGGTACAATAATTAAATAAACCTTTTTTTTTATTTATTTTTTAATAAAGTTGTTTTAGTGAATATTTTTTGAAAAATTAACTTTCAAACTCAAAATTTTGAAAAAAAAATTTCAAACTATTTTTTTTTTTTAATTTTACGTTTTTAAGTTTTCAAAATTTTATAATTTTGAGACAAAAACAGAAAATCGAATGCTTAAATGTCTTGTACTTTTTGACAAAATTGAAATTAACGGTTGCTTCCATACAAATGTTTAAAAACCATTAAAGAAAATCAAAACGTCTCCTACGATTTTAATAAAAAAAATTTCTGTGTGTCAAAATTAGTACGATCTACATTTTACGAATATTGACAATTTATTTTCGACTCTCATTTTATCCGACAAACCGATTAAAATAATTTTAGCTAAAAAAAAATCTCGAATATTTTTTTTTGTTAGATTTATTTCTAGATATAGTCTTTCGAGATTTTTGTTCATTCTAGATTTTTGTGCATTCGAAACTTTTTCATTCTAGATAAAAAAATAGTTTTTTCGAGATTTTTGTGATTCGAGATCACGATACCGAAAAAACGATATTTCAAAAACGGGTTTATGATTTTTATATTCAATTTTTAACTCCACATTAGTAAAAAACTGGCGTTCCAATTTTTTCTTCGATTTTTAAAATTTTTGTCTCATAAATTAAGATTTATTAACATCCATATTATTGACATTTTTCAAAACTAGTTTCATTCATGAACTAGTTTTATAGATGTTTGGAGGTGCTCAAACCAGTATTATTCAAAAATATTTTGATACCTAAAACTCTAAAAATTTAAAATAGCTTTGCGTAAAACTGTAAACTCATAAAGCCGTGCAAAACTTGGGACTCCAAACTTCTATAAAACTAGTTTTGCTATGAAACTAGTTTTGAAACAAGTCAATTATATGGCTGTAAAAAAATCAGATTCAGAAGTATTTTAATCAATTTATTTCTAATTTTGTTGATTTAAAACAATTTTCCAGTTTGAAAAATACAATTTCCATGCATGAATATGTGAAACACGGTATACTACACCTACTATTCATTTTTGTATGCTCACATAATAATACCTTCATCTAAATAAACTATGTTTTCGGAAAGTGGATAAAATATAGACTAACTAATTTATTTCAGACTTTAGAACCACAGTGTTATTGCACATAAGAGCAAGTTCGTGCAAGCTAAGCCTTAACGTTTTATATGTGCGATACGTAAGCTATAACAACACTGAGCTGACTTAAAATTAAAAAATGATAACAATATTGAGATTAAAGCAATATGTATGTATGTAGCTATTGTATACAAACAACGGCTGATAAAATGATTACAAGAAAAACAACAACTGAATATGTGTGCCTGCAGAACGCGATAAGGTTAGAACAAATTTAAGTAATCATATTCTAGAAACATTACCGATCAACTGTTGACTGCGAAAGTAAGAAAATTAAATTCAAACTAGAAGTTACATAAAAAGTTTTATTTTTATAAGAAAAATGTCATCAATGTTAAAAATTGGATTTTTGGGAGGCGGTAAGATTGCACAAGCAATGGCTAAGGGGTTCATTGGAGCTGGTGAGTTCATAACTGTGTTATTCTTTAAACATTATAATTCCAAATCACTAAACTGATGTCGAATAGTCGAGCATTGAAAGTTCTACATATAAATAAACCTACAAAATACAATCATAAATATAACAAAAAAAAATGTTCATTTCGAGATTTATATATCAATTATGATTACGAAGATGAACAAAATAAGAAAGAATTAGGTACTTATGTTAACGTGGAGCGATTGGATATTATTACTAATTCCTTTCAATCATTTCAGGTCAATTATTTTTTTTCGGTTGGAAGGAATTTGTGATAAATAGATTTTTTTATGTGGTGGTGATTTGCCAGGAATTTTAACAAAATAATTAATTCACGTACAAATTCACAACAAATATTCAAGAGTGCATTTAATTTATTACGTCGCACACGGCACACTGTGGCAGAATGACCTTATTGGTGGCATTTAATCGACCAATAGAGCTAGGAACCTAAACATTTCTGAAAATGTTTATAGAACCAAAACCAAAACGCCCACTTTTTGTACCTAATACAACAAAAATTGTACGTTTATCAAAGTTGGCCATAAATACGCCTACAGCAAGTATGTCTTCTATTCTTATGTTCTCTTTAAAACATAAGAACACTAATTTTGTTTACTAAAAATAGAAGAGCAAAAAAAATTTCAACATAATTGATTTGTTATTAATTGCCATCTTCCTGAACAGTGTTGCCGAATCTCATGATTTCCTTGAAAATCTCATGATTTTTAATTTTTTCTTAAAAAAAAAAACAAGAATTTAAATTTTTTTTAGATTTACTTGTGTTCGGTTTCACAAATATTTAACAGGCATTTAAATTTTTAAATGACGTATTTTGTATGGAACAAACGTCATTTTAAAATTTAAAAACCTGTTAAATAGTTAAAAGGGCTTTATGAAATCGTGCATTAAAGTTTCAAAAAAAAAAAAACAAAGCGAATCTTCTATTCAGCCTTATTGTAAATTTCACCCGAAAAATATTTCATCTTCAGCTTTTTATACGCCCGGAATCTTAGAAGCTATTGTGAGTTTCGCCCGAATGAAATTTTATTGGCCTCTAAAAAAGAAGTGAAAATGGCATTACATTACATTTCAATAGGCGAAAAGTAAAATTTCGAATTATCCGGGAGGAATGTTGTTCGTGTGAAACTCACAATAAGGCTGATTATGTATATTGGCCGACAGTCGAACTAGAATACTACTACATTATATTTACTTAAAACATTTCTAATTTCTGTGAATCATAAGTTTTCAGTGATATTTGTATGCTCAACGAAAATTTTTTTTTTTGATAAAAATCATGATTTTTGTTTTTTTTTTTTAATCGGCAACACTGTTAATAAGTATCATTAATTTGTTCAACAGGGGGAGCTTTAAGCAAACCCAATGCTTCAATGCAATGGGCAGGTGTTGTTCCTTTTTTCGGGTAGGTAGTTTCCTCATGCTCCTGATTATGGGATCAGAACTTAACAAAAAAGTTAAAAATATGAATATCTTGGTTAGTGTTTTCTCTGCTAGATTTTCGAGAATGATGCTCAATAATTTTTGAAGTCCTTGTTTCTTGATTCTTGAGCTTCCTCAGTAAGTTGAACAATCGTTAACAGAGTATCGGCTATTATTTCCAGTCCATGAATTAAATATTTATGAAGAGTTGGTGTCATGAACCAAGTGGCCCTTTTTGCTATTATGAAATCATGGTGACTTCTATGTCACAAAGTGAGGGTCGCATTACAGTTACAAATATCATCATTGCCTCTCTGCAACCAAAACAGCACAAAAAATGCCTTAATTTGCAACTAAATAAAAAGCGGTTAAGGTTGTGCAGACTGGAGTGTGCAGACTTAAGAGTAGCAAATTAGAGAAATAGAGAATAATAATTTAGGTTATAGGAAAAACGAAGATAGAGAAGAACCTATTAAAAATGTATGATAGAGGAAGACAGGAAAAAAGATTCTTTGTTTGTTTTTGTTTTACGGTTTTCTATATAAAGGGTTATTACGTAGCTTTTTTGTTTTGTGGGTAGAGAAAGAACAATACTAAGGTCGGTATTCACCGAGCGCTCTTAAACGGCTCTTAACTTTACGAGGCTCTTAACTTGAAAATTATTTGTGGTATTCACCAACCATTCATAAGTATTTTTCAAAGTTCGAAAATGAGAGCCGCTCTCTCACAACCAAACATGCCCAAACTGTGAAATGAAGTTGTTTTTTGTTGAAAAAATTTAAAATCTTTTCACAACGGCTAAAATGAATTTACAATTATTTTATTTCATTGCAGTTTTGCATTTGTTTTGCATACATTTTGTCATTTATTTACTTAATTTCATTTTATTTAGTTCAATTGTGAGTTTCTTCACTGAAATTTGAATCTAAAAACATTGAAATTTTAAAAAAAAAAACTCAAGCATTGGGAGAGTTGACATGTGGGCTTCGAAAATTTTTGATGAGAGCGGTCGGGACCACTCGTAAGTCTTATGTGCGCTCATAAATATTCACTATTATTGCTTGGTGAATAGTTTTATGAGCCTCTTAAGTTATGAGCGTTCGGTGAATACCGGCCTAAATATTGTTCAAAAGAATGTTCAGAGAAGAAATGAGAACAAGTAGCAAGAAAGAGAGGGTTGTATTTTCTTCCATTCGTAGGTGTATCAATAAGTAAGGGAGATAATTCTATCAGCTGTTTGCGGCATGGCAACGAACAGAATTAGAAGGAGAAAATGAAATTATTTTGTCATAGGCCGAGTTCAACGCACATCTGAATATTCAGAATTCTGAATTTTTGAAGCTCTTGATTGGCCAGCTGTCAGAAAAAGTTCTGAAAATTCAGATGACTTCTGACAGCTGGCCAATGAAGAGCTTCAAAAATTCAGAATTCTGAATATTCAGATGTGCGTTGAACTCGGCCATAGACTTTTTCAACAGTTTTGCCGTTTCTTTTTGAATTAATGCATTTTTTGTTTCCTATGCGCTATAGACATTTATGTTGTATTTGTATGTGTTATTTGTATTTAAATTTAATTCTTTTTTTAATTTTCAAAGCAACGTTGTTAAATTTCTCAATACCTTAGTGTAATACAACGTTGCTATATTTTTAATTACGGTGTTTAGTAGGTACATAGGTAGCTATACCTACATTAAAAAGATTTCTGTTAGGCTTTTTTCACCGTAGGTAGCTATATTATTATTTTTGTTATTTAAAATAAAGAAAATTAAAATTTTGAATAACAAAAATAATAATTAGGTAGGTACGTATATCTATTAGGTATAAGGCTTTTTCATATACAGTCGACTTCACTTATTTGCAACACAAAAAATGCAGAAAATTTGTTGCAATTAAGCGGAGTTTTCATATAAATGAACTTCGGATATATGCAACTTTGTTGCACTTAACCAAACCTTGTATAACTGCAACTTCATTTCCCCTTTAAACGATGTGATGTGAAATATTTCCAAAATTAGAAAAATAAAACATAAATTAAAAAAACTTTTAATAATTTTGACAGTTGAAAGAATTGGAACTATGAGAATGGAATGAAACTTAAAATGTCATTTTTAAATGTTAGTACAGTCAGAAAAAATAGAGGTTACTTGGAAAGTTTTCCGGGAGTTTTGAAAATTGGCAATTTTATAGATTTCGGCGTGCTCTTTCAGAATATCAACTTTGCCACCTCGTATCTTTGCCGCTCGCGCCACCAAAATGAAATGAAAAATGAGGGATTAAAGCAATTTTTTGATGATAATTCCTTTCCGATACATTTTACAGTTAAAACAGATACATACAAAATAAAACTAGAGAAAATTTCCTACAGTTTATATTAGAACCTTTTTTTCTAAAATCAACAGTTTCGGCCCACGAGCGTCGCAAAGTGTAGTTTAACACACGTTATGGCAGAAAAGCTCATTTCCACACCAACTTGAGATAGAGTAAGCGGCGCGGGGGCACTTGCCCTCCCCTGGCTTTGAGCAACGAATTTAGTCTACCAACACTTTATTAGTTCTTAATAGGGAATTTTGACTAATTGAACATTTTTTTCACTTTTTTTGTCAAACTACATAAGTTGCCCTCCTTCGACCAAGATAAATCACTAAGTTCTATCGTTTTGCCCCCTTGTAGACAATGAAAATCGTTTACTAATCATAAAAATGGATTTAATTTTTCATTTCATGTTGAAAAATTGTTCACATAACTCCTTAACTCTAAACGTTTAAGTCATACAAAAAAATATTGGAAAAATTGAGTGGGCTAAGGATAAGAATATAAGATTTGTATCCAAAGGCACACAAATTAAATTTAGCGATGTGCTGTTGGGACGATAAAAGAAATAATTCCTTTATTCCGGGACAGTTCTTTGCGATGCAAATATATTCCCAGCATCTTCCTTTTCTGTGAAACACGATGGACAGCAAAATACAAAAGTCTACGAGTGTTCAGGTAAAACATAGTCGTTGTAATGGAAGGACTGCACTGTGTAACAAAACAAGGAGCCCTTTAATTTTATTACTGGTGTTCAAACTCGACTTTCTTAGTCTGCTTGTTGATAATGGCTCTTTACTCGTCGGTACTTGAACTAGTCAGTAGCAAATATTTTACAGGCATTTGACCAGAATTAATTAAGTGTAAAAGATCATATCATTTTCTTGAACAACCACTTTGAAGAAGATCATAATGCTGACAATTCTTTCAAAACGCTTTGAGAAATAAATGAAAAATGTTTGAGTGCATCAGGTAGTGCATTGAACTACCCAAAAATTGGAAAGAAACAAACTCACCGATCCAATATTCCTTCGTTCTCATCCGAAAATTATTTTAGAACATAAATTTTCGTTCCTCACTTGGATTATCTGATAATGTCCCTTAAAGAGCGGTTTTCAGAAGAAAATAAATCCGAATATGCAATATTTCAGTTATCACCTACAAATATGCAGAGCATGGACTCATCCAATTTCAATTTGACTGTCCAAAAGAAAACTGAAAAATATGGATCCTTTTTGGATAATTTTTCTGCGGAGTGCATCATGTCCACAATACGATGAATTTTGACCAAAGTTAATATACCAATACATGTGATGTGTTGAAAATTGCGGCAGAATTTTATCGCTTTTCTCAGCACTATCTATAAGACTTTCCATTCCCGCCACAATATGTACAGCAGAGCGATCTTTCATTACATTAAGAAAGGTAAAAGCTTGGCTAAGCTCAAAAATGAGCGATGAAAGCCTTGATGAGTTGTGAATGATGAACATTCACAAAAACCTAATAAAAGAAAATACGGAGCCTTAAAATAAAATTATATACTGTTTTGGTAAACAACAACGAAAACTGCGATTCTTGTTTTCAACGAATAAAAATACAAAAAAATTTGTTTCATGTCATGTAAATGAGCATCATTATAGTATTTATTGTAAACGTAAAAGAAAAAAGGTGAGTATCATACAAAAAATAAAAGTAATGTTCAAGGAAATATATTTGTTTGCCCCCCCTTGGAAAAATCATGCGGGTGCCTATGCAGGAATTAGCCCGTTCTTGTCTTTTTTCCATCCCCATTGCTCTGCATTTTGTTCGTTCCCATACCACTGCTGAACCTGGTGATAGGTCAACGCTTTGCGTCAATGTGTCCTAACATTTGGTCAGGGTGATTAGACGTTCAACGAAAAAAGTCAATGCGTTGAAGGTAAAAACAATGTCAAAGTAGGAAGGTGTCGACGAAGAGAGAGAAGGGAAGAGACGGACCATAGTGAGTTTTCCATGTATTGTACAAATTTTTTTTAAATTAAATGTAACGGGTTGACGTAGCCGTATAATGGTTTGCGACGCTCGTACGACGAAATTATTGATTTAAAAAAAAAGGTTATAACATCAATTGAAGCAAACTTTCTCTAGGTTTATTTTATTTATATGTGTTTTTACTGTAAAATGTGTCGGAAAGGAGTTATTATCAAAAAACTGCTTTTAGCCCTCATTTTTCCAATATGGCGGTGCGAGCGGCAAAGATACGAGGTGGCAATATTGTAATTCTGAAAGAACACGTCGAAATCTATAAAATTGCCAACGATCAAAACTCCCGGAAAACTTTCCAGGTAAAATTGCCAAATGAGTTATTATATGTTCAAACTTCAAAGATGTATGGATGCATTTAGTGTTTCACTTAAGCGGAGTTATTTCAGAACAAAATAATTATTTGTGGGAAAGAAAATTTTTTTCAATTAAAGGGAGCTTTCAAATAAGCGGAGTGCAGTTATCCGTACTAATTTGTGTGAAAAGGCCGTGAAAACAAACAGTGATACATTTCTTGTTGCATATATCCGAACGTTCCATTTAAGCGGAGTGCATATAGGCGGAGTCGACTGTGTTTATTTTTTTTAACCTTTAGGTAGGTATGTAGGTAGGTACATAAAGATTTATGTAGGGGTTTCATGTAGGTAGGTTGGTGGGTGTGCAGTGTGCACAGGATGGTACCTATATTGAATTTTTAACATTTAAAATATATAGGTAGGTATGTATGTACATACATATGTATGTACAATTGTACATATATTATACACATATAAGTATTTATATACGAAAAAATATAACCTTCCCATTTATTGGTACGTATGCGTAAGTAATACACACTTTTGCAAAAATGTTTATTTAAAAAATGTATTAATAGGTAGATACACATACAAAATAGATCGAATCCTTTTTTACCAAAAAGAAATATTTTCTATCACTATACCTACCTACCTGAGCAAACAGTTTGGAAAAAAATAAAAAAATTAGATTAAGAGCCGATTTTCCAATCATCAGTTAAAGAGTCAGTTAACTGTCAGAGGAATAAAGTTATTAGACTGTTAAAAGGTCAGATAACAGCATTGAATTTTTCAATCAAAAATAAACACTCGGTTAATTATTCTATAGAATAACATTGAAATTCAAAAAATGTTCAAATCAAAACGTCACTTTTACTCGTTTTTCGTGTTTATTCTATTGTTTTATACCAAATACCATTGGTATTTCAATTATGTTTTTAAAAAAGTGCATTTTTAAACATTTATTATGGAAAAATGTAAGAAATATTAAAAAAATTAGTTATGTGGTGTGGGTCTCCTCATGCCGTCCGTCGGTCGGCGCGTCTGTGCGCCCATTGTTATTTGAGCTATAGAGCCTATACGGATGGATCGATTTGCTTCAAATTTGGTACAGCGCATTTTTATGTGATTCCCTAGAGTTGAAATTCGAATAACGGAATTAGGTATTCCACGTTTTTTGAGAAAATGATCTTATTTTTGGGTTATTCAAGTAGGTATATCTTTTTGATGGTTCGATCGATTTTGTTGTAACTTTCTAATCTGGTGCTTTTCCGTGGTTTAAATAATATAGCATTCAAAAAATTTGAAAAACATTGTTTAAAAAAAAAAAAAAATTAAACAAAAAATCAATTTTTAATGGGTAATTTTGACTCTTTGAATATTTTCTCGTTAAATATACATATACATGATGCAACTTCCATATGAAGTTACACACAATGGTTAACCACAAGAGCAAGTTCGTGCGATCAAGTCGTGCATATTTTTTAACCTGAAGCTTCTTCGAAAATCCACATATTCCCATTCCGAAAATTGATTAGGTCTATTTCTAATCACCTTTTTCTCTTGATTGATGATTCGAATAGACCATTCGATTTTCCTCTTCATAATAACATCGTCAAAAGCTTCAAAGCAGTCCATTTTCATATAATATTCAAAACAATATGAATTAGTTTTGTTTACATTTAATTTATTCCTAAGAACTACTCCTTATCTCGCTCTCAAATGAGCAGATAACTTTATTCCACTAGTAAAAGTTTAATTCCTAGGAATTAGTTGTATCTGATTGTTGAAAAACTGATTTTTAGTCCATCGGAAGAATAAGTACTAACTGTTGGCTTAACTGACTATTGAACTATTGAAAAATTGGCCCTAAATGATATTTTTTATGAAAATGAATAGATTTAAAAAAAAATAAAAAAATTGTTTTTTAAACAAATTGATATACACCTAAAAGACGTTATTTCAAAAAAGCTTGTAAGTAATTTTTTTCGAAAAAAATAATTTTTATGAATAGTTAGGTATAGACAATTTTGAAAAATAAAAAAAAAAAACAAAACATTGGTGTTCTAAATAGTTTTAAAAACCACAAATACATCTGAACACTATTTTTCAAAAAAAAAAACTAAGCAATTGTTTCGAAAAAAATAGATTTTATGAATATAGACATAGCATTGAAAATTTAAAAAAATTCAAAATTTGGGGTTCAATTTTGTGCACTTGATTTTTTTGAAAACTCAATAAATAATTTGATTTAAAATTTATTTTTAAAATCAGAAAATATAAAATATAGTAACAAACATTTTATTTAAAGTTAAAAAAAAGAGTGTGTGTACACTGTGTACTGACGTACGCGTGCTAGAAGTAAAACTTTTTTTCTCTCAAACAAAGCATCTGTCATATTCTAACTTATAAACGTACAAACATTTTGTGTGAACCAACATAACAACTAATAAATTGATGACTTATATCATAATGAAATTGGTTAGATAGTCAAAATAAAGTTGACGATTTTCGCTTAGCCATTAGAATTGAAGGTATAGGTCCATGTTCTGTAACTCAGGCGATAACTTTTCGAATCGTTAAAAAAATTAAAAAAATCAGTAAAACAGGGTTTTATTATATGTATATTATATTTATGTATAAATTACAAAACCGTTTTATTTCAAACCAACACTCATACCTGCAAAACAGAGAAAAAATATTTTCCATGATTTTTTTTTCTGCACCTGACAAAAAAAAACTCAGAAAAAACTACTGACTTCATTAAATCAAATCGCTCTAGCTCAGCTCTATGCAACTTTATGCAGCTGAGTTTTTGGTTTTATATGAATAAATGTATAAGGATTTACTATCCGTCGAGCTTAGATTGATTATGTTTGAACCTTTTTTTTCTACTCAGTGTAAAAACGAAAAAGCGTGCAAAAATGGGTGTTTAAAAAAACATTAAATTTAGCAGTTTAAAAAAATTTATCATTTTTTTTTCATTTCTGATTACAGCAATTAACACATATATCAAGTAAAAATAACAAAAAAAAGTTTTATTTACACCTTTTTCTAGTTTTTACACTCAAAATTTAAAAAAAATTTTAAAAACAATTGTTTTTTTTCGAACCATACAAATTTGTCAACTTTGACTCGCTCTATAAGTCAAACCATTCATACAAATGAAATAATTTTTTCGATTACTAGAGCTCCAAACATTTGTCAATTCAAAAAAAGTAAAAGTTTTGCATTATATAATCACCCGAAAAATGAATTTCGCAAGCACTTTTGCCTAAACGGGCCACTGTGCGTCGGGGCTAATAAATTACATGTTAAATGCAACAACAACTAATCCCTCTGGGCTTAGCTAAGGGCGCAGAATTCTCGGGTCTTAACTTAAGCACGGAGAACAACTCTGTTATTGGCTTGAATTACATACTTGTAATCAGTAGTTTTTATGGAAACTCCATTTTTGTATCTGTTATGGCGTCGCTAATCTCCAATGTCATTTTTTTTAACCAAATCACTCCGGGCTTTTATGAGCTTAATGCTATATGCGAAACCAATAGAAAACTATCGAAGACCGAAATTTCAATGTATAAATAATCTTAACTAATCACGTTATTTATTTTATTACTGACTTTTCTGTGATTCTGTCCAAGAAATTTCATTGGATATAAAATCAAAGTTTAGCAAAATGTCATTATGAGAGTAAAAAAATGAAGCCCAAACATGGTGTCATTCACGGCAATACGAAATACTGCTATTATAAATACTTTATACACGACTAGTTTTAAGTCTTCTTCTTTTGAACATAGAGAGTGGGTCATTCCAAATTTGAGTCAAGATTTAAAAATCAATGTGTTAACAGCGCACGACTCACAAGATATATTTTCAAAAAAAACTTTAAAAAGTTTCATCACCCCGAAGTCGTCATGTAATAGAGGACTTTACATCATTAAATTTGTGTTTCTGTTAACACAACCCGATATCCCACCTAACATCCCCCATTTTCATGGTGAAAAGATGGTGAGTTGGAATTTTTTCAAAGATGGCTGCGTTATTTGCACATACAAAATGGTCGATCTAGCAAAACAGAACAAACCCACCCCATTAAGTTGTTGTTGAAATTCACATCTATTCATCGGCACGGGATAAAAAATGTTGCCATACAAAATTCTTATTAAAATGTTCTATGTACTACTGAAATTTATGGACTAAAGGCCGATAAAACCTATTTTGAATCAATAATTCAACAAGTCCAATTAAATAGTGCTAAGTCTTCTACTTGGCTGATGTATTTCAGTAGTATATAGAATTTGTATTATAAAAACCTTCATATAAAAACAAAGCCTGGCCCTGGGCAAAATTTCCAGCTTAATGATTAAGAATTTTAATCTTGTTGGATATAGTTCACATTGGATTTTTGTCAAAAAGTTCATGTAAGTTGAACTGAACTTAATAAAAATTGCGTATTGACAAGGCACTCACTAGTCAACTGATGAGTCCAAGTGAGATCGCCGGGACGAAACGCCAATTTTTATGGACTAAAGGCCGATAAAAGCTATTTTGAATTATTCAAAAGCAACAGCGACCCTCACTATATTCCGTTATAACTTTTCTTAAAGCTGAAATTCCATTTGCCAACGTTCGTTTTAAATCAACTCGTTGACTGAATACTTTTTATGAAATTAATTTTATTTTTAATCTCATTTTTTGTTCACAATTTAACTATATTAAGGGCCAGTTTCACAGTCGACACTTACCGGAATAAGTGGCACTTAAGTTTCCCATATTAGGACTTCAGGCTAAGGGCCAGTTTCACAGTCGACACTTACCGAAATAAGTGACACTTAAGTTTCCCATATTAGGAATTTAAGCTAAATTTCATAGCTAGCATAAGTGGAACTTAAGTCACCAACATCGGAGACTTAAGTGCCACTTATTCAGGTAACAGTGAACGTTGATATTGAGAATTAATCTTTCAAATTCCCCACTTAAGTGTCACTTTTCTGACTGTGAAACTGGCCCTAAGTTTTATAGTCAGGTCAAGTGGAACTTAAGCCACCAACATCGGAGTCTTAAGTGCCACTTATTCAGATAAGTGTGCACTATGATATTGCGCATTAATCTTTCAAATTGCCTTACCTAAGTGCCACTTTTCTGACTGTGAACTGGCCCTACTACCTCCGTTTATACTATTCAATGCTCCTATCAATTCAAGGTAAAGCACTGAAAACTCTTTTTTTTTTTTATTTTCTTTTTAATTTAAGTTGTTTTAGGGAACAGTTTTTTGAAAAATTAGTTTTAAATCTCGGTTTTCAAAAAAAAAAAAAAATGGAAAAAGAATTTCAAACTAATTTTTTTCAAAAATTTACATTATTAATCATTATATTTGTTTTTAAAATTCAAAATTTTAATGTTCTTATAAATGTTTAGTCAAAAACAGAAAACTCTGCTTAAATGTCTCGTAATTTTTGAGAAAATTGAAAATAACTTAATCTACTTTACTAGCTCTACGTAGTGGAAACAGGATCTTTAGAGCAACTTGAACAACGGAAAGGGAATTTTATTTCTGTTATTTTCAATGTTCTAAAGAACTAGATGAGATTTTAGGGTCTGGTTTTTGGAGTTGGAAACAAAACTTATTAGAGCATTAAATATTAAAAACAAAAATACTACTTAATAACATAAACATTTTGAGATTGAAAATTATTTTTCAAAAACTGTTGACTAATACAACATTATTTAAAAATAAAATAAAAGAAGATATTTCAAGGTTTACAGAAAAGTATAGCATACCATTGTAAGTATTACAAAAATTTAGAAAATTGCCCCTCCCGGCTAAACGGGAGGAAAAGACCCCCCTCTTATAAGATTTTTGTCATGTATCGACCCATTCTACACGCTCTAGCTTTTTGTCGTACCTTATGCGAATCATTCTGTAACATTTTTTGCTGTAAATATTTTTCCATCTAAAAAAAAATCTTTGCCCCCCCAGAGCAAAATCCTAGTTACGCCGTTGAACATATATAAGAATATAATAAATAAATAGAGATTTCAAAAATAATAATCTTAATATATTTTTTGTAAAGAAAAGTTGCTTTAGTTACAACACTTATAACTCAAGAACGGCTGGACCGATTTTAATGATCTTTGATTTGTTGGATTTCTCTCCGCCCCGAATAGCCGAATAATATCAGAAAAATCTTTTTGTATGGTGAAATGGGGTAAAATGAAAAGGATGTAGCTATGTACCAATATGGGAAAGGTTATTCCTAGGAAATGACTTCAAGGATATTTTTTTATTTGAAATGTGTTTGCTAAGATTTCCAATTATATCGGAGAATAATTTTTATTATTTTTTCTTTAAAAATTTAGTTTTGACAATATTCTTCAATTTTAATTTAAAAAAAAAACTATAGGTTTGTATGTCGTAATGAAATCACTAGCTCATATCACACGTAATCTATAATTTGTTTGACATTTCATACGAATCTCAGTATTCACAGAAACTCAAAATAAAGTTCATTTGCAATCAGGGAAAAGTGCCAAATCGATTTCAAATATTTCATTTTTTCCATTTGAAAAAAACCAATAAAGGAAATGAAATGCCACCACCTGAATACATTACATTGATTAACATTATAAACCTCAACTTGAATCAGAGGAAGACAATCTTTTTATACTCTTCTCATACTTTTTATAAAGGTAATAAGCCGGCCGTATTCATAAGCCGTATTTTATTATAGCCGATCGATGATCCATATACATAGATCATCTCATGAAAATAAAAAAATTCGAATCTTAGTGACAACTGGGTTGTATACCTATCTCTTTTTTCCTTGCGTTTATTTATTTTTCATTTATTCTGTGTCTTTTTTCTTTACACTACAGCTCACAATTCCTAACCATTTGCAAAGCATAAACTAAACTTTTGCTTCATGAAACGTGATCCCGATAGAGAGCAGGATCTCGTGTTCTTGTTGTAATCCATGTATTTTGATGATATAAAGGGTAGTTTTCAATCTGGCAATACTTTTTTCGGAGTTGGTCTCTTCGACAGCTGCCACTTGATTTATGGTCAGTTTGGTTTACCGTTTCATAATTAATAGACTTACTCCTAAACAACGTTTGTAAATCGTGTAAATTTATTACGAAAATAATGGTTCGTTTCGCGCGACGCATCGCTCGTTGCGTCCAATCGTCATGATCGCAAAATCGACATAATCGCAGAATCGCATAAATTCGAGCAACCATGGATCGGTTTCGCGCCTCTCGGTTGGAATTTATTCGAGCCAGCGGTGGCGGCCACTTGCCCGAAAACATTTTTAAAACATAATTGCAAACCCTTATCTTTATAATAAAGCTAAATTCTTGGCCATAACATTAAATTATGGACGAGACTAGAGACATGCCAATTTATAACAGTTATAACAGTTTTTCGCCATTTAAAGTGAGCGTGCGTAAACGCGCTTCGCGCGACTTAAAAAAAAAACTCTGGGTGCCCGAAGTATGTCCACCGGCGGAGGACCCTCGCCCTGCGGGGCCGCATAAACAGTACTTTTATAAACCAAAACTGTTATAATTGGCATGTCTAGAGTCACTTCCTTAAATTATATGCATTTCATTTCTTCCTGAAAAACAAACGTCTACAAAAACACCCTTTTTTGTTTTAGAGGTTGTGACTACCCTTATGATGATAATACACAGTAAGAGCGTTTAGGAAAGTGGGAGAGGATTTGAAAGGAGATACCGATGCACATTGGTTTTAAATGTTTGATCATCGAATTGGCTAGGAAAAATTGAGCCGGGTAACGCATTCCACATTCTTGTAGTAAAACTAAAGAAAGAATCTCTGTACTTAACAGTACGTCCGAAGTTGGGCTCAAGGGTAAACTGATGCGCATTCCTAGAAGTACGAGTATTACGGTTGAATTGTTATAGGGGAGGAATGCAACTGGATATTTCACTAGAACAATGTTTATAAAAATATCGATAACATAATAAAAAGCTTCCGTTATAGTTCTATCGCCTTTCATTTTTAAAGCTCTCTTTTGAATTTTATCTAATAGACGCAAGTGGGTTATTGGAGCACCTGCCCAAATATGAGAATTGAATTCCATTTTTGGACGAATGAAGGCTTAATAGGTTACACCCACATCAGAGGGGGAGACAAATTTCTTGCATCGACGGAGAAAATCTTATGAAAATCATCATAAAAACGACTAAAGTCATTTTAAACTATTGCTTAGTTAAACCAAAACCTTGCATTTTCATTTATTGTAATTTTGGTCAATGGCCAAACTTCTATTTTTAAATACAGAAATGGAATTGGAAGAACTTGCTTTAATTGATCTTATTTAAATTGTAGTTAAGGAAAAAAAAGTTGAGCAAACCACTATGAATACGCCCCAATAGAAATTCGTATTAACAGAATTTCCTTTGAAAATTCATACTTTGGTTTTTTCATTGTATTAACTAGCTTTCGCTACATTAATTTATAATATAAAACCATAAAACGTTGGAGAGACGACATCGCTCGACAAAATAGCAGATGGGAGAGAGTTGCCAGAGACAAAGTAGCGTGGAGAAATTTGGGGGAGGCTTGCATCCACATGTAATTTAACTAAAACTTGATTTAAATTACCTAGTTATACATTTGTTTTTAAATTGAATTTAATTATTTATAATAGTAGACATTTTTTATATTTTTTTTTCTTTCCAAAAATTTAATACATATATGTAAAATTGGATGAATAAAGCTTATAATAATAATAATAATGATAATAATAATAATAATAATAAGACATAATTATAAGATCACTCAGGGAAATAAAAAAGGAAATTCCATGAATATATTTAAATATGAATAACATACTCCCACTAGATACCGTTGTTTAAATCGAGTCGATAAAAGACGATTTTTATCATTTCGGAATATTTGAAAAATAAAGTTTTTTTCATGGAAACAGCAGTGGTAAGGGGTTCTCAAAAAGATTTTTTTTTTAATATTATTGAAACAAATGTGGAAGACTGAATCCGAAGTAACTATATCAAAAACTTTTTTATGTTCACTTCCGTTATGCAATCCGGATTTTGTTTTAATTTGAGAAAGGCAATTGAAGTTCTTTGTGTGCTACCAGTCAGCAGAGCCAGAACGTTTGTTTTCCACTTTAAGACGGTTAAAAACGTGGCTGTAGGCCACAACAACGGGTACCAGGCTTAACGGATTAGCATTGTTGAATATTCACAAAGAAATCGATGTAATCCCTGAAGATGTGGTGGGTGGATTTAATTTTTTCACAAAATTTAAAAAATTGACCGATTTTAGAAAGATTTTTTTTTGGAAATGGGTTTACATGGTGAAATGGGGTCAAATAAAAAAATTTAAGAAATTCTTTTTTTGTTTGAATTGTGTTTTTTGTATGGAGGAATAGGATAAAAATAAAAAACTTTTGAGAATTGTTTATTTTGGTGTTTGAAAGGTTATTTTTAGTGGATGGCTCAAGGTTCATTTTTTTTTTCAAAAAATTGTTAGTTATAGTGTGCAATGGGTTAAGAATGCAATGTTGTATTCGATTTCAAAAATTCTTTTAGTATAATAAAGACTTTTTCTAGGCGATGACTTAGAATTTTTTTTTCGAAAAATTGATATTTATAGGGTGATGCGGGGTAAAAAAAAGAGGGATATCCGATTTTAAAAAATCTGTTTGTGATTGAAAGGTTATTTTTAAAAAAATGATATTTACAGAGTGAAATGGGATAAACACAAAAAAGTGGTTTTGATTACAAAAATTCCTTCTGTGTTGGGAAAGTAATAAAGGTTGGACTTAATTTTAATTTTAATTTAGCTTTATTCAAGCATATACCTTAAAAATAAATAACAAACAAATTTTTAAAGCTATGAAATAACTAAAACATAAGTTATTATAGTAATAAAGTAAATATGGATTGAAAGGATTATTAGTGGAGAGCATTCTTAAGGGTGGCTTTCGAACAGTTAATATCAAAAAAACTTTGAATTGTTCGCTTTACTTAGCATTACTTCATTTTCGCCATAGGCGGTTCGGTGAAAAGGTATATAAAACATTGGTATGGATCTCAGACAACGATGATTTATATTCAACTTAACTTTGTTAAGTAAGTCAACACAGTCAATAGTTCCAATTAATAACTGATGCAGAAAAAGTAAGTCAGCATTATCACGACGTTTGCTGAGTTTTTAAGACGGTTCTTGTAAGGGGGCAGTATAAATGGGTCATCCCATGCAAGTCCCCTCAAAGCAAATCTAACAAATCTGCGTTGAACGGATTCAATTCTTTGAATGAAAGCGTACTCAAGCAGAGGCCTAACAAAAGTTATATATAGGAATTTTTTGAGGTAGGGATCTGAGAATTAATTGGACCAGCGTTTAATGAATCCCAAGAGCTAGTTCACTCTGTTCATAATAAAGGGTGATTTTTTAGCTGGTTTGGTTTTGGCAACACTGGTTTTGACAGCTGACGTGTGTTTAGTACCTTGTGTCACTGTCAAACAGCTTCAGTTTGGTTTGCAATTTAACCATGGATCGTCTTACAAATGAACAACGCTTGCAAATTATTGAATTTTACTATCAAAATTCGTGCTCGGTTCGAAATGTTCATCGCGCGCTGCTTCCATTTTATGGTCGGCATTCTCGACCTTCTGAGCAGTCTATTCGGAAGATTGTGACCAAATTTCGCACCAAATTTGCTTTGTTGGACATTAAACCACCAACACGTTTACGTACTGTGCGTAGTGAAGAAAATATTGCGGCCGTATCAGCTAGTGTGACAGAAGACCGCGAAATGTCGATTCGGCGCCGTTCCCAGCAGTTAGGCCTTTGTTACAGCACTACGTGGAAAATTTTGCGGAAGGATCTGGGCGTAAAGCCTTTTAAGATACAGCTGGTGCAAGAACTAAAGCCAGCCGACCTACCACAACGCCGAATTTTTGGTGGATGGGCTCTTGGAAAGCTGGCCGAGGATCCGCTTTTTTATCGAAAAATTGTGTTCAGCGATGAGGCTCATTTTTGGTTGAATGGGTACGTAAATAAGCAAAATTGCCGCATTTGGAGTGAAGATCAGCCAGAAGCATTGCAACAGCTACCAATGCATCCCGAAAAAGCCACTGTTTGGTGCGGTTTATGGGCCGGCGGCATTATTGGGCCATATTTCTTCAAAGATGATGCGAATCGCAGCGTTACTGTCAATGGTGAACGCTACCGAGCGATGATAACAAACTTTTTTTTGCCCGAAATGGAAGTTCTTGACTTGCATGATATGTGGTTTCAACAAGACGGTGCCACATGCCACACAGCACGCGAAACAATGGCGCAATTGCGAGGCGAGTTTGGTGAACAGTTAATTTCACGTTTCGGGCCGGTCAATTGGCCGCCTAGATCGTGCGATTTGACACCATTAGATTATTTTTTGTGGGGGTATGTCAAGGCTAATGTCTATAGGGACAAGCCCGCTTCGATTGACGCACTGGAAGCCAACATCCATGCATTCATTCGCGAGATACCGGCCGATATGTGTGAAAGAGTATGCCAAAATTGGACTCAGCGGATGGGCTACCTGAGACGCAGCCGCGGTCAACATTTGCATGAAATTATCTTTAAACATTAAATTGCAAGGTTCAAACTATCGATTCAAATAAATATATTATTCATTTTTTCGAATTTTTTGTGTTTTTTTTTTTTTTAAAGTTCTAAACCTCTTAAAAATCACCCATTAGTATCATGAGCTCGGACATTAAGCTGATTATCGCAAAGAACCCCTAAGTCGCGAATGGAAGTAGCAAACGAAACTTGTTCATTATTCATATAAAGGGTTTTCCAATAAGAGGTGTTATTTTGAATAGCCCGCTATTTCGGTAGTTGTCACTTTTGAAGCTGTCATTTTTTGACATTTGACAAGAAGAAACTACGCCATTAATAAAAATGGAACGATACATGCTTCAACAACGCATTGAAATTATTAAAATTCACTATAAAAATGGTGAAAATTTGGCAGAGACGGTTCGTAAAACTAAAACATTTTTGGGTCGTCGTGAAGCACCTTGTCGGACCGCAATACAGAAATTGGTGGACAAATTCGAGCTGTTGGGACAAGTTAGTGATGTGAAGAATAAAACCCGTGCACGTCGCTCAAGAATAACTGAGAATATTGCTGTTGTAGCCCAAAGTGTTGAAGAAAACCTGGTTTGTCCATTCCTCGTCGTTCTTTGGAATTAGGCATTCCACAAACGTCATTTCACCGTATTTTGCATAAAGACTTGGGTCTTAAGGCTTATAAAGTTCAGTTAACACAAGAACTCAAGCCGGCTGATCATCAACAACGTCGTGTCTTTGCTGATTGGGTCCTTGAAATGCATGAAAATGATCCGGAATTTCATCGAAAAATCATCTTGACTGATGAGGCCCATTTCCACCTCGGAGGCTACGTCAACAAGCAAAACTGTGGCATCTGGGGCTCGGAAAACCCAAGAGTTATTGTTGAAAAGCCTCTCCATCCTCAATGCGTGACTGTTTGGTGCGGTTTATGGTCCGGCGGGGTCATTGGACCTTACTTTTTCGAAAATAAGGCTGGAGCAACAGTTACGGTCAATGGATTGCGCTGTCGAGAGATGATAAATGATTTTTTATGGCCGGAATTGGATGGTATTGATCTGGACAACGTTTACTTTCAACAAGACGGCGCTACGTGCCACATAAGCAATGAAACCATCGATCTTTTACGGGAAAAGTTGCCGGACCGTGTTATCTCTCGAAGAGATATATCACAATTGGCCATCGAGATCTTGTGATTTAACACCTTGCGACTTCTTCCTTTGGGGCCACGTGAAATATAAGGTCTACGCCAACAGCCGAGCGTCGATTCAAGACCTCAAAGATGGAATTCGTGAGGCTATCGAGGACATAGGGCAGCCACTTTGCGATTTGGTTATGGAAAATTTCATGAAAAGGATATGGTCCTGTAAGCGTGGTCGTGGCGGCCATTTGGCTGATGTTGTGTTCCATTATTAACGGCATACCTTCCTCTTTATAATAAAATAAATATCCGATCATTTATCTCAAAAAATGCCATTTTTCTTTGAATATCAAAATAACACCTCTTATTGGAAAACCCTTTAGTAAGCGTTGAGGAAGAGGAAGGCGTTTGCGGGAGTAAGTAATAGTTTGACATTTAATTGATTAAGCTCAAGGAAATTTTGAAGGCACCAGATATTTAAGTCCGTTTGAAGTGACTGAGAATCTTCCGTGCATGTAATCCGTTTGAAGGTACGCATGTCATCGGCATAAATCTTCAGGTCATACTTATTCCATGGCACAAATACTATTTGATACAAATTCAGTAAGATTAGATGTCGTTGATCTACCTTTGAGAAAACCGTGTTGCTCATTATAAAGGAGTGATCTACAATGAAGAAGTAAGTTATCATGAACTATACTTTCCATGATGATCATTAGATTTCCCAGAAAGTAGTATTCAATTACAAAAAGGAGCTAAAATATTTATCTACATAAGTATGTATAAATTTTCTTTTGTAATTTTTATGCAAAGCTTCGGTGGGCCAGCTAGTTAAAAAATAAATAAAAGGCTTCAATTGAATATTGCAGTTAGCTCTTGTACGGAAAAGGTTCCTCTTTTAGAGAATAGTTTTGGTGGATGAATGGAGCCTACAACATCGTTACACGGATAAGTTTGTTCATCTTTTGAAGAGAGCCATTTTCAGAGTTTTAATGCCTTTCGCATCGAGTTAATCATAAAAGTTACATTTTGTTCATCGAATGCGACGGTTTTTCCAGGGTATATTTGTTCATCATATAAAAAGGCAACGAACTTCCCTACCTCTTTGCTCCAGAGCAAAGCAGCCCCAAAAATAGGAAAAAAGTACATGGTCAGAAAAAATATATTTCATGCGTAAGGTATTAACAGAGCATTATTTCATGCTTAAAGTATTAACAGTTCATTATTTTAACTAGAAAATTTGTTCTTACTTGATCAAAGATCACTAAATTAGCAGGACACATCAAATTTTCCACTTATAAAAAAAAACAAACAAATTTACTAGCCGAGCTTCACAACTTAACTGCTTCTTACCAACAATACTGGTAAACGATCACTTGAATTTTGTGAAAGATGTTTATTTGTGTGTGTGTACATTACGGTTGTTTCGACTTAGAGAACATAACATGTCTGCCCCTCTGGATGGGAAAAGTTACTCCGTTTTACGGTATGCCTAGTGACTAAAAAAAGCATTTCATTCAAAAATTTTGAAAAATTAGCTTATAGAACATATTTCATTATTTTCTTAAAAAATGACGAAATTAGTTTTAAAGGGAAATTATTGGAGAGCTTTGTTTGAATGGAACATGATTTCCAAAACCACTTAGAGCAATTAATTTGAAACTCAGAATCGTTTTAACAGTCCAAATCAAGTAAGCAGTTTTGAAACGACAGCGTTTTGTATATAACTCTAAAAAGAATTCGTATGATTTTCTTTCAAAATTTTTGTGAGTTTAAATTTAAGAATTTTAAGCGCTTTTAAAAACCATTTTCAATTCTAACAAAATTTTTGCATAAGAACACGTTTCATTATTTTCTTCAAAAATGTCAAAATTAGTTTTAATGGAAAATTTTTGGAAATTTTTGTCGAATAATTGAAAACGGTTTTCATAAACATTTAGAGGACTCAATTGGAAACTCAGAACCATGTTAATAATCCAAATCAAGTAAGTAGTTTTGAAATGACAGCACTTTGTATATAACACTTGCAAGAATTTCGCTTGATTTCTTCTTGAAATTCTGTAACTAAACATGGATGCAGATTTCTCATAATTTTGTTATGTTCTATCTAGGTTAGTTAGCGCGCACTAAAGGGATTTTGACTACCCTTAAAATGCTTAAACACAGTGCTAGCGTTAGGAAAATACGGAAGGATTTAATAGGAGATACCGATGCACATTGGTTTTGAATTTCTGAATATCGAAATGGGAGGTAAAAACAGAGCCAGGCAAAGCATTCCACATTCTTGTAGTGCGGCTAAAGAATGAATCTCTATACTTGACTGTACGTCCGAATTTGGGCTTAAGGGTAAACTGTTGAGCATTCGTAAAAGCGCTAGTATTACTGTTGAACTGTTTAAGGGGAGGAATACAGCTGGCTATTTCACTAGAACACTGTTTGTGGAAGTAGCGATAAAATAGAGAGAGATATGAAACATTACGGTGGTGTTCCAGAGTCTTAATTCTTTCTGTTATACTTATATCACCTATCACTCTTAAAGCTATTTTTTGAATTCTATCCCAGAGATTCAGATGAGTTAAAGGAGCACCTGCCCAGATGTGAGAGTTGTACTCAAGCTTTCGACGGATAAAGGCTTTGTAGATTACAGCCAGATCAGAAGGGGAGAAAAATTTCTTGCATCACCGAAGAAAACCTAAACATTTAGCAGCATTTTTGGTGACGTTGAATATATGGTCATTTCACAAAAGGTCGTCTGTGATGCACATATCGAGAACTGAAAGTTGTTCGGTTTCTTCAATGCAAGTACCGCTCATGCATAGCGGCATGGGGGCGGGTTCCGCTTCAACGACAAGAGACAGCATTGGGTTTTTGAAGCATTAAATTCTACGCGGTTTTTGATTCCCCATTGGACAATGCTGTCGAGATCAGACAGATCACATCCGAGGGACAAGGATGTGACTCTAGAAACGAATATGAAAAGCTGAGATACAGTCGTCGATCATTGATGAATATCAGAAAGAGAGTCGGAGACAAAACGGAGCCCTGGAGCACACCAAGGTTAATAAAACTTATTTCCTTAACTTAATATTTTCCAATTATTTTCCTTACAAAAGCGACAAACTTTATTTCACTTCAAATCGTTTTTATTATTCATCGATCTCAATAGTATGCAATTTAAATTTATATTTTATAACACGTATCCATTAGTTTCCACTAAAATATTCTAGTATTTCTTCTAGCAGTTTCCATTCCAGTTGTTGACCGATGGCGGACTGGAATTGGTGTCACAAGATGGCACTATAAGCAGTCTAAGAGCCAACGACATAAATTGTCCAGTCATTTATTTAATTTTGTAAGGTAAATCAATAGAAGGCCTTTGGGGAGTTGTGCAAGAATCAGCTTGTCTGCCTGCATTTTGGTGTGACCAACATGTGTAAAATTTGACACAAAAGTGTGACAAAAATGAAAGAAGTCAAGTCATTTATTTAATATTGTAAGGCATATCAATAGAAAACCTTCAGGGCGCTGTACAGGAATCATCTTGTCTGCCTGCGTTTTGGTGTGACCACATGTGTAAAATTCGACACATGGTTCGAAAAAGTCAACTCGCATAATGTTAAATGTTAACTTTAAATCCTAACCGTAAGTAGTTTGTATACAATTTTGTTGCTGTCATTTGTTACACGATACTCCCACAAGTGTCAGAGCAAAAATTTAGACTAAAGTTCCTCGACGAACCCGTCGGCAGAGATCTTCAAATGTTGACAGCTCGAAATTTTTCAATAAAATCCAGTTTTTTTCTTTATGTTTTTTGAAACCGGAAGTGACTTACACATAACTTTATTGAACGTTATTTGTTACATAACACTCTCACAAGTGTGCAAAAACACAGACCAAAATCCTTTGAGGAACCCCCTGACAGACCTCTTAAAATGTTGACAGTTCGATTTTTTTTTTTACTAAAATTCAGTTTTTATGTAACTTTTGTACTTTAAACCATAATGGAAAGTGACTCATATAAAATTTTTTGGCAAGTATTTATAAAATGATGCTCCCACAAGTATCAATGCAAAAACACAGACCAATATCCTTTGACGAACCCCCTGACAGACGTCTCTTAATTAAAAAAATTAAAGTGTAACAAATATAAATATTTTATTCATATCGAAACAAAAGAAAGATTAATAAATTTACAGGAAGTATGCACATACAAGAAAACAGTATCCAATTGCTATTTGAATTAATTTTCAGACACATAGTCATCATCTGAAACGAGGAGTTACAAAGAAAGTGTATCACCATTACATAATTATCATTACAAGAATTATGAGTGTCAACATTTCGAAACAATATTCATCGATCGAAAAATGGTTCGGTGGATAATTTGCCGTTAATTAGTCGTTAATTAATTGTGATAATTTGGAATTTGCCGTTCCATGTTTTCTATGTTTTTTTTGTTGATATCAACTTAGCGAACCAGCCTCTCAAAAATAGCTAAAAACTTATTAAATTCAATGGTTTTCTACTTAATAGTTTGCCGTTTGGTGGTTTTTAATTATTTGTGACAATATAAATTTTGTCGTGCTATATGTTTTCTATGTTTTTTGCTGTAACGGGTTAAAACTTCTTGTATGGTTTACTGCTAAATAAGTTGCCTTTAATTAAATTGAATGGCAATATTGTTTACCACCCTTAATAAAGCGTTTACTCCAAACGATTTAATAGATGAAAGTCAAAGTTTAACTCCATGATCATTGTAGTGATCTCCTTTTGTTACGAAAATTATAATTGGTTCTCTGAAGGGGACTTATTATTTAACAGAAAGACTTGTTTCAATCAACGCAAAGTCTTAATAATATCCCCCTCAATGACAATATCGTTTATCGCCCTTAATAAAGATTTTACTCAAAACGATTTTATAGATGAAATTCAAAGTTTGACTACATGATTATTGCAGTGATTCCCGTTTGCCATGAAAATTATAATATTTGCTTTGAAGCAGATTTATTACTGAACAGAAATTCTTTTTTCACTAAACCCTAACTCTGAAGAAAGTTCACTTTAACGGCAATATCGTGTATCACCCTTAATAAAGATGAAATTCAAAGTTTAACTACATGATCATTGGGCCTTACTAATAATCAAAAGCTAATGTCGACTATTAGTTAACCGGAAGGTTAAAACAAAGTGCTAAGCTTTAACAAAATGCTACCAATAAACAATTTAACCCTTTCACTAACTAGTCTCCAGACTTTCCTTGAATCTATTACAAAATCTACTACAAATGAGGAAAAAAATTGAATGAACTGTCAGAATTTCCACGAAAGTCTGTCAAAGTTCCAACCGGAGGCAACCAACTAATTAAGTCGTTTGCTGAAGGAACAATTAAAACCCAAGTTGGTTTTATATTATTTCTATCAGCAGGTCCAGTATTTTTAAATTAAAATTAAAAAACAATCACAGCGATATTTTAATATTGTAGTCAGATTTTCTTATTTTTTGTTTTGGGGGGTAGGTAAAACAAGTAGGTAGGTTGTAGGTACAATATTTTATAAAGAAGGCGAAGTTTTACTTGTCGGGAACGCTCTTGCCAGCTACCGAAAAAAACATCGTAAGTCCATCGCTCTGCTTAGTTGCGTCCTCCCTTGTAGCCACATTCACACCTCAGATGCCCGCTCTTGCCACAGCTGTAGCAAGTCTTGGTTACTTGGAAATGTGACTGGCTCTGTTGCATTTGTAACACGATAAAATGAAGTTGGACGAGCTACGGCTATCGTACATCTGTTCGGGACAGTTGCGGGCCCAGTGGTCGAGTTTGTTGCATTTGTAGCGTGTTGGGTTATCCATTTGGGTGCAGGATTTGGGAATGTGACCAATTCCATTGCGACGACTCCTCGGGGCATGCATGAGTGTAATGCCTGGCTTGGTTGCATTTGTAGCATTTCTCCGGGTTGCCTCCATTCCTCCGCCACCGCCCGGAGCCCAGAATTACAGTCACGTGCATAATGGCCAGGACGATTGCATTTGTAGCAAGCGATGATGAAATTGTTGATTGATGTTTTGTTTGTTAAGTTTTTTTTGGATAACTTTATTTTCTGCAACACTGTTACATAAATAAAAAAAAACAACAAAGCAGGAACTGTCATAATTTGCTCTATTCCTTCAAAGTTAAGTATTGCCGTATTATTTTTTTACAGAATGTATTAAAGTACTAATAGTACGTCAATTGATTTAAGTGTTGGAGCAATTTTTTTTAAATTAATAACACCATATTTTTCAACAAGGAAATATATTTCTTATACTTTATTTTAATATTTTTCATTCGAGGAAAATCTTAAACTTAAAATATTTTCAAATAAAAATAAGTAAACTGGCATATTTTGTCTGAGTATTTAATTGTTTTTTTTTTTTAGGTTTTCTATTGTTAAACAGTAAGGGCCAGTTTTTTCACAGTGTATTATCTGTTATCCATGATTATTTCCACTTGTATCAAAAAATCCATAGCTTGAGTTGTCAATCATGGATTAAGCCAATCAGCTGATTTCGGTTGATTTACACCATTTAACCAGGATTTTGAAAATTGTATCAAAAACTTGACCTATTTTGAACAACTGGCTCTAAGGGTATTCACGCAATGTCGATAAGTCGTCGTAAAATTCGTAAAAGTCGTCAAATTCGTAAGTCTATCAAAATTTGTATGGAAAACCTGAAAGATTTACAAAGCTTACGACTGTTTACGAACGTTTACGATGACTTTTATGCCTTTGTATTTTTTAAATTTAGATTATTATCGAAATTCTGATTTCCACAAGTGCACACTGTATGAACAAATAAAACAATCAATTTATGTTGCACATAACTACATAAAAATACAAACAATAAATAAAGTACTTCTAAATGAAACACTTCTTTTTCGCTTTTAAGAAAAATCTGAAGATTGAAACCAACCCATGAATATATGTACCTATACCTATTGAAATCGACCTGATAACATGGGAGTAGAATTAAGTATTAAATACAAATTTCGGTACAATAAAACAGCACTAGGGCAGCACTTTTCATTTAGTGTTCGACTTTAAACATGGATTTCCGTGTATTAAATTTTGACATATTGCTAACGACTAAACTGGAGATTAAAGTCGTTATTGGTATGCGGATTTTCTAAAATCTGAAGATTTTCTTTAAACCTCAACACTAAATTTGATTATTAGTAAGGCCCATTGTATTGATCCCTTTTTGTCATAAAAATTGTCATTTTTACTCTGAATCAGATATAGTATTTAACAGAAATACTTCTTGCACTAGACCCTAACTCTCAAGAAGGTTCACTTTAATGGCAATATCGTTTATCACCCTTAATAATATGCGTTTACTCCAAACTGTTTTGTAGATGAGATTCAAAGTTTAGCTAAATAAACAATGCTTGTGATGATAAAATATTTTATTAATTATTTAATTCTATGGTTTTTTCTTATAGTAACTCGTAATATCCGTTACTCCGGAGCTGCTTTATTTATAATAGCTATACAATATTTATAATAGTTTTACATACAACTATAGTAAGTTCATAACTCGAATCTTACGTGAACTGACTAAATAAAGTAAACAATTAATAGATAAGATACCTTATCATCAAATTCGATATTCAAAAACAATGCACTCCAAGGAGTAAAATATTTTTCCTTTGTTTCAAGCGATGTAGCTTAGAAAAAAAAATGATTTCATAAAATTTATGTACATATTTTGTTGTATTTATAATTATAATAAAGTTGGTATTTAAACTTTTTTCTTGGAATGAATATGAACTAATTTTTTGAAATTTACAAAATATTTTTTAAAATATACACAAATTTTTTTTCTTGGAAAGAATATAAACCGATTCCTTGAAAGAATTTACAAAATATTTTTTTAAATATACTGGCCAACATTGAAGACATCTAAAACCTCTACATGCAGATGAAATTTAAAATCTAGTCTATGTCACAAAAGCTCTACCGTCACTGTTAGAATAGAAAATCAAAAGAAGTCACTAACTATATTTACACACTTTTTTTAATAGAACTTTGTCGCAAGAGCTTATACAAGCTACTTTTTACGACCTAAATGGCTCATTATCTAGTGAATATTGAAGACCATACTTCCTTTCCAAAAAATCAGATTTTGCGTAATGAAAAACAATAAACAAGGACAGAAGTTGAATACCGTTTTTCATCTACATTTACCTACATTTGTTCCACTATCATAACTGTGTCGCATAAGCTCAATACAAGCAAGAAAGTTCATCATCTAGTGCTGTGTTATGTAAATGTGGAAAGGGTTTAAATGCGGTTTTTAATGCTGACTAGCTGTTCTAAATTTAGGACCTTGGATAAGTGAGAAAAGTATTTGATTTCTAGCGGCCAAAGTGACTTTCAAAAGCTTAAAGCCGTTTGCTTCAAAAGGTTTAAGCAATTTTATTCAAAGAAAACACAAATAAGTGGGAAAGTGTTTCTACAATTTGTGAGTACCTGTTTGAAAAGATTTATTCATTAACAGCCGAATTTATAAACGCATCATAGCGATTGCATAGAACTATTCCCTCCTTATAATTCCACTAAACGCAGAAATGTTATTCATAAAACTTATGGAACGTTGAATAGAGAAATTAGAAGTTAACGCGTTTGGAGTTTGAATAGTACCTACATAAGGATGTTTAAGTATCGAAATGTCACTTTGGCTCACACATAGACGACAATCAAATACAATGTTATAAGGGTGGCGCTTATTTTGGGAAGGCTTAAATATCTTTTTTGTCCCCTCCTAAAAGTGATGAAGCCATATTATGAAGGTACTTTGTACAAACAAAAATGTCTTTTACTTAAAATATCGGTGAAAGTGTAAAAGTTGATGGAAATTCTTTTTAAATATACATGGGCTAAGATGTAAGCCAAAATTAAAGTTTATTGACTATTTTCATTGGGACACTCAGAATAAATAAAAAAAAACATTGCCAAAATAAGTGCCACCCTAATAATGTTCCTATATTCTTATCAATTTCTCGCAATTTGATCGCACTGTCAGTGAATGGTATAAATATTTCAATAAAAACCCTGATTTTTTTCTTCTATAATATTAAACTATATTTGCTAACACGGCACAAAAGAAACAGTAATAAGAATAGGTACATATGTAATATTAAACAAAATTTAAACTAAACCACTTTTAGAGCTTAGTTTTTTCAATCAATTGTGGCAGTAAAACGTAATAGATTTTCCCTTTTTGGTACTTTATTTGACACAAGCGCATTATAACTATAATGTGTAGGGAAATATTTTATGAATAAGGATTTCTGCAAGGTTGAATAGTGGCTTCATAAATGCTTATGCACTACATAACAATTCAGCCGTTTACAGGTGCTTAGCGAATTCAAATACATTAGGCTGATTTGTATTTTCTTTTAAAATGATTGGCGCAAAATTTTAGACGATTTAGTAAAGTGTTAAATCATTTTTAATATGATACTAGGTTAAAAAGAAGATTTTGCTAATCTTAAACGAGTTTAACATGATACTATCTCTTAACATTTTACTAAAGTTAAAATCGCCAGATTGCTGTTTTATCATTTAAACATATTACTAAATCCATATTTCACTTTGACATAGAAAAACTTTAAAAAGGTATGTTTGCTTACTTTTTTGCACGAAATGTCACTGTTTTAGACGCATTCAGCTTGAGTTTCGTAAGAAAATAGGTTTAGTATGATACTTGTTAAAGAGTGTTTAAAACTAAGAACATTTTAGTAAAGAGCTTTTTGATACTAGTTAAAAAGTGTTTAAAACTAAGAACCTAGTAGCGGATCCAGGGGGGGTATAGGTATATTTTTTTCTATCCAAATATTGCAATACTTTTTAAAATTTTGGCACAAATACCTCTCATATCTGTAACAGCTGAGCGCACTTTCTCTCTTCTAAAAAGGTTGAAAACCTATTCACGCGTTAATATGCCTGAACCAAGACTCAATGGTTTAGTATTGGGCAACGTTCATAGAGAGATTGAAGTTTCAGAAGATGAAGTAGTAAAAAAAAAAGTTGAAACCTCGGCGACATGAAACATTGAACTGGGCAGAAGAGGATTCTTAAGATTCAATTATTATGTTTTTGTTTTATTCCGAGGAGTTCCTCTCAGTTATAGTTTCAACCTGTTTTGTAATATGTATGTACATATCTATTAATGAAAAGACACTACCAATTTATTATTTAAAAAATTTGTATATGCATATTTTGGAAATGTTTGAATTTCTTTTAGGTATTCCCCTAAAAAGCGATCAAGGTTCTTAAAACGAATATTGTGTACAAATTTATTTAAATTTGACTTAACATTAACACGTGTCACCAAGCACTTAAAACTTCTCATACATTATGTATGTTTAATCAAACCCGTTACAAATAACAATAACTACACAAAAAGAACGGTATTTATTTCATCAATGTACCTATGTATGTATAATATATAGTTTAAGTTTGTTTCTTTTTGTAATTAAGAAAAATAATTAATAAAAAAACGCATTGGAAATTGGAATGGAAAAAATTAATTATTATTTATGTATCTAAGTGATTTCATTTATTTTGTAATTTTACAAATATTTTATCAAAAATCGATGTGATTGAAGCATTATTAATATTAAAAAAAAAACAATGAATTTAAGCACAAAAGTATTTAGTCATTTAAAATGTTTGCCTCAAACTCCAGCCCCCAGCCCCCCCACAGCCAAATCCTAGATGAGGCTTAAAACTATGAATGTATTTAATAATACCGTTTACAGTAAATGTTTTAAGAGGTGTTCATTAAATTCTGAAGGAGTATTCCTCTGATTAATTTTCTCTTTGAATACCTATAAGTATTTTTATCATGCATAGCAATCAGATTAATCAGTAGATATTTTTGATATTAAGCATTGCTGTATAAGCTATGCGTACTAAACTATTAACTTATCACCATAGGAAGATGTTAATGCTTATCGGTTAAAGTAATATTTTTAAACGATATTTTTCAGAATTTCCACTATAATGATAATGAAATAAAAACAATCAGCTACTCGTATACGCTTAGGGATAACTGTTTAAAACAACCGGTAAATGCTTAGATTAAGCATTCCTTATATCGTACTGCTTGCAAGGATGGATTTTTTTTTAGTGTAGGCTCTATTGATAAAAATTAAGATCGCCGGCAGCTGAAATTCTGCGGAAGTAATTACGGATCATCCGTTTGTTAAAATGACTCTTCAACGCCCATATTAACTGAGTACGCAGAATGTTATGAACGCCAACTGACCCGAAAAAAACGAAGCTTAATATTGATTGAACATGATTTTTAAGAACATTGATTTCATTTTTAGGTTTCACAATGCCAGAATGGATTACAGCAAGTGTTCACCCTGATGATGCAACAAGTCTCGAATCATTTAATGTATGAACAAATAATAACTTAGAGCAAACATCAAGTACATTACAAACTCTGTTGTAACCTTCAATTTTAGAAACTCGGAGCTCACACCATCAAAGAGAATAAACCCGTTGTAGAAAATTCGGATGTGATATTTGTGGCTGTTAAGCCTCATGTTGTGTCGAAGGTTTTGAATGAGATAAAGGCTTACAGCGAAGGAAAACTTTTTGTATCTGTTGCAATGGGTATCACGATTGATACAATCGAAAAGGTAAACAAACGAATCATCGGAATATTTAATAAAACTATGTTTTTTCTCTTAATTTTAGAGTTTATCCTTAAATTCTCGTGTTATCAGAGTTATGCCCAACACACCAGCCTTGGTTCAGTGTGGTTGTTCCGTTTATGTCCGAGGATCAAAAGCAACAGAAGGAGATGTTAAAATTATGTCTAATCTGTTAGAAGCAATTGGAACTTGTGAAGAAGTAAACGAAAATCTTTTAGATCCAATTACTGCCCTTGCTTCAAGTGGACCAGCTTTTGTTTTTGTTATGATCGAAGCTCTGGCTGATGGAGCAGTACGAATGGGATTGCCAAGGGATGTAGCTTACCGCCTGGCATCACAAACTGTATTAGGCTCTGGAAAACTAGTGCGAGACTCAAAAATTCATCCTGGGCAACTTAAAGATGATGTTACAAGTCCAGCTGGGTGTACAGCTGCTGGGTTAAGACATTTAGAACTATCAGGTTAACAATCACTTCAATTTTACTCGTTTCTTATTTAAAAAAATTACATTAATTCTTCTAGGCTTTCGAGCAGCAGTTGCGGGAGCAGTTGAAGCTGCTACAAAAAGATGTAATGAAATATCGGGAATCGGGATGTGATATTTGAGATTCAGTTTTCATGCATTCATTTGAAAAAATGTTGTCACAACTTATTTGGGTTATGCAACAAAAGTAATGTTTTGATCTTTAAAAATATTATCATCTTAAGGACACAATCGGTGGTACTAAAGCTAAGACTATCTACCCATTTTCTCTTTAATAATATTTTTAAATACAGGGTGTTTTTCTTAGAGGCGGAGAACATTCAATTGAAATAAAACACTGAACAATGATTTCATTATTTAATATTATTATTATTATTAAGCAATTCTTTATTTAAGTATAAGAATACATATGGTAAGGGGTTAACAAAGAAAATAGAACATGGCAATAATTGCCTGTCGTAATTGATTTGACGTATTCGTTAAATATAAAAAGAAGAAAAAATAGAGGAATAGCTTTCACAGTAATTTGTGTTTAATTTTTTTTTTTATAAATAGGAATTTAAAGTGTAAATAATAAATGTGTTTTACAATTCGTTAATTTGTTCACAATTGGAACTATAAATATTATTATTATTAATTTTTTTTTATAGAAAATATTATAAACTATAAGAATGGTTATTATATCTCAAAACTACTTCGATATCTAAGGGCATGTTTGCAAAAACTAAAAATTATTTTCCAACCACATTTTTTATTAATAATATCTTTGGTTTCTATGATAGATAAAAAGCTCTTTTTTTAAAATAAACTCTCCTCAACTCTTGCAGAATTGGGCATACTGCTAGGACGTGGTAAACGGTTTCATTTTCATTTCTATTGCATTAATTACAATTTGATGAGATTTTTCGCCTGTGAGCAGCGTTGCCAACCACTTTAGAAAAAAAGATGCCTTTTTCAATAAAAAAAGCCTCACCTAATTTTTTTTGATTAAACACAACTATGATTTAAATAACAAAACAATCCTCTATTAAATTTTTTTTTTAATAAATCATTAATGAAGTCATTTACATTGCAAAGGTAATAGATACTTATGGAATACAAAATATATGCACATTTTTAATCGAGATCGTCCTGTTCCTTAAAATCATACATACTTTTTTGAAACAAAGGTAAGTGGGTTTGCTTAAATTCCAGATCATAGCAATTTTTATTTTTGAAAAGTGTCTTTCAGTGAAGAATTCCCCTCAAAGTTTCTGTCTAAATTCTACTTCTCAGCTTTGTTTTATCATCATTATATTAATACGTTAACAATTTTTTTGTACTCCCTTTTTAATATACGCCCGACAATAAAAAAATATACCATTTGAAAGCTATTATTAATTAGAAGTGCCATCAGAAGAGATTATGTGAATTCGTTGACTACTTACATGTTAAAATTTTTAATTATGGTTTCCCCATACTAAGTCTAAAAAAAAACAAATTCACGATACACACGGTTGTTTGTCAACACCCGAGAGTAGTGTACCATACCAAAAGTTCAATTCCAACGTGTTGCATGTAGCTTAGACTCAATATTTGTTGTTTCGTTCCGAATGAGAACCTCAGTAGTCAAATTTCGGAGCAGATTTGTACAAAAAAGTGGAATAAATAGGAAATTTCTGGAGTAGATTTGAAAAAAGAAAAAACCTTCAAAAATTGTATTTTGAACAAAGTCAAAATAAATCACATACACAAATTCACTTTCAGAACTGAATATAATCTTAAAATTAAACGTTCAGAGCCAGAGTTGGTTAGAAAACTGAACAACACAGCCCTTTCATATAGTTTGGCTAAAGAATTTGTGATTTGTTTAGTGTGGGAAAAAAGGAGTAGATCTAAAAAAAACGAAGTGGTGGAGTAGATTTATTTTCTAAAAATTGGAGTAAATTTACTCCGATTGGAGTAAGGTTCTAACGCTGGTAGGGATACTCTGCAAAAAAATATAATCTTTATTTCTAAAAAAAACAAATTCACGATACACACGGCTGTTTGTCAACACCCGAGCGTAGTGTACCCCCGAGCGTAGTGTGGGCTGTAAAGCCTTTTTGTTATTTTTATTATTTAAGTTTTAAAGTTCTTCAAAAAAAGATAAAATAAAGGAAACACAACACAATTTTTATTTTAGCAGACTTTTTTTATTGACGTCCGTCGTCGTTGCAGAGAAATAAAATGACAATTTGGATGACATTTTTACACGGGTTTTACATGGGCGCATGAAGATCCAAGTAGGCGCGTTCGATGACCTGCGTGGGTCGATCCCTGAGTTCAACATTCTCCCCGGGCGAAACAGGCGCTTATTCGTCCGCATTCAAGTACCTTATAGCGTGGAGAAGACCTTAGGAGTAAAAGTTTTGCTCGTGTTTGACATGAAAAGAAATAAATTTCATTAACACATGGTAAAATAAAACCTTTGAGATGAAATATTGTGACAAAATTATATCATTTTAAAATCTGTTTGGGTTTGTGTCTGTGCTAAGTGTTCTCGCTGCTAGTTATACCCATGAAAATGCACATGTCAATCCTGTAGAAATTCGATCGTTTCATTCATAAAACCAACGAGTAAGACGGAGGCAAACAACAACAATTTGCTTGGTTGTAAATGGAAAATTCCATCAATTACGGCGTTGTTTGTGCTTCGGTTGTGGTTTGGTTTTGTTGTGTATTTAAATTTTGAATTAAGTGTTGTAAATCAGTGTTAAATTTGTGTAAAATATTGAAAAAAAATAATTGAAAATTATGATGCGATTCAGGTGAGTACAAAATTAATAGCTTTCAATAAAATATTATGTAGTGATTATTGAAATTTATTTAATTTGATTATTGTATGTATCCATGTCCATTGGAGTCTTTTCAAGGGCCGTTTTCTCCAAGCGTTTTTTTTTTGTTTTTATTTTCTCCGGTAAGAACTTAAGTGAAAGTGTTTTAAGTGATTGTTAATTTTGATGATTTAATTAAATTGATATGACAATTGTTTTTGATGATTCCATTGATGAAAATTAGATTGAAATTTATAAATTTTAATATGATTTAATATTTAAACTGCATATGCGTTCTTTTATAAGCGGATATAATTTTAAATGCGTTTGATTAAAAAGTTGAGCATTTTAATTGTGGATATTTTAATTTCGAAAGAATTTCGGAAAAATTATAAATATTTTGTTTATCCTTTTTTTTGCGTTTTTCTGGTGAAATGAGCAAATATAAATGCTTTTCTATATGAAGGTTTTTATAATACAAATTCTATATACTACTGAAATACATCAGCCAAGTAGAAGACTAAGCACTATTTAATTGGACTTGTTGAATTATTGATTCAAAATAGCTTTTATCGGCCTTAAGTCCATAAAAATTGGCGTTTCGTCCCGGCGATCTCACTTGGACTCATCAGTTGACTAGTGAGTGCCTTGTCAATACGCAATTTTTATTAAGTTCAGTTCAACTTACATGAACTTTTTGACAAAAATCCAATGTGAACTATATCCAACAAGATTAAAATTCTTAATCATTAAGCTGGAAATTTTGCCCAGGGCCAGGCTTTGTTTTTATATGAAGGTTTTTATAATACAAATTCTATATACTACTGAAATACATCAGCCAAGTAGAAGACTAAGCACTATTTAATTGGACTTGTTGAATTATTGATTCAAAATAGCTTTTATCGGCCTTTAGTCCATAAAAATTGGCGTTTCGTCCCGGCGATCTCACTTGGACTCATCAGTTGACTAGTGAGTGCCTTGTCAATACGCAATTTTTATTAAGTTCAGTTCAACTTACATGAACTTTTTGACAAAAATCCAATGTGAACTATATCCAACAAGATTAAAATTCTTAATCATTAAGCTGGAAATTTTGCCCAGGGCCAGGCTTTGTTTTTATATGAAGGTTGAACTGAACTTAATAAAAATTGCGTATTGACAAGGCACTCACTAGTCAACTGATGAGTCCAAGTGAGATCGCCGGGACGAAACGCCAATTTTTATGGACTAAAGGCCGATAAAAGCTATTTTGAATCAATAATTCAACAAGTCCAATTAAATAGTGCTTAGTCTTCTACTTGGCTGATGTATTTCAGTAGTATATAGAATTTGTATTATAAAAACCTTCATATAAAAACAAAGCCTGGCCCTGGGCAAAATTTCCAGCTTAATGATTAAGAATTTTAATCTTGTTGGATATAGTTCACATTGGATTTTTGTCAAAAAGTTCATGTAAGTTGAACTGAACTTAATAAAAATTGCATATTGACAAGGCACTCACTAATCAACTGATGAGTCCAAGTGAGATCGCCGGGACGAAACGCCAATTTTTATGGACTAAAGGCCGATAAAAGCTATTTTGAATCAATAATTCAACAAGTCCAATTAAATAGTGCTTAGTCTTCTACTTGGCTGATGTATTTCAGTAGTATATAGAATTTGTATTATAAAAACCTTCATATAAAAACAAAGCCTGGCCCTGGGCAAAATTTCCAGCTTAATGATTAAGAATTTTAATCTTGTTGGATATAGTTCACATTGGATTTTTGTCAAAAAGTTCATGTAAGTTGAACTGAACTTAATAAAAATTGCGTATTGACAAGGCACTCACTAGTCAACTGATGAGTCCAAGTGAGATCGCCGGGACGAAACGCCAATTTTTATGGACTAAAGGCCGATAAAAGCTATTTTGAATCAATAATTCAACAAGTCCAATTAAATAGTGCTTAGTCTTCTACTTGGCTGATGTATTTCAGTAGTATATAGAATTTGTATTATAAAAACCTTCATATAAAAACAAAGCCTGGCCCTGGGCAAAATTTCCAGCTTAATGATTAAGAATTTTAATCTTGTTGGATATAGTTCACATTGGATTTTTGTCAAAAAGTTCATGTAAGTTGAACTGAACTTAATAAAAATTGCGTATTGACAAGGCACTCACTAGTCAACTGATGAGTCCAAGTGAGATCGCCGGGACGAAACGCCAATTTTTATGGACTAAAGGCCGATAAAAGCTATTTTGAATCAATAAATGCTTTTCATGCGAAATTAATGAAATGAAAATGAAATTAAATTTATTGTTTTCAAAGCAAATGAGCGAATAAATTCTGTAGACGAATTAAATTTTTACTTGAAGTGATTTAACTGCATTTTTAGATACTGATGTCTTCGCATATTCGTATGACTACATGATGCATATATGTATTATGTGTTGTGATCTGAAATAAAATGATTGTGTGTGTGTGTGTGTGTGTGTATGTATGTATGTGTGTGTGTGTGTGTGTGTGTGTGTGTGTGTGTGTGTGTGTGTGTGTGTGTGTGTATGCGTGTGTGTGTGTGTGTGTGTGTGTTTGTTTTAGGCTTGATTTGTTATGTTATCTTGATTGTTATTAATCGGTAGGGGACATAGCTTCGTTACCGGTCTTTTAAACTCTCCTTGTTCCGTTTTCAGCTTGACGACTCTGGTGATGTCATCTTTCCCTGGAAACGTTTCTAGGATTCGTCCTAAATTCCATTTCGTTGGGGGAAGTCTCTCATCTTTGATTAAAACCAGGTCTCCAATTTGAAGTTGAGGTTGCAGTTTTAACCATTTTGGTCTTTGCTGCAGACGGGCCAAATATTCCGACTGCCAATGATTCCAAAAAGCTTGCAAGCTGAATTGTATAGCTTTCCACCGATCAGTATAGCTGGTCTTACCGATCGTAAGATCTGGCTCAGGTACTTTGAACATTTGTGTTCCAATTAAAAAATGTGCTGGAGTCAAAGCATTTAAGTCATCCGGATTTTCTGTCAATGAACAAACAAGCTTCAATTTGCGTTAAAAGCGTGGTGAGTTCCTCAAAAGTTAGTGTCCCATTTCCAACAACTCTTTTGAAGTGGTGTTTGACACTCTTTACACCGGCTTCCCATAAACCTCCAAAGTGAGGAGAAGCAGGAGGAATCAAATTCCACTTTGTTCCTTGTGACGATAAAACTTCAGCAACATCTTTCCAGTCATGGGTGGCTTCTTTCAAAAGACGATATAATTCTGTCTCAGCTCCTCTAAAATTCGTGCCACAATCGCTGTAAATCTGACCACAGACTCCTCTTCGTGATGTGAAACGCCGAAATGCTGCGAGAAAAGCTTGAGTGGTGAGATTGCTGACCGCTTCTAGATGAATAGCCTTTGTTGCTAGGCAAACAAAGATGGCCAAATAACCTTTATAAGTTTTTGCTCCGCGGCCTTTCCAAGCCCGGATACTGATCGGCCCGGCATAATCAACCCTGGTATGGGAAAATGGTGTGGACGCAGTCACTCTTGGCGTTGGTAACTCTCCCATTAATTGATAAGCTGGCTTAGTCCTATACCGATAACAGATAGTGCATTTGTGGAGATAATGTTTTACTGCTCGTTTGGTTTGAAAAATCCAATATTTTTGCCGCAGATAACTCATCATCAATTGAATGCCTCCATGAAGAGTTTTTTCATGTGCCTCCTGAAGAATGAGTTTGGTTAAATGATGATTTGGGACCAAGATGATTGGATGCTGTTGATCATACGGCAAGTTAGCATTCCTCAACCTTCCACCAACACGAATTATTCCATCAGGATCTACGAACGGGTTTAAAGATGCCATGCCTCTGGACTTCAAAATACCGTCAGGAAACATTTCAAGCTGGGCTAATTTTACTAATGCTTTGGCTGCATCATGAAGTTCCTTTGGTGAAATCGGTCCACTTTCCCTATTAGGTATATATTTTTTACAATTGTTTGTGAAACGTAAAATCATACCACAAATACGTATCAATTTGTTCATTTCAGAACATCTATGAATTAGTTCATTAATTGGAGGAACAACCTGTCCGATGTGATGCACCTGAATTTGTGGCTGTGTGGGGTGCTGAAAATCCCAAACATCTCGTAAAAATTCAGGTCCGTTCCACCATAACTCGTTATCTAGCAAAGCCGATGGTAGAACACCTCTGGAAACCAGATCTGCAGGATTTTGTTGAGTTGGAATGTGTTTCCATATTTTGACTGGAGTCAACCGTTGAATCTCTCCGACCCTATTCCGAACAAATGTCTCCCATTTGGTTGGTGATGCCTGAATCCACGAAAGTGTGATAGTTGAATCCGTCCATGCTGATTGCTTAATGTTTTGGTTACTGAAAACTTGAGTGACATGATTCAGAAGCTTGGCCAACATAACAGCACCACAAAGTTCCAAACGTGGAAGACTTACTGGCTGTACAGGAGCAACTTTAGACTTGGCAATAAGGAGATGCATTTTCGCCATACCTTTATCATCTTCGACTCGTAAATACACTGCTGCTCCGTATGCTTTCTCCGAAGCATCACTGAAACCATGCAGTTCCATACGAGGCCAATCACCAATGGTTTGAACCCACCTTGGAAATTGAATCTTGTTGATAGATTGCAAGTCTTCGTAGAAAACATTCCACTGTTCCAGAAGTGACGATTCAATTGGTTCATCCCATGACATTTTCTTCACCCACAGTTGCTGCATGAACATCTTCGCCTTCACGATACATGGAGCAATCCAACCCATCGGATCAAAGAGTCGAGCTATGGTGGATAGAATGAATCGTTTCGTCGGCTGCGGATTGGAAAGCGAATTATAGCAGAAAGAGAATTTGTCAACAGAAGGAAGCCAATGGACACCGAGTGTCTTAACTCGTTCCGAATCTTCTGACGGCATTGAGAATGTTGATTCCCGTTCTCCTGTTGGGATGCTCGAAAGTAATTCCTCAGAGTTGGAAGTCCATTTCCGTAAGTAGAATCCAGCTGTCTCTAATGTTGATCTAATTTGTTGAATTTTCGCCTTAGCCTCCTCAATAGTGTTTCCTCCAGATATCAAATCGTCGACATACATCTCTTCACGGATCATGGTGGCTGCTAGTTGATTTTGGGAATTGTCCTCTGCTAACTTCTGCAGCGTTCGGATCGCGAGATATGGAGCGGCTGCTGTTCCAAAGGTAACCGTATTAAGTCTGTAAACTTTGATAGGGTCTTCAGAATTCTTTCTCCATAGAATCAGCTGATAATTTTTGTCCTGCTCAGCTATCAAAATCTGGCGATACATCTTTTCAATATCAGCTGTGAAAGTATATTTATACAACCTCCACCGAAGAATGATGTCGCAGATATTCTGTTGAAGTGCAGGACCTACCAACATAGCATCATTTAAAGCGACTCCACTAGATGTTTTGAAGGAAGCGTCAAACACCACCCTCAATTTCGTGGTTGAACTGCTCTCTTTAATGACAGCATGATGTGGCAGGAAGTAATGCTGATTTTCTGGCAAACTGTTCTTGTCGACTTCGCTCATATGACCAAGTTGGATGTATTCTTCGATGCATGCTGAATATTGCTCTCGGAGTTGTCGATTTACATCAAGACGTCGCTCTAAACCTTGGAATCGCCGTAAAGCACGTTGGTAAGAATCACCAAAACCGGACGAACATTTCCTTCCAGTTGGACGAACATTTCCAGTGTTGGCGATGAAGTGGTTTTCACATTCTATATCTTCCGCTTTTTGGAATGGCTTAAAAGGCGTCTCTTCTAATTCCCAAAATTTGCGCAGTTGGGTTTCGACATCTACAGTTTGGATGAAACTTCTGACCTGATGAATTGACTCGCTTACAATTGGGGCCTTTCCGAATAAAATCCATCCTAATGTTGTCTTCAGCATGACTGGCATTGACTTGTCTGTTGGCGAAATCAGCTCCGGCAACAAAAGTTCTGCTAAGACATCACTGCCAAGTAAAATATCAATTTTGGACGATCTGTAGAATTCAGGATCGGCTAGAACATAATCGTTGAGATGAGTCCAATTCTCAACGCGAAGGGTCCGGGCCGGCAAATGCCCAGATAGTGACTTTAAGATGTAGGCTTGCGCTGTTGTTGCAAAAGTGGAATGCTGCGAAGCAAAAGTGATATCTACCACTCTTAAACATGTGCCACTGCTGACCAAACCCAACCCGGACACCCCCGTATGAGTTGTGCGAGATTTGAGCTGTAGCAATTGGGCAGCACACTCAGTAATAAACGACGCTTCAGATCCAGTATCTAGCAATGCACGCAGCGTCAACCACTCTCCCAATGAAGACTTCACTTTCACAAGGGCAGTTGCCAGTAAAACTTGTGAATTTTTCGTTGGACTGTCGTACTGAGAGTTGTGAGAAGTTACATTTGTAGATGTAGACGGTTGTCTATTGGCAGCCTGGAATGAAGGAGCTTGTGCATTTAAAGTGGTGTTTTGCAAATTTTGGCTGGTACCCTGTTGCTGCAATTGGTTGTTCGGCTGACTGTTATTTGAAGATTGCTGTTGAACTGGCTGAAAAGAGTTATTTTGATTTTGCTGTAAGCGAGAAGGTTGTTGGCTTGGCTGAAAAGGAGTATTATTAACATGTAATAGTGTATGGTGTGGTTGTTGGCAATGATAACACCTACGACTACTTGGACAATTATCTGTTGCGTGATTATACCCGAGACAGTTTCGACACAAACCCAGTTTATTTATAACCTGACAACGCTCGGTAACACTCATTTTTAAAAATTTGTTACATCTTCTAACCGCATGTTTATTTTTCAGACATACTTTGCAGGACAGCTTAGATTTATCTGCCTGAGCATGAGCTACAAACGAATGCTTATGTGAAGAGTTGCGTGACGTGTTGGATGTACCCTGACCGTGCTGCCGATCGACCGCTTCTAGAGTTCTGAACCGTGTCTCCAAAAAGGATGTGAACTCGGTAAAAGTCGGCAACTTCTTCGGGTCGTCTCTGTCATTCAGCTTCTCCTCCCACATCTGCTGCGTTTTGCTAGGTAACTTTCTAACAAGAAGAAAAATGAACACGGGATCTAAATGTTGTACTTCTATTTTCAGATTCTCAAGACTGTGGATTACTTGTGTCGAAGTATATAGCAGATCCTTAATCGACTCCGCGCGCTCTTGTGTCAACGATGGCAAATTGAATAGTGAATTCAACTGGATGTTGACGAGGACGCGAGGGTGATCATAACGATCCTTTAAAAGAGACCAAGCTTTGGTGTAGTTGTCGCCTTGTATCTTCAGTGTGAAGAGCAGCTTTTCAGCGTCGCCTGTTAGACTCGTCTTCAAATAGTGCATCTTTTGTATGCACGTGAGAGATGGTTTATTATGCACGAGCGAAATAAAAAGATCGTGAAAATTTGGCCAAGTTTCGTAGTTTCCGTCAAAAACAGGTATTTTGATTGATGGTAAGTGAATTTCCTCACTCTTATGCTCACTTTCCTTCTCAGAGACTCCGTTGGACAGCTGACAGCTGCTGCCACCTAAACTTGCCAGCGAATCTAGAAGTCTTCCTCGGAAATCGCAGTAATCTTCCCTGAAATTTTCGTAGATAAATTCTGCTTCCTCCTGTTTCTTGGCCACATCAACATCAGCAGCCAAAAACTCATCATATATGCTGGAAACCGAATCCCATAAATCCTCGAGCAGTTTTATTGGAGCTTGCACATAGTTAGCGCTAATTGCCTTGCCTTTTTTGCCGAAATTTTCGACGTCCTTTTTTAATTGTTTGTATTTCGCGGATAATTTTTTAGTTACCATTTTGTTTTAATATTGAATGTATTTAGTTATATTAAGTAAATAATAGTAAATGAAATTTGTCACTTACTCGGTTAAAATGGCGTCGCACAATCCTCGTGTCTTTGTAGGTTATCCCTCGTTGCACACACTTTTTTAATCTGCATACAGTTGATGAATCCCTTTATAAAACGAAATGATATTTAAAGGGCTCGAAGGACCAATTTTTGGGCTGTAAAGCCTTTTTGTTATTTTTATTATTTAAGTTTTAAAGTTCTTCAAAAAAAGATAAAATAAAGGAAACACAACACAATTTTTATTTTAGCACACTTTTTTTATTGACGTCCGTCGTCGTTGCAGAGAAATAAAATGACAATTTGGATGACATTTTTACACGGGTTTTACATGGGCGCATGAAGATCCAAGTAGGCGCGTTCGATGACCTGCGTGGGTCGATCCCTGAGTTCAACAGTACCATACCAAAAGTTCACTTCCAACGTGTTTCATGTAGCAAATTCACGATACACACGGCTGTTTGTCAACACCCGAGCGTAGTGTACCATACCAAAAGTTCACTTCCAACGTGTTTCATGTAGATTATGTCGTTTTCGAGTGGACGTTCGGAGCTACTCCTTTTTCACTCCTTTTACTCCATATTTCCAATTTTCGATAGGAACGGAACAGTTCCGAAATCCAAACGAAAACGACATTAGACTCAATATATGTTGTTTCGTTCCGAATGATGTACTCTACATTCATCTACTTACAATGAGTAGGGATCAGGGTTAGAACCTCAGTAGTGAAATTTCGGAACAGATTTGTACAAAAAAGTGGAGTAAATAGGAAATTTCTGGAGTAGATTTGAAAAAGAAAAAACCTTCAAAAATTGTATTTTTAACAAAAACAAAATAAATCACATACACGAATTCACTTTCAGAACTGAATAGAATCTTAAAATTAAACGTTCAGAGCCAGAGTTGGTTAGAAAACTGAACAACACAGCCCTTTCATATAGTTTGGCTAAGGAATTTGTGATTTTTTTAAGTGTGCGAAAAAAGGAGTAGATTTAAAAAAAAAAAAAACGATGTGGTGGAGTAGATTTATTTTCTCAAAATTGGAGTAAAATTACTCCGATTGGAGTAAGGTTCTAACGCTGGTTGGGATACTCTACACACACATGCAACACCAAGAGCTGCAAAAAAAATATAATATATATTAATATATAAATACAGATGGTCGAATTTCGACCACAGGCGATAGGGGGGAGTGGGTACGAACGTAACGGTGGGTCGGTTGTAACATTCAATTTTTACGAAAAACTAGAACTGTGCGTTCATTTTTTAATGTACAATTCTTTGCAATTAGGCCCTGAATGCACCCACAAGAACCCAAAAGTCAGTACAGGCGAATGTACCAACAAAAGCCAAAAATGTGAAATTTTAGTGAAAACGTAATTTTTTTGGCCTTGAGTTTTTTCATAATTTTTTTTGAAAAAAATTAACAATTCATTGAATTGATGCGACGTTACCGTGATCCAATATTTCAAAAATCGAATAGATTCAATATTTTTACGATAGGCATACCGGTTTCTTCTTACTTTGATTTTTAATATAAAAAAGCGTGGGGTGGACTGTTGTAACAATTTTCGTGTGGACGTTTGTAACATAATACAACCACAAACAACTGTATAATTATTTGTGTTACAACCGTCCACACACAGTTTTTGGCGACTTTGTTTATTCAACAGCTGGAGATAGAGATCAAAATAGTTTTTTTTTTTAAATAAATTCCAAATAATGTTATACTACATAAATCCATTTATTATCAGCACTGAATAAGATTGCCTTTTTATTGGCATTCATTTATTTTATAATAATACATAATTAATTTATAGTATTGGCTTAGAATTTAATTCTAAGTCTAACCACCATTTTAGATTTTTTCTTCATATATTTATATGGTGTTACGACCGTCCTTTCAGCGTGTTACAATCGACACACCGAAAAGGACGATTGTAACATTTGACCTTGTCTTCATTTTCAAGTCATACATTTAAATAAAAGACAAAGCTGGAAACCAAAGAAGTATTTAACGGTAGCTAAATGTTCATTCATTAATATGCACTATGTTTCATTTTGATATGTTTATTGGTTATCAAATTACGGCACAAAATGTCAAAAATGTTACTTTCGTACCCACTCTCCCCTACTAGTTTAAATTAATGCACGAGAAAATCCTTTCAATCGTCGCGACGCCGGCCGCGCCGAGAAATGCGGCAAGCATAGAATATGGTTTACTAATTTTTGAAGAAAAAGAAACATATAAGAACCATTTTCTTTTTCCAATTGAAATGCCTTCCTTGAAAACTGGGAAATATTTTTGAATTCGGTAAGCAAGATATAAATTTCTCAAAGATCTGAATTCAATATTAATATCGTTAAAGTTATTTTTAATAATAATATGAGTAAAATGTAGTTCATATGAAATGCAAAACTAAGCCTTTTTGGGGAAAATAAAGCCTCAAATGCCTAAAAGCATGAAAAATCCTCAGTTGGCATCGCTGCCTGTGAGGTTTAAAATTGAGTCTCAAGATTTTCAATCTAACTTTAAATATCATACTTATTTGGTATGTAAAGATATAATTACTGCAGTAATTGCTACTGCCTAAAGGAGTGGTTCAGTTCTCTGTAAACTTGAAGAGGATTGTGCGCTATGTATGCATTGTAGATAAAAAGATTCATCTACTTATATGCAGTTATAAAATACTTCGCGCCAACATTCAATCGGCTGATTAGATAAACTGAGATCCAATTTATAGATACCAGCAATATCGTACCATTCTCTTAACGGAGTAAGCTTACACCTAAACGCATGTTTTATTATTTTACTGTGTAGATTAGAGTCGGATCTTAAAATTACTTTGACTATGTAGTCGGCATAGTCGATGGTAGCCTGAAAATGCGCTTGAAAAATAATCTTTGTTCCGCTTCGAATTCTTCAACAAATTTTTACTCAAAAACTTGATTTGCGTAACAAAGACAGGTATTTATCGTAGAATCTAGTACTTTAAAATTGGAACATGAATCTACGTTTTGATTGCAAAAGAACCTGCTCCACATAACATTAATTGCCGTTTTGGCAACTAAACACTTTTTTTGATGTGAGGACGCAAATCCAAGTTGTTTGATATTAAGAACCCAAGATATTTATACTGCTTTACCACTTCTATAGAAATAGAGCCAAGTAACCACATGTTTTGGGGTAATACTCTCCTGTTTATGAATTCAAAAATTATTATCTTCGATTTGGAGGTGTTTATCTGCAGGTTCCATTAGTCGCAGTAGATTTTAAGGCGGTTAATAACGAGCTGTAATGAGTAAGGGTTGTCTGCTAGTAAGACCAGATCATCTGCGTAAAGTAACATTCTAATTACATCATTTCCCACCCTGATACCGCCACTTAAAATTTTTGTCACATCATCAATAAATAGGGCAAATAAGATCGGACTCAAAACACATCCTTGTGGAACGCTTGTCTTAAATTCAAAAAACTCAGATTTGTGAATATCATTCCAAATTGAAGACGAAGTGTTGGTTAAAAATTGATTATATAATCTAAGAAACTTAGAAGACAAGCCAAGGTTTGAAAGTCTGTAAGGTAGCTTTAAAATCTACAAAGAACGTATAACGCTGTTTGCTGTTTTCTACATATCGTTTTGCAACGCTAGTGAGAGAAAGTATCTGATCAACCGTAGAAAGTCCAACACGAAAACCAGCGTGATAGGAGCTAAGGAGATTTTTTTTTTGTATCCAGTTGGATAACCTGTTACGGTAAGATTTACCGCAACAAAACCATTCTTTAATTGGTTCTTAAAACCTTCTTCTGACCATGTTGTTTGGTCATAGTCTAACCCTTGATATCTGTTTTCCCCTCCATCCCAACCATTCCTATTTTTCGACCCCCATTTTAAGTCCGTCGTCCTCTGGGAGTTTAAGGGTGACTCGGAGAGGATGACAAAGTAGGTAACACTTGACTCGACCGTGTTGAGCCAGCGGATGGGCTGGAGACTCGCACGCCATCTATATAGAGAGCGAGGAAGCTCATAATACAAATAACAATATTCAGAGAAGACGCCAGAACGAAACATACACGTACACTTAAAGTGGATATTACCTAAACAACAACACAACAACAATATCATTAAACCAACCTAAAGTTAACTTTCTTTTTTAATCATGGCTATAAGCCCATCCTAAAATATAAATTTAATCTTAATCTAACATCGACCGCAGAAAAGAATGGAACGCTAAACGCTATTCCCCAATTCCCCAAATCTGCACAAGGGTCAACTGAATAGTAGATTGCGCGATAATTAGTTAATTTGAGTATTTGCCTTCCTCCTTCGTTTCCTCAATATGTTAAGAAAATCGATATTAAATTGTAGGCTCCTTCTTCGAAACATTTTCAAAAAAATTATATTGAGTAGAGTAGCTGAGAAAATGCTCAGAATAATATTTTCAACTTTTTGTATTCTTTTGCTTTTCTCGAAACTAGTTATTGTGAATAAGTCTGAATTCGGCCGAGGATTCGTCAAGTTTTGGAAGAACGCCAACAACTTGGGGAATCCATTGAATGTGTGAGAGATAGAGAGTTTCGATGGAACTCAACGTCGGAGTGGTACCGCAACCGAGTTCCACGAAAGCTTTTGTTTGAGAGTGTGAGTGTGTGAGTGAGAGAGGGGCCAAGGAAGACGAATAGGCTACGCATGACCAACCACTTCTTGGTTGACCAGTTAAGCCGATAGAGGTTTTTTTATAAATTTGAGAAATTTAAAAGAAAAGAAAAAAAAGTTGAAAATAAATTATAAATTTGAATTTGTTAAATTTTGGAAAGAGTTTAGGTTTTATAATTTATTTTGAAAGTGTTTCGGTGGAGGAAATGATTTGGAGAAAGAGGAATTATAATTTGAAGTCGCCAGAACGGGGCGAATAGAGGTGAGGAAAGAAGGAGAAAGGAAAAAGAATAAGTTGGATAAGAAAAGATAGAAAAGTAGAGTGTTTATTTAGTGGTTAATTCGTGGCATAAGTTGTGAAAATATAAGATTCGGTTGGCCCTTGTTTCATTCGGTTTAATCCCTGTAATTTTGTGGGACTCGTGACCCAGTCTTAAAGTAGTTTTCTTTATCCGTTTTATTTCGGGACCGAGTGATAGCGGTCCATTCTTACGGTCTTTGCTTTGTAATTTTTCTTTGTTTCACTTCTTTCTTTTTGATTGTTCTTCGAACAATAATTCATTTTTATATTTACCTTTTTATCGAAAAAATTCTGGGTTTTAATCCAGGCGCAAGCCAAGGTTTCCCAGATATTTTAAAATAAACTTCTAAACTTCCCATTGGGGATAAAAATATTTGCGTTTCCTTCAAAATTTTGAAGACGAATTTCAGCTTCCCGGTTAAGGCAAACGACCCTCAACAGTTTCCTGGCGCCCACCCTGTAGCGTAAGTACGCCCCTGTATTTACCTACCTACATTTAATTCGATTCCTTTTTTTAAATCATCAACAATTGGATATTAACAAAATTAATTCGATTACATTTTTCCACCTCTCGTGTATACATAAAGAGTGATTTTTTAGCTGGTTTGGTTTTGGCAACACTGGTTTTGACAGCTGACGTGTGTTTAGTACCTTGTGTCACTGTCAAACAGCTTCAGTTGGGTTTGCAATTTAACCATGGATCGTCTTACAAATGAACAACGCTTGCAAATTATTGAATTTTACTATCAAAATTCGTGCTCGGTTCGAAATGTTCATCGCGCGCTGCTTGTGTTCAGCGATGAGGCTCATTTTTGGTTGAATGGGTACGTAAATAAGCAAAACTGCCGCATTTGGAGTAAAGATCAGCCAGAAGCATTGCAACAGCTACCAATGCATCCCGAAAAAGCCACTGTTTGGTGCGGTTTATGGGCCGGCGGCATTATTGGGCCTATTTCTTCAAAGATGATGCGAATCGCAGCGTTACTGTCAATGGTGAACGCTACCGAGCGATGATAACAAACTTTTTTTTGCCCGCAATGGAAGTTCTTGACTTGCATGATATGTGGTTTCAACAAGACGGTGCCACATGCCACACAGCACGCGAAACAATGGCGCAATTGCGAGGCGAGTTTGGTGAACAGTTAATTTCACGTTTCGGGCCGGTCAATTGGCTGCCTAGATCGTGCGATTTGACACCATTAGATTATTTTTTGTGGGGGTATGTCAAGGCTAATGTCTATAGGGACAAGCCCGGTTCGATTGACGCACTGGAAACCAACATCCATGCATTCATTCGTGAGATACCGGCCGATATGTGTGAAAGAGTATGCCAAAATTGGACTCAGCGGATGGGCTACCTGAGACGCAGCAGCGGTCAACATTTGCATGAAATTATCTTTAAACATTAAATTGCAAGGTTCAAACTATCGATTCAAATAAATATTTCATTCATTTTTTCGAATTTTTTGTGTTTTTTTTTAAAAAAAAGTTCTAAACCTCTTAAAAAATCACCCATTACATAACATCTTCTTAATTCGACGAACCCACCCCCAGCTGACTAGCCGGATGGCTGCATCGTTGTTGCAGTGTTGTTGCAATATTAGGTCTCTCTCTTATCTCTCATCTTTGGTTGATCGTTTGACAGTTCGTCAATTCGATCTTTTCTTTCGTGCGTGCCGGTTGCACAATTTTAATAATAAAATAAATTCGTTTGTGTTTTTAACTATAATTGGATTCGTATATAATCCTGAGTCGCGGTCTTTTAGTTTTCTTCGTCATCCTAATCGTCTTTTAACATTCGCGAAATAATATTGCAACAAATTGGCGCCCATACGTGTTTTTTTCTTGTTCTGCAATTGAGTGCAAAATCCCTGGCTACCTACATAATCTGTGGAAGTGTTTGTTTTGTGTTATTTTTCGGTGGAATTAATTGTTCCTTTTTTATAAAATTTAGTGTTTTTATTTACTTAAGTCTTTTTATCCCTAGGTTTATTTGTTTGGTCAACAAGTGTCAGCAGCGTTCCTGAACATTATTATTGTGAAGTGAAGGTGTGCGGGGAATACAAAAAGTACAAAGGAGTAAGGTGTTTTTATTGATTTTTTTTAGTATTTTAATTTATTTTGGTTAGTGTTTTTATATACCTATACTTATATAGTGCCTATTTAGTCTCCCATTTAAACAAACTCTTATAAATGTGCATAGTTTTTTTTAATTGAAATTGATAGTGCGGTCTCTTTCTTTTTCGTGGGTATTTTTTTTTCTTCGTGGAATTTAATTTGGATTCAAGTTGTAAACAACAGGAAATCAGTGTTCCCACTTTAAAAAGGGCACTTTTTCTGAGAATCCATTTTATATTCTTTTTAATTATTTTTTAGTTAATTTATATTAAATTGGTAATTCTTTTTCTATTGTCGTGCTAAAAGAATAGGTAATATTGATAAATAAGATTTTGGACATCGAGTCAAAAGTTTTTTTACAAGATTTAGAAGGTATTTTGAGTGTTTTTTTCAAATTGAAATTTTGTACAGACGGAAGTCTCTCTGTTTAGTTGAGGAGATTATTTTTTTTTGTTCTTAAAGTGAAAAGTGGAATCTGGATAGGGTTGCCATCGTGCAATATTTTTGTTTTCATTTCAATTAGTTTTGATTTCTTTTGGAATTTTCTTTAATTAATTGCAATTTTTATTCGGTGTTCTTAAATACTTTTAAGAACTTTTTCTTAGAATTTTAAAAAAGTTTTTCAGCGCATTTAAAGGCATTTTTATTAGGATTTTGAATCATCTTTTTTAATAATTTTGCTCTTAAGTTTTTTTAAAATGGAGGTTAATAGATTGTCACAAGACGAACTCGCATACGAAATGGAGTGGCGAGGTTTACCTGTAGGGACAGTGGAAGAAATCCGAAAATCGCTTAGGGTTTCCACCAAGTTAGAACGTAGGAATTCTTTTGTAGCTCCCGCTTACCCGTTCAATTATGAACAGGATCAAATAGCGGTAGAGAAAAAGTTAGGAGAGTTAGGGAAACTTTCAGAAAATCCTCCGAAGTCGGAAACTTCAAAGGAGTATTTGAAGATTCTAACGAAAGTAGAGTGGGGATTACGTAGGCTAGATAGATCTATACCAGAGAATGAGATTCAGGAAAAGAGCAAGCAGGCTCTAAAGAATAAATTAATTATGGCAATGGCTGCATTAGAAGATGATGAAGACGATAAAGATGAGAATGATGACAGTGAAAATGAGGAGAAACAAAAAAATGAACACAAAAAGAATTCGGAGGTTGAAAATCAGCGTTCAGCTGAACCTCAAAACAGGTCGATGAGTACTTCTGCCGGTACATCGACGGGCTTAGTAGTGGCAGATAGTAGAACTGGTGGCATTAGGGATAGTGATAGGTTAGAAAACCCAATTTTAGAGCAGGTAGTTGTAAATTCGCAAAAATTCGAACAGGTTTATAAATGGAATGTGAAATTCACTGGTGAGCGCTGTGGTGCCTCCGTGAACGCATTCGTAGAGAGGGTTGAGGAAATGCGCCAGTCCCGTGGTGTGACGGAAGCGCAACTTCTTAGGTCCGCCGTAGAGTTATTTGTAGGAAAAGCGTTGATATGGTTTAGGGCAGTTAGGCTTTCTATTAATTCGTGGCCAGAACTCGTCAGGGAATTAAAACTGGAGTTCTTGCCACCGAATTACGATGATTCGTTATTGGAGGAGATTAGGCATCGAACACAAGGACGAGACGAGTCAATCGGCGTCTATGTGGCTACGATGCAGAATTTGTTCGGCAGGCTTTCCGAACAAATATCAGAGCGGAGGAAGCTGTCAATGATCCAACGGAATTTGACACCTTTCTACCAGACGCAACTTGGTTTGGCTAGACCAAATTGCATTTCAGATTTAGTAGCGTTAGGTCGAGATTTAGAGGCGGTGAGAGGAAACGTGGAATCATACGTTCCCCCACCAAATAGTAGAAGTAGGACTTTGCTAGAACCGGATCTGGCATACGTAGGTGTAGATTTTTCACCAGTTTCGGTTGTAACAGAAAACAACCAAATTGGTCGACGCAGACAGACTCCAACAGTTTCGGTTGTTACTGAAAACAACCAAATTGTGCGACAAGGACAAACTTCGAACCCATTTTCAACTAATAGTGCAGGGCCCGTTGTTAGGTGTTATAATTGCAATGGAGAAGGCCATTTTGCAAATAGGTGTTCCGCTGTTAGGCGTTGTTATGGTTGTGGTAGGGTTGGAGTTAATAAAAATAACTGCCAACAATGTTCGGGAAACGGACGACGAACTTTCGGGTCAGTAGGACGAGAGTTCCGTTAAAATCTGATAGGCTGCCTACTGGTAACCAGTCGGCATACATTAATTTGGATTTCACGCTTGAGCAAAATGGTAGGGATCAACGACCGTATCTTGGCGTTGAAATTTATGGTATTAATATGTTAGGACTTTTAGATTCAGGTGCTTCACGCACAATAATAGGTGGGGACGGATGGGAAATCTTAAAGGATTTAGGAATAAATTTAGGGAAAACAAACTTAGGTAGAGTTATTTTAGCGGATGGTGCAGGTATTGGAGTGGAAGGAGTAGCTTCACTTCCAATTAGGGTTAAGGAAAAAGTTGTTTTAATAGAATGTCTCGTTATTCCACGCCTTCCCCACAAACTGATTTTAGGAGCAGATTTTTGGGCTCTATCGGGTGTGGTCCCGGATTTGAAATCAGGGGAATGGACATTTTTGAACCAAAGTTCGTTGGCTTCGACGTCCGTGGCGGATCATTTAACGGAATTGGACGAGACACAGAAGAAAGAGTTAGATAGGTGTTTAGAAAAAGTTTTTAGGGAGATGCCAGAAGGCTTAGGGTGCACACAGATGGTGGAGCACAAAATTAGGACGAAAGCTGAACCAATAAAACAACGGTATTATCCGGTGTCTCCTGTGGTTCAGTCTTTCATAGATAAAGAGTTAGAAGAGATGCTTAAAGAGGGGGTTATAGAAAAATCTGACAGTCCATGGGCTTCTCCCATTGTCATGATTAAAAAGAAAGATGGCACGTATAGGTTTTGTGTAGATTATAGGAAATTGAATGAGGTTACGGATAGGGATGCATACCCCCTTCCGTATATTACGGCCATCTTAGATAAGCTAAATAATGCCAGGTTTTTGAGTTCACTGGATATCAAGTCTGCATATTGGCAGATTCCAGTTGAGAAAGATTCAAGAAAGTATACTGCTTTCACCCTACGCGTGGCAGTCACCTTGTAGTGGTGCGTAGGCTTAAGTTTCAAAGATTCATCTGACCCATCGTTTTGGGGAAACCTGATTCGATGGCGATTTTTGAGGAGTTACGAACTAAGAACTGCCCCCCTAATCCAGGGTGTTACGAGCACCGTGCCCATTGGATGGTTTGCAGCCAGGGGGTATACCGGCTGTATTATAACGGTACCTCTTTGAAACGAGGTCGAATCAAAGAGTAACTTAGACCTTACCATGTCATGCGGAGCTCTGATATGGCGGACCCCAATATTTCTCTAGCTACTCGTGGGAACAATATGCCAAAACAAACCAAACAAAAAAACAACAAAAATTTTAAAAAATTCAACACTCCGCGGGATGTTACCGCGAGTGAATATGCGGATCACATGGAGAGAAATCTCCGTGGAGAAGATTCGAGACCGGCAGCCAGTAAATACCTGAAGAGGATACCTCACAGGGACTTGCTGAAGCGGGCAGCTCAAGGAGGAGCGTCAACCGTTAGTCAGGGGAGTATACCTCCTAGGCAAATGGAAGATGCAATTCCAAGCACATCAGGCACTGGCAAGGCGAGAATACCTCCCGTGCTAGTAAAAGATGTTAAGAAGGTTGCAGAAGGCACTGGCGATGGGAAGTTACCATCACCAGCAGCTACGACAGTTACCTCGGCACCACTTGCAAAACCACCAGCAAAAAGAAACCGCAATACAGGACCGCTTCCGGAACTGGGAAAGCCAGGCGCTCTGGACGACCCACTACGGAAGGGGCTAAGTGGCGCGGGCACAAAATGGTATCTCCGGTTCCTTGCAACGGGGATGTCCCCGCAGGAAGCCAGGAAGAAAGTGGAAGAGAGAAAGACGGTCCCAAGCAACGGACCTCCAGAAAGCCTGGTAGAGGGTAAGAGGAAAAGCGAACAAATAACACCTCCCCAAATGCAAGTTGCTAAAAAACCCAGGACGACGGTGACACTTACAGCGGGTTCACAAACCGCTCTAGTAGAAGCCGGCGTAACAAAGCACTCATATGCTAGTGTGGCCATTGGTGTCAGAATTGCTGTTCTGCCAAGGGACTACCCCCAGGTAACTCTCAGTACCGACGAACTGTCGACACTGGAAGAAGCCATTGTGGAGGAAGTTGCCCTTGGTTGGGAGCACAAACTGAAATTTAATGGCATATACTTCCGTACGGGTCTGTTATTGGTTGATTGTGCTGGGCAAGAAACAGCAAATTGGCTAAGACAAAGGGCATCCAAGCTTAGTACTTGGAAAGGCACAGAACTGACGTCGTGCATGGGTGATGAAATCCCCAAGATGCAAACGATAAAGATGTTCTTGCCGAAGAGTATGGGACAGGATGACAAGAAGTCCTTGTCATTAATCCAAGCCCAAAACGAGGGTCTGAATGTCCAAGCCTGGAAAGTGCTGAGTAGCAAAATTGAAGGCAAAGGGCAATTGCTGGTGATCAGCATCGACAGCCAGTCAGCGGAGGCCATAATTAAAGTGAGAAACCAACTTCACTACAAATTTGGCAAAATAACGGTCTTGGGGCTCAGGAAGTTCGCAGCACCAAGCTCCTTATACGAGCCGGAAGGCGGTGCTGGCGTAATAGTTATCCCCGCTGACAAGAAACTGGAAGAATCTATCCAGGCTACTTCCCAATCAAAACCCTCCACCTCCACACCTCTCACGACCACCCCAATAAAACCAAACCACCCTCCTACCCCTATTCCATCTGCCACATTCCCTCAAACCACTTCGGTTTTACCAACCTCCCCCACACACAACAATACACTTCCCTCTGTTAGCCAGGTGTCACTGGCTAATGTTGCAATAGGTCGAGGAAGCGAAGAGATGAAGGGCATAGACCTCTCTCCAAGCCGAATCGACTGCGACGAAATGCTTCCTACGATTGAGGAAGAGGAGCATCTGTTGGCAGATGAGGGGGCATTCGCCCCCATCTGTTAAAAGCAAATGACTGGACGCGGGATCAGCATTAGACTAGCCCAAGTGAATATTCACCATGCGAAGGCGGCATCAGCTGTCTTAGCGCGGAAGTTCACTGCGGACAACATAGGGCTAGCACTGATCCAAGAACCCTGGATTTACGGGGGTCAGGTAAGAGGGCTGACAAGCAGTGACTCTAAACTAATATGGGACACGAGACAAGACTCGCCCAGAACGTGCATAAAAATAAGAAATAATATAAACTTTATATGTCTTTCAGAATTTATGACGAGGGATCTGGTCCCGATACAGGCCCAAATTACCATCGAGGGCAATTTACGGACAGTGGTACTTGCAGCAGCCTACTTCGCCGGTGATGAGGCCAACATTCCACCAATTGAAACGCAAAAGCTTGTGGACTACTGCAGCCAAAGGAAACTACCACTGTTGATAGGGTGCGACGCAAATGCTCACCATTCAACATGGGGTAGCACCGACATAAACATAAGGGGTGAGTACCTTTTAGATTTCATGTTGGTAAAAAACCTAGAAATATTCAATGTAGGGAATACCCCTACTTTTGTTACTAGAACAAGAAAAGAGGTGTTAGACATAACTTTTGGAACCCCAGACGTAGGCCGTCTAATAAGGGATTGGAGAGTATCAAATGAACCCTCCATGTCTGATCACAGAATAATAATGTAATAGAAGGCCTTCTCACAGAGAATACCTCTGGAAGGAACCCTAAGAAAACAAACTGGGACTTATACAAAACGATTTTAAAATCAAACCTGGAACATATAGGCCCAGCAAGCATGACTAATAGTCACCTTGAGTTAGAATTTACAGTTAATGAATTTAGCGGGGCTATACAAGAGGCATATGAACTCAGTTGCCCTTTTAAATCAGTAACAAGACGGAAAGATGCTCCGTGGTGGAACAAAACCCTGTCAAAATTAAGATCCAAGGTTAGGAAACTCTTTAATGAGGCAAAAAGAACCTGGGAATGGAATAACTACTCAGCAGAGCTGACCAAGTACAATAAAGAACTTCGGAAAGCCAAGAGGAATAGTTTCAAATCCTTCTGTGAGAGTATTTCTTCAACCCCGGCTGCGGCAAGACTACATAGAGCTCTTGCAAAAGAGAAAACAATTACATCATTAGCACTTCGCTATAATGATGGAAGTTTCACTGAAAATGAAGAGCAGAGGTCCACTCTGTTGCTTAGCACGACTTTTCCAGGCAGCCTACCCTTAGTAGGAAACTCACTAGGGAGAATACCTCTCAAACCAAACAGAGAAGACTGGAAATTAGCGTCGAATATCTGTTCGAGTAAAAGGATAGAATGGGCATTAAGTACATTCCAACCATTCAAATCTCCAGGGGTAGATGGCATCTTTCCAGCCCTTCTTCAGAGGGGAAAAGAAGATCTCATGCCATATCTTATTAGCATACTTCGAAGTAGCATAGCACTTGGGTATATACCAAGTCTATGGAGAAGAGCTAAGGTAATCTTTATTCCTAAAATAGGGAAGAAAGATACAACTCATCCAAAATCTTTCAGGCCGATAAGCTTAACATCTTTTATACTGAAAACGTTGGAAAAAATAGTTGACAACTTCATACGATCGGAAGTGTTAGTAAATAGGCCTCTCAATGAACGCCAACATGCTTACAGAGCGGGTAGATCTACAGAAACTGCCCTGTTTGAACTAACGAATACCTTACAAATAGCCTTAGAAGCAAAGGAAACGGCATTATCTGCCTTTCTAGATATAGAGGGAGCCTTTGATAATACCTCCCATGAAGCTGTTAACAGAGCTCTTGTAAGGAAGTGCGTACCCATAACCTTAACTAGATGGATTGGTGAGATGCTGGGCACTAGAACAGCAGAGGTAATAGCAGGATCAAATGTACAAACAATATCCACAACAAGAGGATGTCCACAGGGAGGGGTACTATCACCCTTGCTGTGGAGTCTAGTAGTGGATGAACTGCTAGAAAATCTTACTTCTCAAGGCATACGATGCATTGGTTTCGCTGATGATATCGTTATTACCGCCCTAGGAAAGTTTGAAGAAACTCTTTGCGATATTATCCAAAGAGGACTATCTATCACAAGGAAATGGTGTCTATCTGTAGGACTAACAATTAACCCTGCAAAAACGACGATTATACCATTTACCAAGAAAAGACTTCTACCACACATGAAACCTATCCGGTTAGCTGGTGAAGTAATTGAAACAAATAAAGAGGTAAAATATCTAGGAATAACACTAGACAGTAAACTCCTCTGGAACAAACACGTTGAAATTACCGTCGGGAAAGCCACAAAGGCCCTTATGATATGCAAAAGGCTTGCAGGGAGATCATGGGGTTGCAAACCAAACATCCTCAGGTGGATGTACACCATGATGGTAAGACCCATCCTTACCTATGGGGCAGTTGCGTGGCACAAAAGAACCGAATTAGCAACAACTAGGAAAGCGCTAGAAAAAATCCAAAGGCTCGCATGTATATGCATTACGGGAGCAATGAGTACTTGCCCTACAGCAGCGATGGAGGTTATTCTCCATCTGACCCCCTTACACTATATCATCGTAAGTACAGCTGAGGGAGCCATAATGAGATTTACAAAGGAGGGAACTGGGATTGGTAAGTGTATAAGTCTTAGAGAAAAAGACAACATTTTAAAGTCGACAGTAACAAACCTTATTGACATTCCCAGAGATGGTATGATTAAAAAATATAACTTCGATAAAAACTTCAAAACGGAGTTAAGTAACAAGGAAAAGTGGGTAGGCGAAACAGTGAACTACACACTCAAAGCAAATACCATCAAGTGGTACACTGATGGTTCAAGAACGACTGAAGGGACTGGGGCAGGAATTTTTGGGCCTAGAACTAAACTTTCTATACCGATGGGACAGTCTACTAGAATTTTCCAGGCGGAAGTACACGCCATAGCGAAATGTGCAGATCGTAATCTTGAAAGGAAATACCGCAACCAAAATATTGCCATCTTGTCAGATAGCCAAGCCGCACTCAAAGCACTAAGCTCGTACGCCATCAGCTCAAAGATAGTGTGGGAATGTGTGCACAGGCTAAACGAACTTGGCAAATACAACAATGTCTCACTCTATTGGGTACCTGGCCATATCGGGGTCCAGGGCAATGAGGAGGCAGACTCCCTAGCAAAAACAGGTGCAACAACCCCCCTAGTGGGACCTGAGCCCTATTGTGGAATAGGAGAAAATGTGATTAAAAACAAAATCAAAAAAGAGGAGGAGGTCAAAAGATCCAAAAATTGGAAGGAACTTCCTAAGCTTAGGCAGGCAAAACTGTTACTTGGGAACTATAACCAAGAACGTTTCAAGAACTGCATCAGCTTAAGTAGAAACAACCTCAGAATAATCACGGGTCTCCTCAGTGGCCACTGCAGACTCAGAAGACACCTAAATGTCATTGGTCTAGAAAGCAGCCCCACCTGCAGATTCTGCAGTACTCATGAGGAAACACCGGACCACATTCTAGGCAGATGTGATGCTCTCATGCATCAGAGGAAAAAACACCTGGGACATTACCAGGTAGAAGAGGGCGAATTTCCCTCTCTGAAAGTTCGCCAGATACTTAAATTCATTAGAGGTGTTAAGCTGGAGGAAGAGCTATAAAATGAGCAAGATCATCTAGGTCCGGATGGGGGCACAATAGACCTATAGGTCGCAGTGCAATCACCCCCAATTATTATTCATTCATTCATTCATTCATTCATACTGCTTTCACAGTTCCAGGTAGGGGTTTATTTCAATTTTTGAGGATGCCGTTCGGGTTGCATAATGCACCTGCAACTTGGCAAAGATTTATAGACACTGTTTTAGGTCTAGAGTTAGAACCATATGTCTTCGTCTATCTCGATGATATCATCATCGTGACAGACACTTTTGAGAAGCATATGGAAATTTTGAACGAAGTTTTTAGGAGATTAATTAAAGCAGGATTAAAAGTAGGCAGGGAAAAATGCAATTTTGTTAGGCCATCTTTAAAATTTTTGGGCTATGTTGTGGACAGAAACGGTTTACACATGGACCCAGAAAAGATAGAGAGTATGTTAGGAATTCCATCGCCAAAGAATGTTAAGCAGGTTAGGAGTTTTATCGGAACGGCATCCTGGTATAGGAGATTTATCCCAAACTTTGCGAGTTTGGTGAAGCCGTTATCCGACCTTCTGAAAAAGAATAAGAAATTTGATTGGAGTAGGGAATGTGGGGAAAGTTTTAGAAAGGCTAAAGAGTGTCTCGTTGCTGCACCCATCCTGACGTGTCCGGATTTTTCGAAGCCATTTGTCGTTCAGACAGATGCTTCTGATTTCGGGATTGGGGCTGTCTTGACACAGGATTTTGAGAAGGGAGAGAAGGTGGTATGCTATTTGAGCAGATCACTTAATAGGAATGAGAGGAACTATTCGACCACAGAAAAAGAGTGCTTAGCTGTTCTGTGGGCAATAGAGAAGTTGCGGCCATATCTGGAGGGGGTGAGATTTAAGGTTATTACCGATCACCACTCTTTGATATGGTTGAGTAAGTTAAAGGACCCAGCGGGTAGGCTGGCTCGATGGGCTGTACGTATGCAGCAGTTCGAGTTCGACATTGTTCACCGCAAAGGTAAGGATCATGTGGTGCCAGATATGCTCTCTAGAAGCGTACCGGTTTTATCCGGGATTTCAGAACCCACAAACGATCCATGGATAGGAAAAATGATAGGAGAGGTAGAAAAGAAGCCATTGTCTTTTCCAGCTTGGAGAGTAGAGCAGGGAAAATTATTTAAATTTGTAAAAGCAAATCATGTAGTAGTGCATAACACTAATAGTGAGTGGAAATTAGTAGTACCCAAGAATGATAGGAAAAAGAGTTTAGAAGAAAATCATGACCATCCGTTAGCAGGGCATATCGGGGTAAAGAAAACTTTTGCTAGGATAGGAGATAGATTTTACTGGCCGAAAATGAGGTCAGATATCACTAGGTATGTTAAAAATTGTAAAATCTGTCAAAGCGTGAAACCTGTTAATGAAAAACCGGCTGGGTTGATGACGGAGAGGAAAGGGGTAACCAATCCGTGGGAGATGATTTGCGTAGACTTGGTTGGTCCACTTCCAAAATCGAGTAGGGGTTTTATCTATATTTTAACTGTCGTGGATTATTTCACGAAGTTCCCTCAATTGTTTCCTTTGAGGTCTGCAACGGCAAAATCGGTTTGTAAGGAGTTAGAAGACAATGTCTTTTTGTTATTCGGGGTCCCTAAATTCGTTATTTGTGATAACGGTCCGCAGTTTAAAAGTGGGGAATTAAAATCTTTATGTGATAGTTACGGTTCGACGATAAAGTTTACGGCGCATTACCACCCGCAGGCCAACCCGGCGGAGCGGATAAACCAGATTATTAAGACAATACTTAGGGCTTATGTTTCAGAAAATCATAGGGCATGGGATTCGCAGTTGGCGAAGGTTGCGTGTAGCATACGCACGTCCCAGCATGAGGTGTTAGGTGTGTCGCCGTATTACGCAAATTTTGGTCGAGGTATGGTGACTTTTGGAGATGATTCCTTAACCACCATTCCGAATAGTAGGGGCGATAATACGGACGATACTAGGGAACAATTTAGGAAGCTTAGGGAAGAGATAGGGAAAAAGTTAGAGTCGGCAACCAAGAAGGCAGCGAAAACATATAACCTTCGTAGGAGAGATGTACAATTCCTCCCGAACGAATTGGTTTGGCGACGCAACTTTACCCTATCGGAAGCAGCGAATTATTATACGGCGAAATTAGCGCCCAAGTTTGTAGGTCCGTTTCTAATTAAGAAACGAGTATCGCAGTGGACTTATGTTCTAGTAGACGATAAGGGTACAAATCGAGGTACCTGGAATGTTAAGGATTTAAAGCCTTACTGCAACGACCCCGAAAATTAGTCGCGTAGCGGATGAGCTGCGCTAAGAGGTACTGAGAGTTTTCAAGCTCTGTGATGTGCTTGACTCTCACCTGGAGTGATCGAGTTTTTTTAGTTGTGCTGTATAGAAGTGTATGTATTCCATTTTCGTGTTGTAAAACCCTTATTCTATTCCTTTTTACTTCGCTTTCATTTCTGAAAGCCAGTTTTCACTCCTCGGTAGGTAAGGGTGGAATTTGTTACGATAAGATTTACCGCAACAAAACCATTCTTTAATTGGTTCTTAAAACCTTCTTCTGACCATGTTGTTTGGTCATAGTCTAACCCTTGATATCTGTTTTCCCCTCCATCCCAACCATTCCTATTTTTCGACCCCCATTTTAAGTCCGTCGTCCTCTGGGAGTTTAAGGGTGACTCGGAGAGGATGACAAAGTAGGTAACACTTGACTCGACCGTGTTGAGCCAGCGGATGGGCTGGAGACTCGCACGCCATCTATATAGAGAGCGAGGAAGCTCATAATACAAATAACAATATTCAGAGAAGACGCCAGAACGAAACATACACGTACACTTAAAGTGGATATTACCTAAACAACAACACAACAACAATATCATTAAACCAACCTAAAGTTAACTTTCTTTTTTAATCATGGCTATAAGCCCATCCTAAAATATAAATTTAATCTTAATCTAACATCGACCGCAGAAAAGAATGGAACGCTAAACGCTAGTCCCCAATTCCCCAAATCTGCACAAGGGTCAACTGAATAGTAGATTGCGCGATAATTAGTTAATTTGAGTATTTGCCGTCCTCCTTCGTTTCCTCAATATGTTAAGAAAATCGATATTAAATTGTAGGCTCCTTCTTCGAAACATTTTCAAAAAAATTATATTGAGTAGAGTAGCTGAGAAAATGCTCAGAATAATATTTTCAACTTTTTGTATTCTTTTGCTTTTCTCGAAAATAGTTATTGTGAATAAGTCTGAATTCGGCCGAGGATTCGTCAAGTTTTGGAAGAACGCCAACAACTTGGGGAATCCATTGAATGTGTGAGAGATAGAGAGTTTCGATGGAACTCAACGTCGGAGTGGTACCGCAACCGAGTTCCACGAAAGCTTTTGTTTGAGAGTGTGAGTGTGTGAGTGAGAGAGGGGCCAAGGAAGACGAATAGGCTACGCATGACCAACCACTTCTTGGTTGACCAGTTAAGCCGATAGAGGTTTTTTTTTATAAATTTGAGAAATTTAAAAGAAAAGAAAAAAAAGTTGAAAATAAATTATAAATTTGAATTTGTTAGATTTTGGAAAGAGTTTAGGTTTTATAATTTATTTTGAAAGTGTTTCGGTGGAGGAAATAATTTGGAGAAAGAGGAATTATAATTTGAAGTCGCCAGAACGGGGCGAATAGAAGTGAGGAAAGAAGGAGAAAGGAAAAAGAATAAGTTGGATAAGAAAAGATAAGTAGAGTGTTTATTTAGTGGTTAATTCGTGGCATAAGTTGTGAAAATATAAGATTCGGTTGGCCCTTGTTTCATTCGGTTTAATCCCTGTAATTTTGTGGGACTCGTGACCCAGTTTTAAAGTAGTTTTCTTTATAATTTTTTGCTTTGTAATTTTTCTTTGTTTCATTTCTTTCTTTTTGATTGTTCTTCGAACAATAATTCATTTTTATATTTACCTTTTTATCGAAAAAATTCTGGGTTTTAATCCAGGCGCAAGCCAAGGTTTTTCAGATATTTTAAAATAAACTTCTAAACTTCCCATTGGGGATAAAAATATTTGCGTTTCCTTCAAAATTTTGAAGACGAATTTCAGCTTCCCGGTTAAGGCAAACGACCCTCAACAGTTTCCTGGCGCCCACCCTGTAGCGTAAGTACGCCCCTGTATTTACCTACCTACATTTAATTCGATTCCTTTTTTTAAATCATCAACAATTGGATATTAACAAAATTAATTCGATTACATTTTTCCACCTCTCGTGTATACATACATAACATCTTCTTAATTCGACGAACCCACCTCCAGCTGACTAGCCAGTTGGCTGCATCGTTGTTGCAGTGTTGTTGCAATATTAGGTCTCTCTCTTATCTCTCATCTTTGGTTGATCGTTTGACAGTTCGTCAATTCGATCTTTTCTTTCGTGCGTGCCGGTTGCACAATTTTAATAATAAAATAAATTCGTTTGTGTTTTTAACTATAATTGGATTCGTATATAATCCTGAGTCGCGGTCTTTTAGTTTTCTTCGTCATCCTAATCGTCTTTAAACATTCGCGAAATAATATTGCAACAAACCTATTATTATGAAGACTTTGTTCTAATTCAGGCATCAAAATCAAATCACCTAATTCAGCATTGTAGACATCAGGTAAAGCATAATCGAAAGATGTGGGAATGGCGACCGAATATGCTGCAAGGGTCTCGGCACTCATTGTTGACATAGAGAAAGTTTTGCACCCACCCACTATTCGGACCTTACCCTAGAATGATTTTGAGTCTCTGCAGAACTCCAAAGTTAATGCGAGATCACTTAAATAACTCTTTTGCTTGGATTTACAAAAACGTTTATATTTATTATTAGCGGAAAGATAGAAGGATTTCATAATCTATAAAATTGGATTTATTTGACAGGTATGGCTATAATGTTTGAATATGATTTCGTCCATGTGTCCGCCGTGGGTTGCGAGTACATAGCGTAATCTGCAGGTCCAATTTTCTCACACTCTTTTTACTTATCTCCAGAGAAAATAATAAAGTGGCTTCCAATAGCACGAACGAGGGGTCCAGTTAACAGGTCCATTCGTGAATTTAATCATTTGTCAATTTTTTTTTTCAGTAAATTAATTGTATCGGGCACTGTTGTAGCATGTGATTCCTGCTGAAACCTCATGTCTGCAACATTATAGGTACTTAAGCATTTTTTTTGTGAGTTTACTTATTTAATTAAAAGAAAATTGCAGGAGCGATATAAAAATTGAACCAATCATAACTCATAAAAATTATAAACATTGTAGGTATCAAAACAAAAACCAAACAATAAATGAATTCTTTACTTACTTACTGTTATTAAAAAAAAATATCCAGTACTGGTTCGCGCGAGCTTGCTCTTGTGGTTAATAACTGTAATGCAGACTCACCATAAAAAGATAAATATTCGATAGGTAATAGTTCAATAATACAATAAAATACAGCAGCAATCCCGCTTAGTTAATGGCGATAAACCTCTCCGCTTATGAACTACGAGCATTTACGTATATAAAAACAGAATAATAAGAAGGTATTATAACTTTTATACATGGCATGTTTTTGTGCACTTTAATTTAAAGTAAACAAGTGAGTACAAAAAACACACGTAATATAATAATACCTATATTTAACGAGAAAATGTTAAAAAGTCAAAAGTAACACCATTTTCTCAAAATATGTGTAATGCCTATTTCCATTATATCAATTTTTTGCAAAAAACCTCTTACAATTACTTTGGTCATTCCAGGTACGAGGTTTATTCAAAATCGTTAGAGCCGTTTTTATCAAAATAAAATTGAAAAAAACAATTTTTTTGTATGGCGATAAAAAAATAAAATTTCTCATCTAGGGACTCACATAAAAATGCTCTGTACCAAATTTCATGCAAATCGGACAACCCATTTAAGCCCTAGCTGAATTAACAGTGGACGCACAGAACGACGGACGGCATGACGAACCCCACTTATTCGGATTTCTAGATCACCGCAGTGTTAGTGTATTATCACAATTCCAGTGGAATTCGTACAAAAATATCTGCGCTTTACCTTGCTACCTGTAATGTCGATTACCATGTTATCATTATTGTTGAATCTTGGCTTTTGATTCTGAAATTTTTGACGCCAATTCATATATGGTCTTTCGGAGAGATCGTTGAATTTCTGCAGGAGATCGTGGAAGTGGGCTGCTTGTCGCTGTTCGCGCAAACATGTCATGTCAATCATTCATTGAATCATTTTGTTTTTATTGAGACATTAATACATTTGATGATTTATGATTACATTATTTTTAATTCATGATAACCGACTTCATAAATTATATCTGGTTAAGCTTTGTTTATAAATAAGATAAATGTTTATAGTGAAACATATATACATACATTTTTTATTTTAATTAAATCTTTTAATAATTCTCTTTTTATTTCATATGTTTGCTCTTAACATATGTTCACTTTATGGCTCAGGTGGCCAAAGATAAATGTATGACTAGAATAATTACTTACAAACTAAAATTATATATAAAAGTATATATAAAAACAAATCTTATTTCAAACAAGATACAATAATAATTGAATAAGCTCCAGCGTATGATAATCATGTCTATATACTTAGTTAGATATATAATAATATGTTTATGTATAATAACAAGAAGCATGTATTATAAAGACTAGCTGAGCTATCAATTAGATTTCTACTAAAAAAAACAAAAGTCTATGTTGTATTTGTGGATACTACATATAGCATATATTTTGTGTTTTTGCTTAATTAACCACATTTGAAATCATTATCCTCTTAGAACAGGCAAAGAAGCTTTTTCGTAAAATGGTAGTTTTAAGTTAAAACTAGAACTTGGTTCAAATAGCGATTGCGATCTCGAATTCAATATATTTATAGGAGATAAGTAAAAATGATTATCTAGCACACTTTCATTAATATTTCTGTCCCAAATATCTTTTATAATTGGGTTGATATGTATATTTGAATAATATTTTTGATTTGGCCTTCTGTATTTTCCGCAACAAAGTCTTAGCAGTTTTCGCTCAAATTTTTCTAATTCATTTGTAACTGTTGGCGAGAAACTAAACAACCAAATCCATATGTAATTATAGGTCTTATAAGTGTTTTATAAATAAGCAGTTTAGTGTTCTTCGAAGTGGGGCTCGATGAAAGAAGTTGCTTAAGCAGACCAGAAGGCATTTTCGCCTTATTCAACACTTCCCTGGCATGTTTATTAAATTTAAATTTATTTTGGTAGTGTATACCAAGATATTTCGGTTCTGTTTTCAGGGGGATTGCAAAATTATCAATTACTAGAGAGAGTGTTTTACTCTCCTTGACTGCTTTGCGATGCCCTTTTCCATAAACGTTTCTGAAACATGTTATGCTACTTTTCCCTGCGTTTAATACTAATCCCCAAGAGTTAAGATCCAATAATAGCGTGGGCACGAAGTCTTTTAGTTTGTTAAGTGCATCGGGAGGCCTTATTGCACTTGCCAATATCTTAGTGTCATCTGCAAATAAAAAGGCTTCAGGATGATTGACTTGGCTATTAGAAGGGAAATCATAAAGATATATGTTGAAAAGTTTTGGACCAAGCAACGATCCCTGAACAACCCCCATAGAGACAGGAAACTCTTCTGAATATTCAGAAGCAATAGAAATCATTGCTGTCTTAGAACTCAAAAAACTGACTATCATTCGAATAAAAGCTTCAGAAAATTCCAATGTTATCAATTTAAAAATCAATCCATTGTGCCACATAGAATCAAAAGCGGCCTGCAGATCTAGATCAAGGACAATAGAACACTTTTTATTCCTAAGGTTTTGAACGATTCTATCGTTTAACACAAGTAATGAATGTTCGGTGGAATGATTTTTTCGGAAACCGAATTGGTAATTCGGAATAATATTTTTTTCATCGCAGAAACTGTTTAGGTATTCAGCCAATACTCTTTCAAAAAGCTTTCCAACATTTGACAACAGCGATATAGGGCGAAAGCCTTTAATTTCTTTCCCTCTTTTTTTCTTTGCTATAGGAATAAGCTTCGATTTTTTTTATATTGAGGGAAAGTACCCATTATTAGTGCATTTGTTGAAAATACAAGAAAGTGTTACATCAAGCGTACGAGGACATTTTCTCAAAATATAGTTTGAAATTTTATCCACAACATACGATTTTTTGTTGTTTACTTTCATTCTATGAGCATTTACTTTGTCTGGTGTCGTAAAGGGTAGAGGTAAGTTATCAGATATAGTGTTAGATCGTAAGAAAGATGTTAAACAGATATTTGCATGTCTGCTTTTAAACTCGTTTACTCTAAGATTTACATTATTTGTTAAGTTTCTATCGGACTGGGGTATTTTTTCTGAGTACAAGTCGGAATACACTGTCTTAAATGCAAAGAGTTTATCTTCATTGTATGAAAGTTCTTCTCCATTAAAAATCACGGTTTCCTTGGCTATATTTGTACCAAAGTACTTTCTGCCAGTTATTCTGTCGATTTCCTTAAAAGCTTGCGGGGAAGGCTTTATTTTTTTTCAACGTAATCTAAAGTCATTATCAAGATCTATTTTAACTCTTGCAGCTATTATTTTACTGAGACATTGTATCCTAGAAGACAACTCTTTGTATTCTGTGTTTACCCTGTTTAAATGTCTATGGAAAATTCTTTTAAGTTTTCTAAGCCAAATGCTTTGAATTTTCATAAGATTTTTAGTCAACTCTGAGATGTTTTTGTATTTCAGGTTTTTAGTGATTTTAGTTACTGAATGGTTTTCTACACTTGTATTTATTTTGTTACTGACTTCTTTTATTCGATCGTCAATATCAGTATTAGAGATGTTTGCACTTACTAGAAGACTCATTCTAGCGAGGCTTCTGTGTAGATCTATTCTAAAATGATCCCAGTTTGTATTATCAAAACAATTGTAAGTAGTAGGGGGTACTAATACAGGGTGAACGTTGAATGTTTTTATATTAGTTTCTACACCAAAATGGTCAGAAAGAAAAGAAAATGTTTTAAAAACGATATTACTACCTGTGTAAAGTGAACTCGACAACATGAAAAAGTCTAATACAGATGATGATCTAGGAAATGTTGGACTATTCGACGAAACTTTATCTATATTAAGATATGGTCCGTTGTAAAACCACCTTTGTATTATATTGCCATTAAGATTAGTCACTACATCGACCCAATCAGGATGGCGAGCGTTAAAATCACCCCCTAATATTACCGCGTCGTATGAGCTTGCAATGCTAAGCAACCTATCTAATTCACTCGAAAGAGATTGACCTGCCGCTGATGGAATGTAAATACTTCCAAGAAGTATTCGTTTCGTGGCCCAATTGTTGTTCTGACAAATTAATGCACCTAGGCAGACTGAAAAGGTATCACTATGGAAGCATACTTTATTAAGTTTAAACTTTTCTTTGATAACGATGGCAGTTCCCCTCCCATCGTCATTTCTTAGTAAGTTGTAACCATCAAAAGTAGGTTTATGTCTCTTTTGTAATCTTGTTTCAGATATGAAACAGATCTGGGGATTTTTGTTTTAAAGAGTTCTAAGGAGTGAAATTCTTTTACTATGCGAGATAATGGAGTTTGTATTTATCGAGATTATGTTAAGGTTTGCGTTTGAGCCCATTATGTAACAATGGAAGCGACAAAGTCAAGATATGCAAGCACCTTCTCTTCTTTACTCTGTAATTTTTGATAATTTGGCCAAAATTGCCTTATTTTAAACAAAAGTTCTTTAAAAGATATGTTGAACAAGTTTTTGGCTTCGTTAAGGAAGTCGTTCATATTCGTACCACAGATTAGCCATATGAAGATGAGAATGTTTCGTACGTTTCACCCTCCAAAACCCATTTGTTTACATTGTTGTATTTGTAATTTCTTCCCGCGTCGATGCTATTCATCGAATTGCAACAACAATTTAGCCAGGTGTGTGAAGATCCCTACTGTCTATGTGTAAGGTTTTTATGCACACATTCTCATTTTTTATCTGATAACTGCCAGTTCAAGCTTGTAGGCAAATTAAAATGGCTGCCGGGGATTCTCATCTTCATGTGGCTTATCTGTGTTCGTACTAGGAGATGGTTGGGATTTATCAACAACAGGGGCTTGGGACAGTTTTTCTCGGATTGGATGTTTGTTTGCATTCCTGGCCATGTCGGCAAAGGAGATATTTTTTGCTACATTGCTTACCATGTCATTTACATCAATTCTTGTTTTATTAGCTAGAAATCTAGAACTTTGAGCTAACATCATTCTTTTTTCCTTATACCGCTTATAATACTCACAGTTTGTAGAGCTTGCTGCGTGGCCCTCTAAATTACAATTCGCACATTTCATAGTTGTAACTTGTTGATTTTGTTCTTTTAATGCTTTAAATGATTTAATACATTCCTCTGATTCATGGAATTCGCAGCACAAAACACAGCGACTGTTATACGAACAACATTCACCCGTGTGCCCAAATATTTGGCAGCGATAGCAACGAATAAGCACATTGTTATGTTTCCTTTCCCAGTAAACTTTTTGATGAAGAAGATATTTGATATTAGTTAAATCCATAGTGCTTTCACCTACATCTAACTGAACTACAAAAATATTTAGCTTAAGATTTTGCTCTTTAGTTTTAGCTGTCATAAATGGAGCTATTTTGTTTATCTTGACATTAGGACCAGCTTCTTCTAATGCCTTTTGAATTAATTCTGCCTGGGTGTCACCGTCGATTCCCTTTAAGAGAATTGTTGCCTTTTTTGTTTTTTTTTGGAGAAAAAGGAAAACCCCTATGCTTGTTCCACGAATTTTTTCTATGACTAACTTGTGAACACTTGCATTATCTACATAGACTTTTGTTTTTCTGTAACCTAGGTTTACAAATTTGTGTCTTAAATTATCTACGTTACATGTGAGAGCGGATAGATTAATTAAGTCGGTTATCAGACTACAATTTGCGCCAAAAAGAAAAATAGGTGGACAAAACAATTTATTGCTTATCTTTTTGTCATCGTTGACAACGCTAGTTATTGTTGAGTTGATGTCTCCCTCTCCGAGTATACCCGCTGAGTTGTTGCTTTGAATTGGTGCTTCACTGCAATTCGCGCCTTTTTTTGTTTTTTTGCAAATTAATCGATGGATTGGTTAATTCTGATAATGAGGCAAATGGATTGTTTGCGAGCATCAGATTTGATAAGACTGATGCTGATGATTCATTATCTTCTGCACCATTTCGTCTTCTTTTTTTACTAGAAAAACTATTTGCTGCTTTTTTAAGATTGCCTATAACAATATACCAACCACTAATTGTTCATTGTTGTTGAAAGTGTCCATGTTTGTCTCTGTGAGATCATCACTCAGTTTATCACTTGTTTGTTTATTAGCCATGGCCATTTTATCGGATAAAAGCACAATTTTGAGCAGCTTTTATTTGATTTGATTCCCCCAGAATTTGTTCTAAGATTATTGATATTGTTGTTTTTTTCCACCGTTTATATCTAAGAGTATCTGTCTACAGTAATAACTGATGTTTAATTGGGCATAAATAGCCCTTAATTAACAAAGGTATAACTTTTTCTAAATTGAGAAAATGCACTCAGAAAAGTAAAACACATATGCGCGCTACGACAGCCAAGTGTCAACTAGTTAGTGGTGTAAGGAATCCTCAGTAATCGTTACAAAGTAACGATTACTTCAAGTAATCAAAAGTAATCGGTACCACGAACCCGTACGATTACTTTTAGTTACTTTTATATTTGGGTACTTTAGTTACTTTTGGATTTGATTACTTTTAGTTACTTTTGGATTTGGGTACTTTAGTTACTTTTGGATTTGATTACTTTTAGTTACTTTTGGATTTGGGTACTTTAGTTACTTTTGGATTTGATTACTTTTAGTTACTTTTGAATTTGGGTACTTTAGTTACTGCTGGATTTGAGATTTGATTACTTTTGGGGTTTGGTCTTTGAGTAACTAAACGAGGAGGTAATCGTATGGTGAAGGCAAGAGATGCGAAATCTTAGAAACGGATAATATCGCATAGTTTGAGTATCACGTACTTATACGTTTTTGTCTAGAATTACATAAAATTTGGAATTGTCAATATTTAAACTAAGATATTGAAGCAAAAAATATTTGACAGAAGAGTTGACGAAAAGAAACATTTCGACAGTTTTTTGACTTATTTTGTTAAAATCATACAAAAAGTATGCGGAGCGTGTATTTTGAGAAAAAAATGTTAAATCAAATATTTTGACAACAGGGTGCTTGTAAAAAATGCTATCTTGTACGTTTTTGGCCAGAATTACATAAAACTCGGAACTGTCAATATTTAAACCAAGGTATTGAAGACAAAAATATTTGACAGAAGAGTTGACGAAAAAAAACATTTCGACAGTTTTTTGACTTATTTTGTTAAAATCACACAAAAAGTATGCGGAGCGAGTATTTTGAGAAAAAAATGTTAAATCAAATATTTTGACAACAGGGTGCTTGTAAAAAATGCTATCTTGTACGTTTTTGGCCAGAATTACATAAAACTCGGAACTGTCAATATTTGAACCAAGATATTGAAGAAAAAAATATTTGACCAAAGAGTTGACGAAAAAAAACATTTCGACAGTTTTTTGACTTATTTTGTTAAAATCATACAAAAAGTATGCGGAGCATGTATTTTGAGAAAAAAATGTTAAATCAAATATTTTGACTACAGGGTGCTTGTAAAAAATGCTATCTTGTACGTTTTTGGCCAGAATTACATAAAACTCGGAACTGTCAATATTTAAACCAAGATATTGAAGAAAAAAATATTTGACAGAAGAGTTGACGAAAAAAAACATTTCGACAGTTTTTTGACTTATTTTGTTAAAATCATACAAAAAGTATGCGGAGCATGTATTTTGAGAAAAAAATGTTAAATCAAATATTTTGACAACAGGGTGCTTGTAAAAAATGCTATCTTGTACGTTTTTGGCCAGAATTACATAAAACTCGGAACTGTCAATATTTAAACCAAGATATTGAAGAAAAAAATATTTGACAGAAGAGTTGACGAAAAAAAACATTTCGACAGTTTTTGACTTATTTTGTTAAAATCATACAAAAAGTATGCGGAGCGTGTATTTTGAGAAAAAAATGTTAAATCAAATATTTTGACAACAGGGTGCTTGTAAAAAATGCTATCTTGTACGTTTTTGGCCAGAATTACATAAAAGTCGGAACTGTCAATATCTAAACCAAGATATTGAAGAAAAAAATATTTGACAGAAGAGTTGACGAAAAAAAACATTTCGACAGTTTTTTGACTTATTTTGTTAAAATCATACAAAAAGTATGCGGAGCATGTATTTTGAGAAAAAAATGTTAAATCAAATATTTTGACAACAGGGTGCTTGTAAAAAATGCTATCTTGTACGTTTTTGGCCAGAATTACATAAAACTCGGAACTGTCAATATTTAAACCAAGATATTGAAGAAAAAAATATTTGACAGAAGAGTTGACGAAAAAAAACATTTCGACAGTTTTTTGACTTATTTTGTTAAAATCATACAAAAAGTATGCGGAGCATGTATTTTAAGAAAAAAATGTTAAATCAAATATTTTGACAACAGGGTGCTTGTAAAAAATGCTATCTTGTACGTTTTTGGCCAGAATTACATAAAACTCGGAACTGTCAATATTTAAACCAAGATATTGAAGAAAAAAATATTTGACAGAAGAGTTGACGAAAAAAAACATTTCGACAGTTTTTGACTTATTTTGTTAAAATCATACAAAAAGTATGCGGAGCGTGTATTTTGAGAAAAAAATGTTAAATCAAATAATTTGACAACGGGTCCCTGTAAAAAATGCTGTTTAAATTTCATTTCTTTTTTTTATGTTCAAATTTCATTTTGATATTTTTTTTTGACCAAGATATTGAAGAAAAAAATATTTGACAGAAGAGTTGACGAAAAAAAACATTTCGACAGTTTTTGACTTATTTTGTTAAAATCATACAAAAAGTATGCGGAGCGTGTATTTTGAGAAAAAAATGTTAAATCAAATAATTTGACAACGGGTCCCTGTAAAAAATGCTGTTTAAATTTCATTTCTTTTTTTTATGTTCAAATTTCATTTTGATATTTTTTTTTGCTTTTAACCATGCGGCCAGTTATATTGTAAGGTCAAATGGATCATTTTATTTCGTAAATCTTTTTTTTTTGCATAGTTGCAACAATAATTGACAATTCCGAGTTCTATGTAATTCCGGCCAAGATAGCATTTTTAGAGGCACCCTGTTGTCAAAATATTTGATTGAACATTTTTTTCTCAAAATACACGCTCCGCATACTTTTTGTATGATTTTAACAAAATAAGGCAAAAAACTGTCGAAATGTTTTTTTTTCGTCAACTCTTCTGTCAAATATTTTTTTCTTCAATATCTTGGTTTAAATATTGACAGTTCCGAGTTTTATGTAATTCTGGCCAAAAACGTACAAGATAGCATTTTTTACAAGCACCCTGTTGTCAAAATATTTGATTTAACATTTTTTTCTCAAAATACACGCTCCGCATACGTTTTGTATGATTTTAACAAAATAAGTCAAAAAACTGTCGAAATGTTTTTTTTTCGTCAACTCTTCTGTCAAATATTTTTTTCTTCAATATCTTGGTTTAAATATTGACAGTTCCGAGTTTTATGTAATTCTGGCCAAAAACGTACAAGATAGCATTTTTTACAAGCACCCTGTTGTCAAAATATTTGATTTAACATTAGCCGTGTTTTTTTTGCAAGTCCATATGGATTTGTCGAAAAAAACGACATCGGGACTAGTAGTTTTACACGTAAATACAACAACAACTTAAATCCATATGGACTTAGCTAAGTCCAGATAATTATCGGGACTTACGTGCTGTAAGTAAGAAGTTGCTAAGTCCCGATGTCGTTTTTTTTCGACAAATCCATATGGACTTGCAAAAAAACACGCCTATTTTTTTCTCAAAATACACGCTCCGCATACTTTTTGTATGATTTTAACAAAATAAGTCAAAAAACTGTCGAAATGTTTTTTTTCGTCAACTCTTCTGTCAAATATTTTTTTCTTCAATATCTTGGTTTAAATATTGACAGCTCCGACTTTTATGTAATTCTGGCCAAAAACGTACAAGATAGCATTTTTTACAAGCACCCTGTTGTCAAAATATTTGATTTAACATTTTTTCTTCAAAATACACGCTCCGCATACTTTTTGTATGATTTTAACAAAATAAGTCAAAAAACTGTCGAAATGTTTTTTTTTCGTCAACTCTTCTGTCAAATATTTTTTTTTTCAATATCTTGGTTTAAATATTGACAGTTCCGAGTTTTATGTAATTCTGGCCAAAAACGTACAAGATAGCATTTTTTACAAGCACCCTGTTGTCAAAATATTTGATTTAACATTTTTTTCTCAAAATACACGCTCCGCATACTTTTTGTATGATTTTAACAAAATAAGTCAAAAAACTGTCGAAATGTTTCTTTTCGTCAACTCTTCTGTCAAATATTTTTTGCTTCAATATCTTGGTTTAAATATTGACAATTCCAAATTTTATGTAATTCTAGACAAAAACGTACAAGTACGTGATACTCAAACTATGCGATATTATCCGTTTCTAAGATTTCGGATCTCTTGCCTTCGCCATACGATTACCTCCTCGTTTAGTTACTCAAAGACCAAACCCCAAAAGTAATCAAATCTCAAATCCAGCAGTGACTAAAGTACCCAAATCCAAAAGTAACTAAAAGTAATCAAATCCAAAAGTAACTAAAGTACCCAAATTCAAAAGTAACTAAAAGTAATCAAATCCAAAAGTAACTAAAGTACCCAAATCCAAAAGTAACTAAAAGTAATCAAATCCAAAAGTAACTAAAGTACCCAAATCCAAAAGTAACTAAAGTACCCAAATCCAAAAGTAACTAAAGTAATCAAATCCAAAAGTAACTAAACGTCTGAACTGAAATCCGAGTCCAAAGTACACTCATGTAAATAGGGCATATTGATATTATGATATTAATATAATATATAATTTTATAATTTTTAATTTTTTTTAAAGATATGGTGAATTGGTAACTCTTTTAACCTGAGTTTTAATTGTCGGATCTTCAAGGTTTAAATGGAGGAGAAATAATAGGCTAAATTTTGATGCAAAAAACATTAACACGCGTTAAGAAAGACCAAAGAGGTCAAGACAAAATGAAAACAAGGCCAAATCATTAATTTTTCATTATACGGGGTGGTTCACATAAGGTGTGACGAAAAGCTAGAGCGTGTTGGTTGGATCAAGACAAGGAAAAAATCGTATGGGTGGAGGGGGGTCTATTTCCCTCCCTTTATCCGGAAGGGGTAATTTTCCTTAAAAAAAAATTACTTAAAACAGAAACAAAATTATTAAAAAACAACGGTTACACTTAGAATGCCATGCTATACCTTTTTTTTAAAGCCAGAAATCTATGCTTTTATTTCATTTTTAAATAAGGCTGTTTTAGTGAACATTTTTCGAAAAATTAATTTTCAAACTCAAAATTTAAAAAAAAAATCTTTGAACTCAATTTTCAATATTTTACCTTTTTAAGTACTAATTTTATTTTCAAAATCCGTTTATCTTTTTAGTTTTTAGTCGAAAACAGAAAACCAAATGCCTAAATGTCTTGTATTTTTTGAGAAAATTAACTTTTAACTTGAGCTCACTTGAACTTTTAACTTGAAAATTGAAAATAACGATAAATTGAAACGAATAGGCTTTACAAAAAGGTATATCATGGCATTTTAAATGAAACCGTTTCCTTTTAATAATATTTTTCAATTTTAAGTCAATGCCTTACAAAACTGCCCCTCTCGGCTAAACGGAGAGGAATAGACCCCCTTCCCATACGATTTTTTTTGTCTCGATCCAACCTATACGGTCTAGCTTTTTGTCACACCTTATGCGAAACACCCTGTGTATAACTTATTTAAAAATATAACAAATGCCAGAGGAATATGATTTTCGTGAAGTCCAAATTTTTTTTACCACCATACTTTTTAGATTTGTGGACACAAAGACCAAAGAATCACTGTTCTACCGCGTTTTATATAGCTTTTTGCCTTAAATGACTGGATAAATGTAATTAAAAAAAAAACTGTTAATATTTGTCAATTATTTGCAAAAAGTAATCAAAGTAATCACTCAAAAGTAACGATTACTTTGGAAAAAGTAACTAAAGTAACGATTACTCAAAAGTAACTACTTTTTACATCACTACAACTAGTTGAAAAAAACTCATGTCTTGTCATGTCATCATGCTACCCATCATCGATATTGAACAAATTTGTATTTCCATCAGTCTTGAACCAGGAATTTTATTGTATGTTATAGTAAGTTATGTACCGCCAAAAAGTAATATTGAATTGTATGAGAAACATCTCGATAACATTGATTTTGTTGATAATTTAAACAATAATTTATATAAAATGTTTATTATCGGCGATTTCAACTTATCCGATATAAATTGGAATTATTCTTTAAGCGAAAATATGGTTATTCCATGTAATTTAAAATGGGATTTTGAATTAACTTTTAAAGATCATTTATTTGCCCTGAACTTATATCAAATTAATAGTATTGTAAACAATTTAGATAAAATCCTTGATTTAGTTTTTACTTCACAAGACGAATTGTGACACTGATATTGTTCCATATAATTTGTTAAAAAATTCAATTCCCCGTGAGGAATTATATATGAAATCCAATTATACCTATATCTAGTTATTTAAAATTCAATTGTAATAATTCAAAATCATTTAACTACTTAAATTTTAATTTCAATAAACTTGATAATTATCTTGGAACTGTTGACTGAAAAATTGAATTTTTAAATCTAAATTTAAAGGCTATGCTTAACCGTTTAACCGGTATCTTAAATACAGCGTTTAACTTATTTGTGCCTTATAGGAAAAAAAAGAATGTCTCAAAACCTCCGTGGTACAACAAAAGGTTGACTCATTTAAAAAATTTGAACAAATAAATCATTTGCCAAGTATAAAATGTCAAACACGTTAGATGACAAACAAACATTTTGTAAATTGCGTCATGAATTTATGGTTCTTAGGTGTTAGGTCTTAGCAAATTCTTCCACAGAAATTATGTCTCCAATGTTGAGCTTAATTTGAAGAGTTATCCGAAGCAATTCTGGAGTTTTATTAATTCTAAAAGGAAATCAGTTGGAATTTCAACTTCAATTCTACTGATACAAATAAATCACTCGAGCTTTTTTCTCAATTTTTTGAATCGGTTTACTCAACTTCACAAGGAAACCCTGTTCTTCTTTCGGATATTGTCCCAAAAGTGGATATTGGTTCAATACACTTCGATTTTTCTGATGTATTAAGTGGTCTACAGGATCTTACGCCAAATAACATTCCTGCCGTCAATGGTATTCATGATCTTGTCTTAAAAAAATGTTCTAATTCTATCTGCTTTCCCTTGCTTATTATTTTTAACTTATCTTTATCTTCCTAAATATTTTTGGATGAATGGAAATCTTCTTTTCTGATCCCAATTTTCAAATCTGGAATGAAAAACAATGTTGAAAATTATAGAGGGATTTGTTAGCTATCCGCGATACGTAAAATTTTCGAAAGTTTAGTTATGAACAAACTCAATTTCTTCGTAAAAGAACATATGAGTGACGCCCAACATGGGTTCATTGAAGGAAGATCAACTATCACTAATCTGGCAATTGTATTGAAAGTCAAAGGCAAGTAGATATTATCTACACGGATTTTAGTAAGGCATTTGACTCGGTATGCCACAACATACTGCTTCGTAAGCTTGAAAGTTTTGGGATTCATTCAAATCTCCTTCAGTGGATTTCATCTTTCTTAACTGATAGGGTCCAAAATGTTAAAATTGACAATCAAACATCGAGATCTATTAGATGTTCCTCAGGAGTTCCCCAGGGTAGTCATCTTGGTCCACTTTTATTTATAACTTTTATCGATGAAATTCGTAAAAACATAAAGTTCAGCCCATGTCTCATATATGCTGATGATCTAAAATTATTTCTGAAAGTAAATTCCATTTATGACTGCCTTAATCTCCAACTGGACCTCGATCGTTTTTCTTACTGGTGTAATGCCAACTGTTTAAATCTTAACATTAAGAAATGTTTTGCTATCTCCCTTTACAGGAAATTCTCAACTTATAAGTTTATGTATTCTCTTGATAAAAGCCCTCTACAGAGAACTGCTTTAGTAAAAGATTTGGGTGTCTCTTTTGATTCCAAGTTTTCATTTGTCCCGCATATTGATGCTATTGTTGCAAAAGCTAAACGATGATTGGTTTTATTAAAAGAAACTCAACTGACTTCTCGGATCCCTATACACTACTTGTGTCTTGATATAACACATTAGTTAGATCATCACTTGAATATGCCGATGTCATCTCGAATCCTTTCCAACAAACATTTTCGGATAGAATTGAGAGTTCAGAATTGTTTCACAAAATTTGTGTTTTTTTAAAATGCGATGGAATTTCTGTCCTGATTCTCGAGCTCGACATAATCTTCTGGGTTTAAATTCTCTCAAATCTCGAGGAACTATCCACGATATGGTTTTTGTGCGAGATATTTATATTGTTATGCCCGAATAAGGCCATTGAGAGAAAGACACCTTTTTTCAGCCTAAACATAGGACAAATTATGGTTTAAACGAACCAATTTTAAGGTCAATTAGGTGGTTCAATGAAGTTATTAGTCCTATTGAAATAGCAAGGCCTAGAAACAAATTAAAATATGATTTGTATTATTTATTTTTAAGAATTTAAACTTAATGTGCATTATTTAGTTTTTTGTATGTATAGATACCTATAAATTTATCTTTTTTGCATCTGTTGAGTATGAAGCTCGAAGATAAAATAAATAAATAAATACATAAAAAGAATATTCTAGTGGAAACTAGAACCATTATAAAAGGGAAGTTTTCGAGTGAATGGATACAGTTTAATTTTGAAAGTGATAGCATAAAGTACGGGGTAAAAAGTTATCCGGAAGTGATTTTTAAATTGCATACTATTGAGATTGATGAATAATAAAAATGATTTAAAGTAAAATAAAGTGTGTCATATCCAAAAACCGACGAAGAGCAAAGCGAATTGAACTTTTTTAATTGTATTGATGCCTTAAGCAGTTGCAGGGTTCCATACAATGTAACAGTATCCGTGTTTTGTTGAGGCAGCCAAACCCATCCAGTTAAAATTTAACACATAATGCATAATGATACTCAAAAGAATTTCTTTACAGAAACCTAAGTGCTGAGTTGGCTTTTGATACAGGCCTTTTTAAGTGAAGATCAAAAGTTAGTTTACTGTCAAAAATAATTAAATTAACAACTACTATTGACTTGTCCGAAATAGTGTTTGAGTGTTTGAAGGAACAATGTGAAAAAGAGTTCTATTGAAGAGCATACATGCACACTTATTTTTGTTGAGCTGCAAATCATTTAAAGCACACCATTTTGTAAAATTATCCAAATCATTTTGAAAAAGAAAGCAATCATGTATAGTTACCGCTATCAGCAAAAGAATGATGGCAATTGCTACAGTTTGTTTTGGTTACACACTGGTTTTAATTTGAGTTTATATGCAAACCTTTCGAAGTTGTTGTCATCGCTGCAGTTTTTCATTAAAATTGCAATTTGACCCACCGCAATATTTGATGATATTTCTCCATGTACTCGTACAACGAATCAGATGATTGGTGGATGTTTACTTTTTTGGCCCTGACATTCACTCTAGGGGTGGTCAAGGCAAGGGATAGAATTGTTTGCTTCGAAATCACACGCTTGCAAATGAGCAATGGGACACAGTTTGGTCCTGCATATAGTAGGAGCTTCTCGTCCAGTCGACTTTTCATTTTGCTTCATTCAGGGCAGGCCAACCAGGCAGAATTAATTTCATTTGCGGTCACTACGAAGCGAGTATCGATCATACTTCATTATATGGATGCAAATTTAAATCAAGCATCCATGCAAAGAGGCTGAGGCAGCTGGATACAATTTTCTACATTGAATGCGACGGTAAAACAGAATCCATAATGATAACGGAGTGGAGTGTCGCTGATATGTCAACCGCTCTCCGATTCGTTCGATGTTATTTATGTACATAACAAACATACAAAACTTATTAAATTCAAATAGATTATTGTAGTTTACGATTAGATTTATGCAGCTGTTGAGTATGAATTAAAGCGGAGCAATAAACAAAGGAAACAAAAAATAAAGGGGTGAGGAACTGCGTTACCAGACTTTTGGCATGTCGATACCCTTTTTGTTAATCCAAAATTATTTGTTTTCCCTTTTTTGATTTTTTCGTTCCGTTTTTTTTTCCTTTTTTTGGCGTGACCTACGTAAGTCTTAATTACGGAATAGAATGACTTTTGTTTGGTGGCACGGATTCGGGAGGTCCAATTGTTTTGTTGTATAAATCTGTCTGGATGTTGGGCATTCGATATGTTGACTTTGAGGTCATCGATGTCTTGTATATCTTGCATTTTGCAAATGACAAAGACGAAGAATTCTAAAACTAAATCGTTAAATCACACGATTTTGGTGGTCACTTAATGTCATGCCTAGAATGATTTGCGGATAATTCGAATAAAATAAATTAAAGCCTTAAATAACAAACTATAACTTCCGGCCAAATAAATTCCACACTTAAACAAAATTATAAAGTTTACGGCATGTAAACAGTGAGGTAGGTGCAACCCCCTACTTGGGTTCACTATAGGATTTGGCGTAGGTGCGATGTTGGTTAAATGGATTTTTTTTTTGGATTTAAAGAAACCTCACTATTTCAAGCAAATTGTTATTTTCAAGTAAAAGATTTTCTTTTAAATTACTTTGGCGATATTTCCAATGAATTATCTTAGAGGAATTGTTATTATTCGAAATGTTTTTAGTCGAATTTTTTTTTTTTAACTGGGTTTCGCGTAAACTACAGCTGCCAAACTGCGATGATCAGGTGTGAGTATGACTTAGAAAATATAACTGTGCTCTCAAAGGCCTTTGACAGTGTTAACCATAAAATACTTTGCAAAAACTGAAAAATTATTTCGGGTTTCGTGATAGAGAGCTATTTGTGCTATCGCAATCAAAAGGTAAAGATTGGCCAAGTGGAGTCAGATTCTTTGAACTTGCATATGGGTGTACCACAAGGCCCTATTTTAGGGCCCTTACTATTCTATACTTATATAAATGACCTTCCAAATGTGTGCTCAAATGCACTGCTACATCTCTATGCTGATGGCGTACAAGCTTATCTATCTAGCCCACTTGGTCTACAAGAGGATTTGATATGTAGGATTAATAAAGATCTCATGGCTATCTTCAAATGGTCGATTAACAATGGTCTTACTCTTAACCCCGCTAAGTCTCAACTTATTTCGATATCCAAGAAGCATATTTATACATCATTTTTCCCTCCTATTTTTCTTTCCCAATACCAGCTTCATTGTTTTGATACCGTTACCAGTCTTGGTTTCAAAATCAATCAGTCACTTTCAGCCGGAAATCATTGTTCATTCATTGTTGGAAGAATCTATTCTGGATTACGTAGTCTCTGGCCATTTTCCGCAATAACTCCGATGAATACAAAACTAAGACTCATAAAAACTTTACTCTTACCCTTAATTGAAAACGCTAATGTTGTCAATTGTAAACCTGATTCACATTCCCAACATAAACTGCTTGTAGCTTTTAACGATATGACCAGATAAGTGTATGGGATTCGAAGATATGAACATAGCTCGCAATATCATCAACTGGTTCTCGGTTGCTAGCTACAGGGCTACAGCAATTCTTAAATGCTGCATATTTTTGCACAAAATTATACAAACGAAAAAACCGCTTTACATTTATGAAAAACTACAATTTGCACAATCTCTTAGAACTACCAATCATATAGTAACTACTTTCAACTACTTGAATTTTGGTTCATAAACCGAGTTATGTAACTCTCTCTCTCACTTACAGTTAATTAAATAATTGGATCAACAAACTTTAAAAAGCAATCACTTCCTATTTTCGTTAAAGCTAATCTCCTATAAAAATCTTTACAGATTAAACAAAATAAGTATACGTTATAGTCCAAGCGGCGACCGTCGGTCGGATCACTTAGCTCATAAGGTACCACTTAATTGATAGGTATTTCAAAAAGCAACTGAACGCACATGGGTTGCCTAGCGAAATTTGGGTGTATGACGTCTAAAACGGGCCACTTCCGGTGCGTTTTTTTACTACAACTCAGCTCATCGAGTAAGAGGTTTAAAGTACCCCCAAACGATCTTTTTATTAATTTAATAATTTTGTTCAAATTATTAAACTGAATATTTATTTATATTTATAAAAAAAATTAATGATAATGTTATGAAATAAACGCATTACATACAAAAAAATATATTTAGTGTTTATTGTTAATTCGATATTATCGCAAAATATATGCAGAACCATGCCTTATATGAAATAAGGGTCAAGTCAATAAATTAGATCTGTGAAATTTAATACACTTTATCAAAAAAGAAGTATGAAGGTTTTTATAATACAAATTCTATATACTACTGAAATACATCAGCCAAGTAGAAGACTTAGCACTATTTAATTGGACTTGATGAATTATTGATTCAAAATAGCTTTTAACGGCCTTAAGTCCATAAAAATTGGCGTTTCGTCCCAGCGATCTCACTTGGACTAAAGGCCGTTAAAAGCTATTTCAAAAAAGAAGTGATTTTGTTATATTTTTTGATCAAACCAAGGTTGCCAGGGTTATGGACCTGCTTTGGATCAGGCAGCCTGTATTTTTTTGAAAGATTAGAGTGTAAGCTTTAATTTGGTGTATGTTTAAAGCTCTTACCGTATCAAATTTTAAGCATTTTATCAGAAAAAATGGTGATTTTGGAATATTTTTGGATTAAATCAGGGTTGCCCGGCACATGCACCTTATTTAGAGAATGCAGCTTATATTTTTTAGATAAAGTACAAACTTTGCTTTAATTTGATACGTACTTTAAAGATAATTGCAATACACCTTACCTCTTATCCTAATGAAAAAATATAAATTCAATTTATGATTAGTAGGTTTGCCAGGTGTTCTTATGAGTGTTGCAACTGCCAAAATCCTTTTTTTTTATAGAACGAGGATTGGGCTTTAATTAAATTGGGTCAGTTTGAGTTAGGTCCATAGAAACAATCATTGTTTTTATTGAAAGTGTTATTCGAAATTTTTAAAGTTGCAATCATTTTCGTTTTTTTAACCTTTCCAAAATTTTATAGAGTTTTAATTTATTTTATTAATTTTCTACATATTTTCAGCTCTTATTTGGTAAACGACATGAAACTAAATATAAAGCAAATACATAATTGTTAGCAATAACGCATTTATTACACTTTTTTGCTTTAAATAGGGTTGCCACTTTTGAAATGGGTGCATCAGTTCCATGTAATCTTTCATTTGACACTAGTTTTAACCTCTTACTCGATGAGCTAAGTTGTAGTCAAAAAAACGCACAGGAATTGGTCCATTTTAGACGTCATACACCCAAATTTCGCTAGGCAACCCATGGTTAAGTGGTACTACAACCTCTTACCTTATGAGCTAAGTGATCCGACGATGGGCTCTCCGCCTATTATTATCATCACTACACGGAGAAAAAAGACATGCTAAAAACAAACAGAATCTGTATTAAATTAAGTGGATTTCGGCATGGTTTTTTTGCCAAGCGGATTCCCAGCTTAAAATAAGTGGACAAATCACCTTGATTTTTTTTATATTTATGGCAGTTTGATTTTCAAAGAATTAACTCAATTTTATAAGACAATCATTTTCTTTTGAGATTTCTATCGGATTAGTTCAAGTGAAGCCCGTGTTAATTGCAATGGCATTTCCATAAAAATAAGGTGTCCGACACTTTATTACCTCATGTTTCCCGAATTGATTTTAGTAAAATCTCTTTATTTTGAGACTCCTGAAAAGTTAATATAAAGTGAAACCTATGTTAATTTAAAGTTTGTTCCTATAAAAATAAGATGTTTCAGCGCTTTCAGATCATACGTTTACCGCTTAATTTTACTAAAAATCATTAGCGCAAAATTTTAGACGATTTAGTAAAGTGTTAAACCATTTTTAGTATGATACTAGCTTAAAAAGAGGATTTTGCTAATTTTAAACGAGTTTAACATGATACTATCTCTTAAAATTTTACTAAAGTTAAAATCGCCAGATTACTGTTTTATCTTTTTAACATATTACTAAATCGATATGTCAATTTGACACAGAAAAACTTTATAAAGGTATGTTTGCTTGCTTTTTTGTACGAAATGTCCCTGTTTTAGACGCGTTCAGCTTGAGTTTCGTAAGAAAATAGGTTTAGTATGTTACTAGTTAAAAAGTGTTTAAAACTAAGAACATTTTAGTAAAGAGCTTTAAAGTTAGTAAAGTGTTAACTAGTATCATGCTAAAACCGTATCATGAGGCTGTTTAAAATTTTTCGCCATTGGCGCAAATTTTTAAACAGTCCTCGTTTAAGGAATAAAACCAACTCTAGTTAACGCAGTCGTTTAGTTGCGAGCCCTTGTCTAACCTTTTCTTAATTTTAAACACTTTAAACAACTCTTCTAACTAATGAAGTGTTTTTACGGCATTTGTAGGGTTTTAAGTGCATTTGTAGGGTTTTGTTATGATTTTTGGTAGAGCATTCGACTGCAGATCGAGAGGTCCCCGGTTCAAATCCGGGTGTCCCCTTTGAAAATTAAATTTGTTTGTAATTTTTTTTTCTTTTTGTAACTCCGCTATAGCTATTTAACCTTTCCATTTAAGATGACGGGAGATTTTGTGAGCAGAAAATGATTTGCCACGATATGGTAGTCCAACACTATGTACCACATGTTTTTGTTGGGGCGGTCGACCGAATACAAGTTTGTATTGTATATTGTTTGGTGTCGTAGTATATTGAATCGGGGGGTGGAGATGGTGTTGTTTTGTCGTGGTAATGGTTACTGGGTGCATGCACCACAAATTAAAGCTAAGACAGTTTTCGTGATTGTTGATTTATATCCTTAAAATCTTCATCAAACATTTTTCTTTAAATTTTTGTTATGAAGTTACAAACATTGAATGGATAAAGTATACTTTAAAAAAGATAAAGAAGCATTTTGCTGCTTTTAAAGTTAGACGAGTGCTTTAGCGTTAAAGTATACTTTATATCGTTTAAAATTAACAAAGCGTCGACTCTCATTCTAAAACTCATTTTCAGAGTCGGCGTCGAATTTAAAAATGATTAAGAGTAGGTTTTAAATGTTTAAAATTTTGCGCCATTGTCTTTAAATTTTTAGAAAGTTAATTTGACATTGCATTTCCTTAAAAATGGTGAGTGCGAAAGTAATCTTTGAGTGGCAAATCGTTCATTTTTATGAGAATGCAATGTCACATTGACATTAAGTTTTCTTTTAAAAGGAAATTAATTTGACATTGCGTTTCCTTAAAAATGATAAGTTTGAAGGTAATATTTAAGTGGTAAATCTTTCATTTTTATGAGAATGCAATGTCGCATTGACTTTAAGTTTTCTTTTAAAAGAAAATGACCCATGTTAACTAAAGACAAATAAGTCTGCGTTTGTCCTCTTACCTGATGCTTACCCATTATAACTTTGAAATTAAAATGAAATGAAGTTTTCAAAATTTAGGTACATGAAAATTAAACTATTGTGAACTCATTAAATTTAAACATAAAACAAGTTAAAAAAATAATAAGAGTTTTTTTTATTAATATTAACGTTTATTTACATTGTTTTTTAAAAATAAAGTTTTGAGCGAATAACTTTGAGCCCGTTATTTAAAATAAAAAAGTGAATTGGTCCACATTCTTCACATTGATTGCACAATAATTTGGATCTAAATCCCCTATTACAAAAGACAAAGAATGATTAGAATATCTAGCAATTTTCCATCTTTTACAAATATGTTAGAGCTCTTCATTTTTTGGTAGTAGATGTTCAATTTTATAAACAAAATTTTATAACCTTAAGCATTTAGTTAGTTAATGATATTCGCAATTTACGAAAACTGTTCTGAAGTTATATCAAAAAAATACTGCTAAAAAAAAGCCAGACTAGTTTGTTAATGTGCGAAAACAAACGTCAATTTTATAACCATATCAATAAATTTTATAAATGTAGCCGGTTTGGACTTTATACCATAACTATATACAAAAAAAATCGTTAATTTGTGTCAAATCAGGACCTACCGCGATTATTCTTGGTTGCATTGTTGATTTATATTTTATACTAGCTGACCCTCCCGGCTTCGCACGGGTAGACACCTAAAGCCCGAACCACACTTCTCTCGTGTAGTGTGTTGTGGAGTCATGTGTCGCTATCGCTCTAATGTATTTCATGTGCGTAGAGCCATATTTGTATCGTGTGATGTGTTGTTTCGAAATCTATGAAATATATTGGAATGACAGCGACACACTACTCCACAACACACCACACGAGAGTAGTGTGGTTCGGGCTTACGCTTCGCATAAAATTACAAATTTTGTAATTGAATACTAAAGGGTGGTTAAATTTTAAGGGCCGATGTTGAATGTGAACCACACCTAAACGTCAAGTTTTTTTCTGCATTTCATTTGACATTTCTCAATTTCAGACTAACTTAATTTGAACCATGGAAAGATACACAATCGAGCAACGCGTTAAAGTTAATCAGACTTATTATGAAAATGGGCGTTCAAAACAATATGCATATCGTGCACTTCGTAATTTCATCATCTTCAGTAATGAAGCACATTTTCACCCAGTGGATTCGTCAATAAGCAGAATTGCCGCATTTGGGCGAATGATAATCCAAGAGTGATTGTCGAAAAACCAATGCACCCACAAAGTGTAACTGTTTGGTGCGGTTTATGGGCTGGTGGCATCATCGGGCCGTATTTTTTTTCAAAATGAGGCCGGTCAGGCAGTTACTGTGAATGGTGTTCGCTATCGTGAGATGATAAAGAACTTTTTATGGCCCGAATTGGAAGATATGGTTGTGGACGATATGTGGTTTCAACAGGACGGTGCCACTTGCCACACAGCTAACGAAACAATGGCTCTTTTGCGCGACAAATTCAATGGTCGTGTTATCTCACGTGGTGGCGATCTCAATTGGCCGCCAAGATCATGTGATTTGACACTGTTGGACTTCTTTCTTTGGGGTTATTTGAAAGAAAAGGTGTACTTCGATAAGCCAGCAACAATTAAAAAGCTAAAGGATGAGATAATTCGTCACATTAACGGCATAGAACCTCAATTATGCCTCAGCGTCATCGAAAATTTGGACCATCGGATGGAGGTGTGGCGCCGAGGTCGCGGCGGCCATTTGGTCGTTATTTTGTTCCATACATAATTGAATCATACCAATATTATCATAATAAAAAGATATGAAAATAATTTCCGTAATAATTTGTGTTTTATTCAAAATCAACATCGGCCCTTAAAATTTAACCACCCTTTATACTTACTGAGTTTTGACCCACTTCACGTTATGAATGGCGAAATTCGTTAAAATATGATCATCTACGTCCAACCTTTATTACTTTCCCAACGCAGAAAGAATTTTTGTAATCAAAATCCTTTTTTTTTGTGTTTATTCCATTTCACTCTATAAGTATTAAATTCTTAAAATTTTGAAAAAAATCCCTTAGGCCATCCACTAATAAACAACTTTTTAATTACAAAAAGAATTTGTTAAACCTGATTTTATTTTATTTTTACTTCCTAAACTAAATTTAAAAAAGAATATCCCTAAAGCTATTTCCTTAGGTATAAACCTTTTACAAAAAAAGAATTTCATAAATCGGGCAATTTTTTATTTTTACCCCATTTAACATTTAACCCTACAATTGACAATTATTATCATTTTGAAAAAGAATATCCCGAAAGCCTTTTCCTAAGAAAAAACATTCAAACAAAAACAGAATTAAATTTTTTAATATTTTTTAGTGAAATTTTTGAAAAAGTTGAATGTTAGATATTATCAGAGAATAGCTAAAGATGATTCTCATCGGCTTTGTTGGTCGTTATGATGATAAAATAAAAGATTAATTCATTCACTTTTTCCCAACGTTTCGACGGTGGATGCCGTCTTCTTCAGGGGATTTTTATTTATAAAAAAGAAGCAATTACATAAAAGTCTAAATGTGTGTAAGGCGGACATGATATACACTTACATAAACTTGAACAATAGTCCAATAAGTACACTCAAGTTTTGGATCTACTGTTGGAAACTAAGGAACAGTACACCGCTGAGATGTTTTGTATGTTCATGTTGTTCTTGTTATTAATTATGTGTAGTGTTTCTTACGTTTCCAAGTGTTTCTCCATTGCCAAGATCGCCACACCATAAAAGTCCAGTTAGTGGCCAATTTCAACGCTGTGGCAAGCCAGTGCCATCTTTCCAGAATTTTTCGAACGAATGTCCGACTTGTGACCCGACCAATAAAGCCAATGAGAATCATCTTCAATTATTCTCATATATGTATACATACATCAAAAAAGAATTTCTTGAAACGGACAATTTTTTATTTTTACCCCATTTCATCCTACAAATAATAAAATTTGAAAAAAATACCCCTCAAAACATTTCCTAAGAAAAACTCTTCAAACAAAAACGAATTCGTTCGATCGGACACTTTTTATGTCTACCTCATTTCACCCTATAAATAAAAAAATTTTAAGAATATATATCCCTTAAGCCATTTCCTAAGAAAAACCATTCAAACACAAAAAAGAATTTCTTCAATCGGGCAATTATTTTATTTTTACCCCATTTCACCCTACAAATAAGAAAAGTTGAAAAAGAATATCCCAAAAGCCATTTCCTAACCGCCTACAGCGCCATTTGTTGAACGGTAATTTAATTGAACAGAAAAACGAAATTTTCACCTACAGCGCCACCTGTTGAGACTTTTTTGACTTTTCTTTTTTCTTAAACTTTCGCGGTACAATTACGAACAAACCCGTAGAAGGAAGTACCCGATTTGGAGCAGTCGTTCTCAAGGTTTAAGCATCCGAACTCACCACGATTCATTTTTATATATTGTAAAGTTCTACCTAGGTTCGATAATAAAACTTATTTCCTTTAAATAATAACTTCCACGTATTTACTATTCAGAATAAACACACTTTATTTCAGTTCAAATCGTTTTTATTATTCTTCAATCTCACTAGTATGCAATCTAAAATTCACTTCCGGATACACTTTTACTTCTTACTTTACGTTATCACATTCAAAATTAAACCTCTCCTTATAGGGAAGTAAATAGTTCTAGTCTTCACTAGTATCCACTGGAATATTCGAGAATATCTCCTTCTGGAAGTTTCCTTTCCAGTCGCTGACAGATGGAACATTGGAATTGATACTCAGCTGAATCACAAGATGGCACTATGAACGGTTGAAGGTTTGATGTTTAGTTTTCCCGAGAGATGGCGCTGCAAACAGTTAGAGGATTTTCTCTTGTTTCAAATTCAAAGTAGTTGAGTAATTATTAAATCGTTACATTGCCCCCCTATTAGGATTGATCGTCCCGAACAATTCCATCACTACTTTCACCATTATAACGATATAAACGGTCACAATGAACTACTTTTAATTTGCCTCTCACCCCTCTCCGTATACGGTAAACCACATCATTAATTCTTTTCACAACAGTGTAAGGGCCTTCCCAGTTTTGTTGAAGTTTTGGTGACAGCCCCTTTTGTCGATGGGGATTATAAAACCACACAAGGTCTCCTTCCTGAAATCCTGTCGATGTTGCTCGTGCGTCATATCGTGTTTTCATCCGGTCACTGCATGTTTTTATGCTTGTCCTTGTTCTTTGGTGAATGTCATTAAGTCTTTCTTTAAGGTTATCCACATATTCCTCTGTTCTTTGCGGCTCAATTGTGCGGCATCCAAATTTCACTTCACTTGGAAGCCGTATTGTTGTTCCGAACAGGATCTCCGATGGTGTATGTCCTGTTGAGCTATGTGCCGCACTTCGATAAGCCATCAGGAATAATGGAATATGTCGGTCCCAGTCTTGTTGATAGTCGTCGACGACCTTAGACAGATGTTCTTTAAGCGTCCTGTTGAATCGTTCAACCATCCCATCAGATTGCGGATGAAGCGGTGTTGTCCTTGCCTTTTTAATGCCAAGGAGTGTGCAAACTTCCTGAAAGATGTTAGATTCGAAGTTCCTCCCTTGGTCAGAATGCAGTTCCATAGGTACACCGAACCTGCTCACCCAATTGAAGACAATCTGGTCCACTACTGTTTTGGTTTCTTGGTGTGGGATGGCGTATGCCTCAGGCCACTTGCTGAAGTAATCCATTACGACTAGGATATATCGGTTTCCGCTATTTGTTTCAGGAAAAGGGCCTGCGACGTCTACTGCAATCCTTTCGAAAGGTGTGCCTACATTGTATTGATGCATTTTACTTTGAATCTTTCTACCTGGCCCCTTGCTAGCTGCACAAGTATCACATTTTCGGCACCACTTTTCGACGTCATCTCTTGCATGTAGCCAGTAGAACCGTTGTCGTACCTTTTCCAGCGTCTTATTGACTCCTAAATGACCTCCAGAAGCTCCATCATGCATCTCTCGCAGAACCTCATTTATCTTTGACCGAGGAACGATAAGCTGCATCACATAAGACTTACCATCTGTGGATTCCCATTTACGCTTTAGTACCCCTTCTTGCACATGAAGCGAGTCCCATTGGGCCCAATAAGCTTTGAGAGCAGGGCTTCTGTCTGAAATGTCACTCCATTCAGGTTTTTCTTGGTGTTCCTTCCATACAAGAATGGGTTCGATATCCGAGTCTTCTTGTTGGGCAACCCTGAGTTCTTCATTGCTCCAACCGTAAATGGGATTGGCTCTTATACGTTGTACGGCAATCACCTCCTTTTCTTCTTGCCGCGTGCAATGTTTGCAGTCTTGTTTGCACGGTCGCCGAGATAATGCGTCTGCGTTTGAATGCAGCTTTCCTCTTCGATGTTGAATCTGATAGTCGTAGGTCTGTAGTCTCTCAATCCACCTTGCTACTTGACCTTCAGGATTTTTGAAGTTCAAAAGCCAATTTAGCGCACCATGGTCCGTTCCAAGAAGGAACTTCTGTCCATAGATGTATTTATGGAAGTGCTTTGTTGCCAAAACCAGAGCAAGAAGTTCTCTTCTGGTAACACAATAATTTCGCTGTGGCTTTGAGAGTACCTTGCTTTAGTAGGCGACAACTTTTTCTTCTCCATCATGGACTTGTGAGAGTACAGCGCCAATTCCAACGTTACTTGCATCAGCGTCGATGATAAAAGGTTTTCCTGGAGTCGGATAGGTCAGCACAGGAGCGTTACATAAGCGCAGCTTTAGTTCCTGAAAGCTTTTCTCGCACTCACCTGACCATTTGAACGGCTTCCCTTTTTCAGTGAGCTGATGCAAGCTTTTGGCGATTCCAGCAAAATCCTTCACGAAACGCCGATAATATGTGGCTAAACCAAGAAAGCTTCGGAGTTGATGTTTGTCCTGTGGTGTTGGCCAATTCTTGACGGTGTCAACTTTCTCAGGATCAGTCTTTACTCCTTGAGACGAGATGATATGTCCCAAGTATTTAACTTCGGTCTTAAAAAGCGCACATTTGTCTGGATTCAACTTTAGGTGTGCTTTTCGAAGTCTCTGGAATACAGCTTTAAGGTTGCCACAATGTTCCTCAAATGTTTTACCATATACGATGACATCGTCCAAATAAACTAAGCAAGATTTCCAAGTAAGTCCATGTAGAACACATTCCTTCAAACGCTCGAATGTTGCCGGAGCATTACATAGTCCAAACGGCATCACTTTAAATTCCCACAGACCATTTCCTGTGGAGAAAGCCGTCTTTTCTCGACCTTCTGGATGTATTTCTACCTGCCAATAGCCACTCTTCAAGTCCAAAGTTGAAAACCATTGGGCTCCTTCCATTGCATCTAAAGTGTCGCTGATTCTGGGTAGAGGGTAGCTGTCTTTCTTTGTCACATCGTTAAGCCTTCTGTAGTCCACACAAAATCGAGTGCTTCCATCCTTCTTTTTGACAAGAACCACCGGGGATGCCCAAGGGCTTTTGGAATTTTCGATTAGCCCATCTTTCTTCATGGTGGATATCATCTCTTCAACTTCGGCTTGTTTGGCCAAAGGAAGACGTCTTGCTGGTTGACGAATCGGTCTTGCATCTCCTGTGTCGATTCGATGCTGCACCAGTTGTGTTCGACCATATTGAGTTCACAGACTTTTGTGTATCCACTTCGTTGATCTTGGTTATCGCAGATACAGCTTCACATTGCCCAACTATTTCTCCTTTTCTGAGCTTAGCTCCGTACGGTTTGAAGTTCAGTATCCGTACAGGCACCATGTTGTTCTTTGGCGCCACTAGAGTTTTCCCTACGATAATATTTTGGGAACATTGCTCAGTGGCTGGTTCCACCATGAGGTACCGATGACTACCCAAATCACCCTTTATTTTTGTCCAAACGAACATTTCTGAAGAAGGAGGCAAGCTTATGTCTTCTTTGATGACAGTTCTTAGAGATGGCGATTTTTCGTCACCATAAACCATTGGAATCTCTACATTTTTGTACTTAAGAACCTGCTTACCGATATCCAGGATTACTCCATGTTCTTTCATGAATCCATTCCGATGATGCATTCATCACATATGTCTGCTACCAGAAACACATGTGTAAACTCCAGCTCTGCCAAACGGATCGGAAAACGAACTTCTCCGTACACTTTTGCTGCTTCTCCTGTTGCCGTTTTCAGACGATAGCTATTGGTGTTCTGTAGCCATGTCATCTTGACCAAGTCCCTTCGTAGAATAGAGGCTGTCGCACCGGTGTCAATTGTAGCCACGTGTTTCTTGTTGTTTAAAGTTGCCTCCATTGTCAGACTTTTGTTGTCTCGTTTAGTCTGTGAGACTTGGATGGTGGTTCTGGGGCCATCGATACCAGAAACCAGCTTCTGCCCCTCGAAGTCGGTTCTTACTCGTTTCCCGACTGCGAAACAAGTCGATCAGGAGTGTTGGTGTTATTGCTTCTTTGTTCTGGAGTATTATTTCTGCTTCCACAATGTTGACATGCAGCTCTTCTCGGTGGCAGTTTGCACTGGTGCTGGAGGTGTCCGGTCTTGTTACAGTTCCAGCAACGAGCAGGTCCATCTCTCTGGTTTCTTTGGAATGCAATTCTTTGACATGAGCATTCTTCAACTTCCACTTCTCTTACTCGATGAACTCCTTGAGAAGCCTGTTCTGCTGCTTCCATAGTCAAAGCGAATGCTAATGCCTCCGGAAGCGTCCGTTTTCCAGCAGTTCGAATTGCTCGCTGTAGGTTGATGTCGGATACAGCACGGACAAAGGCTTCTGTTGCTAATTGACTTGTAATTTCGTCTCCTGCAGTTGGATATGCCAAATGGGCAAGCCTTTCGATATCTGCTTGCAATTGCTGTAGACTCTCTCCTCTTTTCTGAACTCTAGTATTGAGTTGGACGCGGAAGACTTCTTGCATATGGCCATCTCCAAAACGTTTGTCGATAGCCTGAACAAGAGCACTGAAGTTGCCATTCTTGTCTGCTGGTATGGTTTGCAATAGTTCAGCAGCAGATCCTCTAAGGGCAAGCGTCAGAGCTATATATTTGTCTTCGTCATCCCAGCCATTTGTTGCTGCGGCTGCCTCAAACTGCTTCTTGTAGATCGACCAAGAAGTTTGTCCATCAAAGGTTGGTGGATGCATTTCCTTTCGCTTTGTAAAGTCCCCAGAACTTTCTCGAACCTTCATTTTTCTTACTTTATCCAATTCATTTGTAATGCTCTGAATTTGGTCTTCGAACTTTTCTTGAACTTTCTCGAGCTTTGCGTCTACTGTTAGAAATTGTTTTTCGACACGTTCGTCAAGAGCAATAAATTTGTTCTGGAATGCATCTAGCTTACCTTCCAGGAGATTTTTCTGTTCTTGGAATCTTTCCAGCATTTTGTTTTCTTGTTCTTCGAGAAGATTCTTTTGTTCATTGCGTTGTTCATTAAGTCGTTCTAGAAGGTTCTTTTGTTCATTCTTTTGCTCGTGGCGTTGTTCTTCGAACAAATTCTTTTGTTCTTTTCTTTGCTCTTCGAACTGAGCAAGCAACAAATTCATCATATTGCTCATGTCTAAGCTAGGACTTACTTGTTCTTCGGGCATTTCAATCTCAAAGAGAAACGTGTCTGGGTTTTCTCCGTGTTGTCTTAACTCTTCTTGCAGACGAATAATGAGGTCATTTTTCGTTCCAGCAGTAGGAAGGCCTCTTTTGTTCAGTTCTGCTTTTAGTTCAACACAATTCAATTCATTCACTATCTTACCCATTGTCTCTTTTTGCACAAAACACTTCGTAATAATAGCAAAACAATATCACTGTTTTTATTATTATTTTTCAAACACTTTTCACCATAAATATCTGAATGCACAGATGAAATAAGTTTTATTCCACTTTTCTGACACCAATGTAAAGTTCTACCTAGGTTCGATAATAAAACTTATTTCCTTTAAATAATAACTTCCACGTATTTACTATTCAGAATAAACACACTTTATTTCAGTTCAAATCGTTTTTATTATTCTTCAATCTCACTAGTATGCAATCTAAAATTCACTTCCGGATACACTTTTACTTCTTACTTTACGTTATCACATTCAAAATTAAACTGTCTACTCGCTCGAAAACCTCTCCTTATATAGGGAAGTAAATAGTTCTAGTCTTCACTAGTATCCACTGGAATATTCGAGAATATCTCCTTCTGGAAGTTTCCTTTCCAGTCGCTGACAGATGGAACATTGGAATTGATACTCAGCTGAATCACAAGATGGCACTGTGAACGGTTGAAGGTTTGATGTTTAGTTTTCCCGAGAGATGGCGCTGCAAACAGTTAGAGGATTTTCTCTTGTTTCAAATTCAAAGTAGTTGGGTAATTATTAAATCGTTACAATATATAGATGTTCGTCCTTCACGGTATTTAATTTTGGCGCAACGTCGTTTATGTTCAAAACATGAAAGATGAATTCACTTTGAGTATCGTATCTTCAATAGTTTGTTTTGCTCCAGATTTAAATCGACGTGGCGTTAAGAGTGCAATAGTGCAGACTTTTTAATCTGTTAAATAGAATACATAATATATGTACATAAATGAATAAAAGATTTAAAATAGTCTTTGTCACTTGAATACTACATTTGTTTACATTTTCATTTTTAACTTTATTAAAGTAGTTTGCTGTGTTTGTCTTGGATTTCTAGTTCATAATATTTACAAATTTTCTCAACGAATATGGAATATTGAGATAACAAACAATTTGTTTTAGTTGGGAAGATGTTTTCAAAGTCAATATCAATCTAAGTCAATCAATCAAAAAAATTAAATTACAATTTTCTACTTGAAAAAATACCAAACGTAGAAACCTACCAAAGAATATCCCAAGTTATCATTATAACGAGGCCAGTCCTTTAACAACTCGCTAAATGTTTTATCTTCATTCTTAAACTGATTTAATCGAAGTTGACTTGTTTTTTTTCCAGTACTCTAAGACAGTTTCCCAGGAAGCCACGTGATTTGCTAACCAAATAATGTATTGGTAACTCATCTATCATACAAACAACATTAGTTTGTTGGAGTACTCATGTACAATTGAAAAATTACCCTCTTCATCACAAGGAATTTCATCAAATTCTGAAGTTAGACTATCATTGTGGGACTTGCTGCTACTGTACTGGGTTCAGTTCGTTTCATAAACTTCAAACGAACTTTGCTGTTTGCCTATTTGGTATGAAGTTTTCCAGTCGGATTTTTTGATCCTTTTTTCTTTGCATGAAATAGGAATAAAGTTCTTCGTCCACTTGCTCCACTTTCCGACATTTTTAATCACTTTCACTTATTTAAAATATTTAATAATAGGTACTTACTCGAACTTAAAACACGTTTCGCTTAACAACCGCTATCGTAATAAGTATTTGAGTGCCGAATGAATTGAGAAACGATCCATACTGTGCAAAAAATCATGGAAGAACCCGAAGAAAACAAAGAGAATGGTGCAAATTTTTAAACAGTCCTCGTTTAAGGAATGAAACCAACTCTAGTTAATTAATCTTTTTCTTAATTTTAAACACTTTAAACAACTCTTCTAACTAATGAAGTGTTTTTAGGGCATTTGTAGGGTTTTTAGCGCATTTGTAGGGTTTAGTTATGATTTTTGGTAGAGCATTCGACTGCAGATCGAGAGGTCCCCGGGTCAAATCCGGGTGTCCCCTTTGAAAATTAAATTTGTTTGTAATTTTTTTTTGTTTTTTTAACTCCCCTATTGCTATTTCACCTTTCCAGCTAAGATGACGGGCGGTTTTGTGAGCAGAAAATGATTTGCCGCAATATGGTAGTCCAACACTATGTACCACATTCTTTTTTGTTTTTGTTGGGGCGGTCGACCGAATACAAGTTTGTATTGTATATTGTTTGGTGTCGTAGTCTATTGAACCGGGGGGTGGAGATGGTGTTGTTTTGTCGTGGTAATGGTCATCAAACATTTTTCTTTAAGTTTTTGTTATAAAATTACAAACGTTGAATGGATAAAGTATACTTTAAAAAAGATAGAGACGCATTTTGCTGCTTTTAAAGTTAGACAAGCACTCGTTAAAGTATACTTTATATCGTTTAAAATTATCAAATCGTCGACTCTCATTCTAAAACTCATTTTCAGAGTCGGCGTCGAATTTAAAAATGATTTAGAGAACGTTTTAAATGTTTAAAATTTTGCGCCAATATTTTTAAACTAAAGTGATCTGCTTAAAATTGAAAGTTCACACTTACTTTCAATTTGAAATGAGTTTAATGCGTCTAACGTGCACTTCGGCTAAAATACAATTACATAAACCCAGCAAAATTTTGTTATTTAAGCAGATGTTCACCTTAATTGAAATTGGGTACGTTCAGCCAGCAGACACATGGGACTACATATGTAGTAAAGTGCATTCATTGAACGCTGATTTTACAAAGGAATCTAAATATTTTTTGATATGTCATTCATGCCACAATTGGACCTTTAGTTCCAACCTTTACCTTCCGTTGATAGTACAGATAGTATTTATAATAATATTTTTATCTGGAAAACACCTCACGCAAATCAATTACGTATTGTAAATTAAAATTTTTCAATACTTACCTACTAATGATGCATTTTTTCATTAAAGCTTTTCTATAATTTTGATAAAGAACTCCTCCACCCAAAACAATAAAACAAACTTCTAAAAAAGAAGTCACTGAACAATGAAGTTCAGCTTGCTGTTTAATGACAAAATTCTCCTATTAAACCCTACCCTATTTTCCTAAACGCTTGCACTATGTTTATCATTATAAGGGTAGTCATAACCCCTTGAGTGCGCGCAAATATAAAAAAAAAAAAAAAAAAAAAAATATAATCAGCTGATATTTTGACATAAATGCACTTGACTTGAAATGAAGGGAGATATTTCTTGACTAGCTTTCCAGTCACTTTCCAATTAAAGTTGCCTTAATTGGAGGGTAGTTTTGCGACAGCTGGACAATCAAAGACGAGAAACTTGCCTTGCCTTCAAGTACCTACGTCTTCTGAACCTATTGCATGGTAGATACATTATACGGATTTCTCATTGAAAGTTAGATCTGACTTTCTATTTTAAGGTGATGGTCAGCTTAATTTCAAATGATTCGCTTTTTTAAGGAAATGTCCTTATTTTAATAAGTCAGCACCTAGAATTATTGAGAAATAAGTTAATTTCAAGCAGTGTAGTTCATTTCGAATCTAACACACTTTAAAAGGAATCAGTTTAATTTTATTTGAAATCTTGTTATTTCGAGTGGATGAGCATCATCTTATTTTAAAAAGGCCGTTTTTTCTCCGTGTATCCGTATTGTTTAGGTGCTATAAAAGACTCTTATCTCATATGTACATTGTTTTTAAGTAAATTGGAAATTTAATTGAAAAATTGTTTGAGTCCAATTTTCCGTAGACGCCTAAAATTGGTCGTGCAGAATGTTCATCCACGGATGCGCTATTTGCAAGTAGCACCGTTCTGATCCTTATCTTACACTTAAGGTCACAAACAGTTGTTTATCCTCCATTAGTAAAGCTCGACCTTCATGGTTATGGCAATGCCAGTTTCGTTTTGAAATAAAAATACTGAGTCAAAAAAAAATTGTCATATTTATAATTTAGTTGATCATGTTGTCATATTTCAACAAACACCTCCGATTGTTAATATCAAAATTTCTGATTGTCAATTATGTCTTATTTTAAAACGAGGATAGAAACATAAAAAACAACCTGCTCAAGTAAAAATAAGAAAAGAAGCTGATCAGATCGCGGTGGTTAAAAGCTTTAAATTGCAGATATTACTGCAGTGATGGCCTAATCGGTTATTTCTGAGTGACTGTTATAACAGATACAGTTATTTTACGGTAACAGTTATTCTTGCCAGTTATTGGGTAACGGTTATTTTGAATCTTAAAATACAGAATCGTAAGCTGGCCATAAACGATCGAGCCATGTGGTTCGTGGCTTTTCGACTTCTTGAAAATGAAGACAATTAACAATATCTGATAAATGTGAAAATTGATTACAAAGCTTATAAAAATTTAAACTTTTAAGGGCGTTTACATTGGACTATCTCCTCTCTCCTTCAATTTATTTTTTACTGAAGATACGGAAAATTCATAAAAAGTCGGAAGAGTACACGAATGTGAACACCGTCCTTAATTTTTTGTTCCGAAAATTGGCTATTTAAGGGTAATCGGTTGATATTTGGATTGAATTTTTTTCTGTAATCCAAAAAATAATTCATCCTTTATCTAACATGCCATCAACCTTAAAATTCAATCGAAAGATGGCTAAGATGACGATAGATTAAAAAACCTTTGAAAAACCTGAAAACTTTTCCTTTTTATTTTCTACCCCACAAAGACGCATTTTAAGGGCAATCGGTTGACATTTGAAACGAAATATTCTCCATACGATCAAATATATTTTGTCCCCTATCTGTCAAGCCATCAACTGTCAAATTCCATCAAAAATAATCTACGATGACGACGGATTAAAAAACCTCTACAAAATTCGAAATTTTTTCCATTTTATTTTCTGCTCCGGAAAAATGCATTTTCAGGGCAATCGGTTTACATTTGAAACGAAATATTTTCGATACGATCAAATATATTTTTTCCCATATCTGTCCAGATATCAACTGTAAAATTCCATCAAAGGATGGCTACGATGACGACGGATTAAAAAACCTCTGAAAATCCAAAAATCGTTTACATTTTTTGGAACAAAATGTTCAAAGCAAGTTAAAAATAATGGCGCAAATTTTTAAACAGTCCTCGTTTAAGGAATAAAACCAACTCTAGTTAACGCAGTCGTTTAGTTGCGAGCCCTTGTCTAACCTTTTCTTAATTTTAAACAACTAGGGTTTTAAGCGCATTTGTAGGGTTTTGTTATGATTGTTGGTAGAGCATTCGACTGCAGATCGAGAGGTCCCCGGTTCAAATCCGGGTGTCCCCTTTGAAAATTAAATTTGTTTGTATTTTTTTTTTCTTTTTGTTACTCCGCTATAGCTATTTCACCTTTCCAGCTAAGATGACGGGAGATTTTGTGAGCAGAAAATGATTTGCCACGATATGGTAGTCCAACACTATGTACCACATGTTTTTTTGTTTTTGTTGGGGCGGTCGACCGAATACAAGTTTGTATTGTATATTGTTTGGTGTCGTAGTCTATTGAATCGGGGGGTGGAGATGGTGTTGTTTTGTCGTGGTAATGGCTACTGGGTGCATGCACCACAAATTAAAGCTAAGACAGTTTTCGTGATTGTTGATTTATATCCTTAAAATCTTCATCAAACATTTTTCTTTAAATTTTTGTTATGAAGTTACAAACGTTGAATGGATAAAGTATACTTTAAAGAAGATAGAGAAGCATTTTGCTGCTTTTAAAGTTAGACGAGTGCTTTAGCGTTAAAGTATACTTTATGTCGTTTAAAATTAACAAAGCGTCGACTCTCATGCTAAAACTCATTTTTAGAGTCGACGTCGAATTTAAAAATGATTTAGAGTAGGTTTTAAATGTTTAAAATTTTGCGCCAATGTTTTTTGCCTATCGTTAAAGTTACTTTAGCATAACTATTAGGCTAACCTTTGCAGTTATTCAGATAAAGTGGTCTCAACTATGTCATCGGATGGTGTTTTGATTGAGCATGCAAAAAACCTGCCATCGAGGATAAATCAAATGAGAAGGTCTTCCAAATTCAACAAACGTGACCGGCTCACTTAAACGTGAAGGACAACAAGAAGGAGAGTAGTCAAATAAAGACGACTGCCGATGCTAAAAAGACGCAGAATGGAGTTGAAACTTATACCACTCTAAAAATTATAAGAAATGCCATTTTTAGACTGATTATTCCATGAGTGTCAACATAGCGAAACAACATTCACCGATCGAAAAGTGGTTAGGTTATAATTAGTCGTTAATTAGTTGTGATAATTTAGAATTTGTCGTTCCATGTTTTCTATGTTTTTTTTTGCTGCTTCGCTAAGTTGATATCAACTTAGCGAAGCACCCTCTCAAAAAGGGGTAAAAACTGCTTAAATTGAATGGTTTTCTGTTTTATAATTTGCCGTTCGGGAGTTTTGAACTATTTGTGACAATTTAAATTTGTTCGTGCTATGTTTTTTTGCTGCTTTGCTAACTTGGTGTCAACTTAGCGGAGCGCCCTCTCAAAAATGGGTAAAAACTTGTTGCATTGAATGGTGTACTGCCCAATAATTTGCCGTTCATTAGTCGTGAATTAGTTGTGACAATTTTGTCGTGCGATGTTTTCAATGTTTTTGCTGCTAATTTTCCAAATTCGTATGAAATAAGCGAAACACCCCCCAAAAAGGCTTAGAAACTTTTTACATCGAATGTTTTATTGCTCAATAATTTGACGGTCATAAGTCGTGAATTAGCTGTGCCAATTTCAATTTTTCCATGCAATGTTTTCTATGTATTTTTTCAACTGAAGTCAAGTCAGCGAAACACCCCCTTAAAAAATGGTACAAATTTCTTAAATTAAACGTTTTATTGCTTAATAATTTGGCATTCATCAGTCGTGAATTAGTTGCTATAATTTAATTTTTTTGTCGTGCGCTGTTTTCTATGTTTTTGCTGCTAATTTACCAAATTTGTATGAAGTAAACTTAACTACATTCAAAAACATTTTGCAAAAAGTAGTAAAGTACAAAACTACACACATACTCTAGCTACATCTCTTTGCGAGAAAGATTACCACAATTGTGTTCCACACTTAAAAGTATCTGTCATTTCATCGAAAAAAAAAACAAATCAAAATATTGACCTTCTCTGGTCTTGGCCGGTGTTTTAAAAAAAAATGCCTAATAAATCCAGGCTTTCCAGTGACATCCAATTCATAACACTGGTTTCACATAAAACAAGCAACCGATGCCCCAGAATCCCGGCCGCAGTCGTCTCAAGCAAGATTTCACCGTAGAAGAAAACGAACGAGCCGCCGAAGAACTTCAACAAAAAATCGGCGCTCTCAAGTCGCTGACCATCGACAACGAAAACGAAGTTCGCTACCCAGACAAGCTGGTGTGCGGCATGGACGATGACATGGACAGAACGGGAAGCTTCATGCAGTAAAAAGTTTAATTTAAGAAATTTGTACCATTTTGTAAGGGGGTGTTTCGCTGACTTGATTTCAATTGAAAAAAATACATAGAAAACAATGCACGGAAAAATTGAAATTGGCACAACTAATTCACGACTTATGACCGTCAAATTATTGAGCAATAAAACATTCGATATAAAAAGTTTCTAACCCTTTTTGGGCGGTGTTTCACTTATTTCATACGAATTTGGCAAATTAGCAGCAAAAACATAGAAAACATCGCACGACAAAATTGAAATTGTCACAACCAATTAACGACTAATTAACCGCAAATTATTGGGCAGTACACCATTCAATGCAACAAGTTTTTACCCGTTTTTGAGAGGGTGCTTCGCTAAGTTGACACCAAGTTAGCAAAGCAGCAAAAAAAACATAGCAAACATAGCACGAACAAATTGAAATTGTCACAAATAATTGAAAACTCCCGAACGGCAAATTATTAAGCAGAAAACCATTCAATTTAAGCAGTTTTTACACCTTTTTGAGAACAACAAATTCTAAATTATCACAACTAATTAACTACTAATTAACGGCTAATTATCCACCTAACCACTTTTCGATCGGTGCATGTTGTTTCGCTAAGTTGACACTCACGATTATTCCTATTTATTACTTATTTGTACTTTCGTCTACATTTCATAAAAAAATAAATGTTTTGTTAAATAAAATATTGAAACGTATTTTCGCTCGTCCTTTGGATAAGAAATGAAAGATGCTGTTGGAAATGGACACTTCATGGAATCCAAAAATGTATCGTCCTTGGTATCATATTGCACCTAGAGAAATGGTGTATACCTTTTTGAAATCCTTTGAGTATCTTCTTCTGATAGCATCATTCACTTCTTATCCAATATAAATATTTTTGCTATTGCACAAAAAATTGAACTTTTAAATACCTTGGTGGAAATTCTGACAGTTGATTCAATTTGTTTTCTCATTTGTAGTAGATTTTGTAATAGATTCAAGGAAAGTCTGGAGACTAGTTAGTGAAAGGGTTAAATTGTTTATTGGCAGCATTTTGTTAAAACTCAGCACTTTGTTTAAACCTTCCAGTAATTTTTTGTTTTTAATATATTTAGCGCGCACTAAACAGCACGAGCGATAAGATAGATTGGAGGGGAAAAGGAGGAACCGATGCACATTGGTTTTAAATGTCTGTAGATCACAATGGGAGGGGAAAACTGGGCTGTGTAGATCATTCCACATTCGTGTAGTGCGACTAAGGAAATAATCTCTGTACTTAACAGTCGACATTAGCGTTTGATTATTAGTAAGGCCCATTGACACATTTATATTCTCAGCTCTTTCAGGAAAAAACCACGTCTCTATTTTCACAATTGATTTTGAGCAAGCATTTGACAGAATTGGCCCGCATTTCATCTTAAATACACTAATAAAATGGAAAATTGGTCCGAAAGTTTTTAGCTATAGCTTTTCTCTTCAATCGCACATTTCGTATTAAAACTAACAGTATATATTCTTCAATTCATTTCTTCAACTTCATTTATAATAGCTTTTAACTAAATAAGTAGTATTATACGTAGTTATTCTTAAATAAACCACGTTCTTTATGCGGACGACCTTATTCTATTTATTTTATTTAAAGATCTTGTACATTAAGCAACAATTTTCTCAAGAATAATTGAAAATTTAACAGAATGGGACAATATGTCTGGTTCCAAAATATCTTTTTCTTAATGTGAGCTACTACAATATTTGTATAAAAAATGTAAACTACTCTAGGATTGTAGGTATTATTTTTGACTCCAAATATAATCTTAAGAATCATTGCTGTTATATTAAAAAGAGCCTCACTACCAGGGTTAATTTACTAAAGTATCTTTCTTCAAGAAAAGTAATTGTAACGTAAATACTATTGTTAATGTTGTCAAATCCATCTATCTGTTGAAACAACACATTCTATTTGTAAATATGTATATACTTACCATTATAAGAATTACACTGTGAAGTAATAAATTGAATTAAAAAAGAACAAATATTCATAGAAATTCTTTTATTTCAATCAAAAAATATTATATAAGTTAAATTTAGACAATACAAACAATTTTTAATTATTAACAAATAAATTTAATTCTAACATGGGTTATACATGGAAATAAAAGCTAATTTACCCTACGAATAAAATGTAAATAAATGTCCAAAGGAGCACCGAATTCCACCGACCAGGTTAATTGACGTGCTGCAAATAAAGAAAGAAAAAAAAGGCAAAAGATGTAGTTATTTGTTATTACATATTCTTAAAATAATAATAAACAAATAATGCAAAACATCATATATGTTTACTATTACAACAAATTCAACGATATCAATTTTACAACAAGTAACACAACTACGACAACACAGAACACACAATTATTGTTATACACAATTCGAATTGAATTTATTTATATAAACAATTCGAATTTCACTTTATCACATATATTTGTAATTAATAATTACATTTAATAACAAATTTAGCACTATTAAGGAAAAATAAACTTGTCAATTTATCAAAGGGTTACAGAATTATAACCTCAAAATTGCTAAGTTTTTTTCACACAAAATATTGTAGTTAACTTTAATATCAGAAACCGGGCAACGCTAAAAAACAATAATTTATATATTTCTTAGCGTTTATAAACAATAAAACATAAACAAACACGAGTATTTTACTAGAGATTTAATGTTAAACAATTAACACATTGGTGAAACACATGTTGAATTAAACTTTGATATTTCGCACTTATCTTTATACACCAGTCAAATTGAGCACATTTCACGAACGAACAATTACGTAAAGAAAATAAATTTGTAAATTTGTATTAAAAATTATTATTTGCTTATGAAATATAAACAATTAAAGATATTGTAATTTAACAACACAAGAAAGAAAAGGAAAGCAGTACAAAAGGAAACAAAAAATGACAATTAGGAAATTTGCCTGAAATCAGTGCTGCCAATTTACATTCCATCAACAAAAAACAAGCAGATTAACGATTGGTATCACTCAGCATCCAAAGGCCTATATAAAGACGAGGAAATTAAGAACCAACTCTCTTCGAAACTTGATCTTCAACGTGATAGAAGCCCATTGTAAAAGGTAAATCAATTTGAAATTGCTTGTCAGTTGGTAATGACAAACAAATATATTTTGATAAACCACATAATGAATTATTGTAGCAAATACGAAAATCAATTTGAAATTGTTTATCAGTGTGTAATGATAAACAAATATAATTTGATATATATGTAAACAATTAACAACAAGATATTAGTAGCAAAGCAAATCAATTTTGAAATCGTTTGACAGTGAGAAATGACAAACGAATATGAATTGATATAGTAAAACTAACAATCGTTGTAAGTAGTAGTTAAAAGGAAAAGGGAAGTTTTAATTTGAAATTGATTGATGATAAATTTCATCAATTAAACATGATTTAAAACACTTTTCTTATACAGAAATCATAGCAATAATTGTAACATCAAACGGTTAAGTGGAATTTATTGGAAATATCCAGTAACCATCATTTAACCCATAATATATTTAAATTTATTAACGACTTGTTAAGAAACTTAACGAAACCAATAAACATCTTTTTTTAATCAAAAACTTACTTGTTCATTTTTTTTTTATTTCATTTTTTTTGAACATTGTTGACTTCAAGTATTAAGTTGCAACTTGGGCAAAAAACATTGGTGGTTCCATGCAGGAACAGTGAGATTGATTGATTAAATTTGTTTAAGTCGTTATTCTTAACATAGTCACTTTTTTTGTTCACTTTGTTTTTTTTCTTCTGTGAAAATCACTGCAAAAAAAAAAAAAAAAAAAAAAAAAAAATCAATTTTTTTTCGACCGGAATCAAACCAAATTCGCATAAATCAACGTTAATCATGGCTGATCTTGACAAACTTCTCGTCAATCAACTCGTCTTGAAAACAAAGATTGAAAAAACCATCGAGAATGGCAAGAAAACAAAATTGGATAAAAGAACTGTAGGCTTTTATAAGCAAAAATTGATAGATCTGCGCGAATTGTGGCATGAATTTGTAAAGCAAGATCGACGCATCAACGAAATTATCATCGGCACAAAATCGGATTGTGATAATGCCTACATCAAAAGGCAGCAATTTGATGATGTAGAGATCAAATACAATGAATATATGGGTGAACTAGAAGATGGTTGTACTCGAACGACCCTAGATACTAGCCTAAATTCCACAATTCAAGTGGAGCCTCAATTCAAATGCACCCAGTTACCAAAAATAACATTGCCTAAATTTAACGGTGATTATGGTTCATGGAGATCGTTCTCGGACTTGTTCACATCGTTGATTCACGATGACCCACAACTAAAACCAGTACAAAAATTACATTATCTTAAGGGATGTCTCACTGGTGATGCAGAGAAGGTGCTGAAGCATACTCCTATAACAAACCAGGATTACGAGCCAGCATGGACAAAGTTAAAGGAGCGCTATGAAAATACAAGAACTTTGGTAAACCTCCATCTAAAGGCTTTAGTTAATCAAACCAAAATCACAGCCGAATCAGGAAAGAACCTCAAGATATTAGTCGACGCAACAGAAGAATGCTTACAGCAACTCAAGGCGTTGAAGATAGACACCAGCCAATGGGATGCTCTGCTCATCTATTTAATAGTTCAAAAACTGCCATTTGTAACAATGCGTCTCTGGGAGGAGGAATTAGGAGATAACCAAAACCTTCCAAAATTTTCGACATTATCAGCTTTTCTGAATAAAAGAATTCGGGTATTAGAATCCATCGGCAGTACGATTGGTGTAAGACCAAATACCTTACCTGTCAAGAAGGAAGGCATTCAAACCTATCATACTACCATAAATGTTCATTGCCCTGCCTGCAATCAAAAACACTACGTGGGAAACTGTACAACCTATCTAAGTATGGATATTCCAACTCGTCGAAAAACTATTAAGGCAGCCAATAGATGCTTTAATTGTTTTTCAAATAAACATCCACACGCTAAGTGTCGGAATAAACATCGTTGCAAAGAATGTCAACAGCCACATCACACTACACTTCACTTCAATGAATCTTCATCCAAGGATTCAAATACAGAAGCAATCAACAATAATGTGGAAAGGACAAACAATTTTTTCGCAACAGAAAAATATAGTGCTTTACTACCAACGGCCTTGGTAACAGCATTCGACCGCAATGGTCGTTCAACAATATTTCGATGTTTGTTAGATACAGGATCACAAACTTCATTTATTACAGAATGCGCCTGCCAAAGGCTAAATTTACGTGGAACACCCACATCTGTAGAAGTAATTGGTTTAAGCCAAAACCAAACTGCATGTTCCAAACAACAAGTGCAGTTAAGACTTCAACCAACAAAATCAAAAATGCCTGCATTAGAAGTTAAAATGTTTGTGCTAAAAACAATAACTGATCTGCTTCCAAATAAGGAAGCAACAAGTCAAAATTGGAAGCATTTACAAGATCTCGAGCTTGCAGATCCAATGTTTTGGAAACCAAACCCGATAGATGCCTTGCTTGGAGCTGACGTCTTTTGTCACATTATTCGCGAAGGCATACGCTGTGGTCCAAGTGGAACTCCAGTGGCTATCAATACCATATTTGGTTGGATATTGATGGGAAATAATAATGCCTCCTCCAAAGCTACAGTGAAGGCATTCATTTCAACCACAAACCCCATCAACAATCTCAATTTTCAATTACAAAAATTTTTGGAGATGGAGGAAGTAAAGGACGTCAAACCACAAACTCCAGAAGATAAAAAATGTGAGGAGTTGTATAACGATAGTTATCAACGATTAGCAAATCATCAATATATGGTGAAACTACCATTTATAGATCCAAACGGACCAACTCTAGGTTTATCTAGAGATCTCGCGTTAAAACGATACGAATGCTTGCAAAGGAAATTAGCCAAAAACGAGCAACTTAAGCGCGAATACGAAGCATGCTTGGACGAATATATAACAATGGGTCATATGGAAAAATGTGAACCTCCCTCAAAAAATGAACCACACTATTATATACCACATCATGCGGTTTTTAAACAAAGCACCACCACTAAGTTGCGTGTAGTCTTCGATGCATCTGCCAAATCAGCGAATGGGAGATCATTGAACGAACAACTTTTGAGTGGCCCAACAATACAACCAAGGTTATTTTCGACAGTTCTTAATTGGAGAAAACACAAGGTTGTAGTTACAGCAGCCATCGAAAAAATGTATAGAATGATTTGGATGCATCCAGAACATCGTACGTTCCAGCGTATTATTTGGAGAAATCCAAAAACCAAGTTTATTCAGGATTATCATCTTAAAACCGTCACATTTGGCGTGTCTCCCGCACAATTTTTGTCCGTTCGCACCGTTCAACAAGCAGCAAGGGATGAGCAAGAAATGTACCCACTAGTGGTAAAGGCCACACTGTCTGATTTTTACGTTGATGATTTACTTAGTGGAGCAGAAACAGTCGATGAATGCCTCGAATTACAGAGGCAGTTGAGAGAAATGCTCAGTAAAAGTGGGTTCAGACTTCGAAAATGGGCTAGCAATCGAGTGGAACTCATATCCCACTTACCACCTGAAGATAAAGAGATGAAAGGTTCACTTGAAATCCAGGAGAACGAATCCATAAAAACTTTAGGAATACGATGGTATCCTGCAGAGGACTATTTCACCTTTAATGTTCAGGGTTTTTCGGATACACAAGCAAACTCCAAACGATCCATATTATCTGAAATAGCATCGCTATATGATCCTGTCAGATGGATATCCCCTATCATCATTGCGGCAAAAATGCTGATCCAGACGTTATGGATAGGTGGATATTCTTGGGACAGCAAGGTATCTCGAGACATTTCGCAGCAATGGTACGATTTTAAAAATGATTTGCAAAATTTAAATCAAATCAAAATCCCACGATGGATTGGAATTTCAAGGGCTAACCTCACGAATCAAATTCATGGATACTGCGATGCTTCTATCAAAGCATATGCCGCAGTATTATATATCCGAACGGAAAACAGTAATGGCGATGTTATGGTTAGATTGCTAACCGCAAAATCAAAGGTGGCTCCAGTTAAACCGATCACTTGACCTCGTCTAGAGTTGAATGGAGCATTATTGCTTGCAAGACTTGCAAGAACTATCATTCAAGATATGCAACTTCAAAATGTTCCAGTATATTTATGGACCGATGCTACAATCGTCCTGCAATGGATTAAGGAACACCCATCGAAATGGAAAACCTACGTCGCAAACAGAGTTGCGGAAATTCAAGAGATTATACCCACGGAGCACTGGAATCATGTTCCAACAAAGGACAATCCAGCTGATCTGGCCTCACGAGGAACAACCGCTAAGCAGTTGCTTAATTCTGATTTATGGTGGCGCGGTCCCGAATGGCTCAGCAAGGATCAAAACCAGTGGCCTAAAAATCCACATCAACTAGGAAGTACAACCTTGGAAGCCAAAACGCCATCCACAAGTACTCTATTATCCACTTCAACGAATGAGTGGTTGCCAACGTATTCAACACATACCAAACTCATCAGAGTCATAGCCTTAGTGTTACGCTTCATAAAAAACTGTCGCAATACTACGCAAAAACAAACCAGTGCTCTATCTGCACAAGAACTAAATACAGCCAGCACAATCATATTGAAAACAGTTCAAATGTCCGCTTTCAAAATGGAGTTAGACACTCTCAAACTAAACAAACCTTTGCCCAAAAAGAGTCGGTTAATAACACTTAACCCGTTTTTGGACAAAGAAGGTTTGATTCGAGTCAATGGCAGACTGGAAAATGCAAACATTAATTATGACATGAAATACCCAATTATCTTACCAAGAGATCATCAAGTTTGTGACCAAATAGTCGAAAAAATACACAAGGAAACAATGCATGGAGGTACTTCATTGGTCTTGAACACTAGTCGTGCTAAATTTTGGATTCTCGATGCCAAAAGAGTCATAACCCGGGGTATTCACAAATGCGTGGTCTGCACCAAACATCGAGCAGCAACAATGCAGCAACTAATGGGAACTTTACCAGCACCTCGTGTTAACCTAACAAAGGCCTTCGTACATGTGGGCATAGACTATGCCGGACCTATACAGCTAAAAATGTCAAATCACAGGAAAGCCAAACATTATAAAGGATACTTCTGTATATTCGTTTGTATGGCCACTAAGGCTATACATATTGAGGTTGTATCAGATTTAACCTCAACGGCCTTTATAGCCGCATTAAAAAGATTTGTATCCCGACGAGGATTGTGTTCTGACATATATTCAGACTGCGGGACTAACTTCAAAGGAGGAAAGGTAATAATAGATCATGACCTTAGACAAGCCATTAAGGATGCTATGCCAGATTTCATGAATTACTTATCGAACTTAAATATAAACTGGCATTTTAACCCACCTGCTGCACCTCATTATCCATTAAATACCACTTACGTCGTGTTCTAGGCACTACGGTATGCACTTTTGAAGAGCTTACAACTTTACTTACCCAAATCGAAGCCTGTCTTAACTCCAGACCTCTATGCGCTCTCAGAAATGATATCGATGACCTAGCAGTTTTGACCCCAGGTCACTTCCTCATTGGTCGGGCCTTGAATTCAATACCCGAGCCTAGCCTCTTATCCTCAAACATCACACCTAATCAAAGATGGAAACATATTCAACAAATGCATCAACATTTTTGGAAAAGATGGTCAACAGAGTACCTAAATCGTTTACAAGAACGGCCTAAATGGCTAACAAACGAACAAGACTTAAAGGTTGGAGATGTAGTTCTTGTAAAGAATGAAAACTTTCCACCCACTGCGTGGCCTTTAGGTGTAGTAGAACTCGTCCATCCGGGAAGTGATGGGCTAGTACGTGTAGTAACTATACGGACAAGAAATAGTACTTGTCAAAGGCCTATTACAAAAATATGCCGTTTACCTATTGATCAAAACGAAACTACAACAACATGAATCCATTTTTGTCAATTAGAAATTTGTCTATGTGTTGTTTGTAGTATAGTTAGATATAATATGTCGAAAAGTGATCGTCCCCTAAACAAAACATAAGTATGTGCTAACAAACCCTTTCATTCCAGCCAAATGGAAACCGAAATGGATGATTTCGATTATATAACGATCTTGGAAGATATACGATTCTCTCCACCACGAGAGTCAACGCCGTTAACAGAGCTGATCAAGGCAAATTTAGATAGCCCCCTTATAAACGAACCAATTTTAGACGACAGCGTGGCAAAACCAAATATATCGCCAGAAGGATGTCCAATTCCAGTGACTATAAATGGCTCAACAATATATTCACTGGACAGATTGAGACAATCGACAACGGTAAAAGAGATCGTCGCTAGAATCTCTAACGAGTTCCAACGATTTACAACACGCGAAGGAGAGGATATATTCTTAAACAAGGAAACATTGCAAAGAATCGACTTCGAACGTATCCAAAGAAGTAAACGAAAGCAGTTCACTATTAACCTACCAGATAGGTATCAAGTTAAAGTGAACGTCAACCGGGCTGGAAAGGTTGTATTTCACCATCACCATAGACGTGGCATAGAAAAAATCAAGGCACGAATTATTGAACGTGAACGTTCAACGGGGGGAAAATGTTGAAACAACACATTCTATTTGTAAATATGTATATACTTACCATTATAAGAATTACACTGTGAAGTAATAAATTGAATTAAAAAAGAACAAATATTCATAGAAATTCTTTTATTTCAATCAAAAAATATTATATAAGTTAAATTTAGACAATACAAACAATTTTTAATTATTAACAAATAAATTTAATTCTAACATGGGTTATACATGGAAATAAAAGCTAATTTACCCTACGAATAAAATGTAAATAAATGTCCAAAGGAGCACCGAATTCCACCTACCAGGTAAATTGACGTGCTGCAAATAAAGAAAGAAAAAAAAAAGGCAAAAGTTGTAGTTATTTGTTATTACATATTCTTAAAATAATAATAAACAAATAATGCAAAACATCATATATGTTTACTATTACAACAAATTCAACGATATCAATTTTACAACAAGTAACACAACTACGACAACACAGAACACACAATTATTGTTATACACAATTCGAATTGAATTTATTTATATAAACAATTCGAATTTCACTTTATCACATATATTTGTAATTAATAATTACATTTAATAACAAATTTAGCACTATTAAGGAAAAATAAACTTGTCAATTTATCAAAGGGTTACAGAATTATAACCTCAAAATTGCTAAGTTTTTTTCACACAAAATATTGTAGTTAACTTTAATATCAGAAACCGGGCAACGCTAAAAAACAATAATTTATATATTTCTTAGCGTTTATAAACAATAAAACATAAACAAACACGAGTATTTTACTAGAGATTTAATGTTAAACAATTAACACATTGGTGAAACACATGTTGAATTAAACTTTGATATTTCGCACTTATCTTTATACACCAGTCAAATTGAGCACATTTCACGAACGAACAATTACGTAAAGAAAATAAATTTGTAAATTTGTATTAAAAATTATTATTTGTTTATGAAATATAAATAATTAAAGATATTGTAATTTAACAACACAAGAAAGAAAAGGAAAGCAGTACAAAAGGAAACAAAAAATGACAATTAGGAAATTTGCCTGAAATCAGTGCTGCCAATTTACATTCCATCAACAAAAAACAAGCAGATTAACGATTGGTATCACTCAGCATCCAAAGGCCTATATAAAGACGAGGAAATTAAGAACCAACTCTCTTCGAAACTTGATCTTCAACGTGATAGAAGCCCATTGTAAAAGGTAAATCAATTTGAAATTGCTTGGCAGTTGGTAATGACAAACAAATATATTTTGATAAACCACATAATAGAATTATTGTAGCAAATACGAAAATCAATTTGAAATTTTTTATCAGTGTGTAAGGATAAACAAATATAATTTGATATATATGTAAACAATTAACAACAAGATATTAGTAGCAAAGCAAATCAATTTTGAAATCGTTTGACAGTGAGAAATGACAAACGAATATGAATTGATATAGTAAAACTAACAATCGTTGTAAGTAGTAGTTAAAAGGAAAAGGGAAGTTTTAATTTGAAATTGATTGATGATAAATTTCATCAATTAAACATGATTTAAAACACTTTTATTATACAGAAATCATAGCAATAATTGTAACATCAAACGGTTAAGTGGAATTTATTGGAAATATCCAGTAACCATCTTTTAACCCATAATATATTTAAATTTATTAACGACTTGTTAAGAAACTTAACGAAACCAATAAACATCTTTTTTTAATCAAAAACTTACTTGTTCATTTTTTTTTTATTTCATTTTTTTGAACATTGTTGACTTCAAGTATTAAGTTGCAACTTGGGCAAAAAACACTATCTAAAATCGATAACGTGCTCCCAATTTGTGGGAAATGCTTAAAAACATCAATGCGACTCATCTCAACACCATACCATTCAGCTGCTAGAATCTGCCTAGTAGCCTTTCGTACAACACCTATAAAAAACATCCTTACCGAAGCTGAACTTCCTGACCAAGCAGATAGAACCCAGTACTTAACCTGGAAAATCATGAAAAAAACTAAATCACCATTCGCAACGCCTATTCACGTTTACATCAAGAACTTGTTAAAACGAAACCGTTTTTACTGAAGCGCACATTTTACAGTGCGCAAATATTGATTCAATCTCCAAAACCATTTCCGGAACAGACATTCAAGAACTTCTAACTTTTATCTCCTCCACCAATATAAAACATGTTAACGAAATTATTTTAAAATTAGGATTGTTAATTTAATTTGTTTTATAATTATTTAGCTCAAAGCCCTGGTGGGTAGAGCTTAATTCATTTTATTATTGATTGTGTAATTTATTAATGAATCATTAAAGTTATAATAATAATAATAATATCTCACAATAAATGCAACTCCAATTAGGTGTCTTATTGATACAGGAGCTACAACTATAGTTGACTATAAGGTGTTTTGTGGTTGATATATAGGCTTCAGGTCATAAATGAAACAAGTTTTTTCCCGTTCACAACGTTTCGTCCATGACTATAGACATCTTCAGGTGAAAAAGTGGTATCTATATTTGCATTGATTAGTACATAAGATAACATGTTTTTAAAAAACATAAGGCGATAAATAACTTACATTAATTATTACTTTAATACATTTTCAGAAAAAAACCCAATGGTTCTAAAACAAACAAAAGTTGAACTTAACACTTTAAAGCAAGACTCACAAGTAACAAAAAATATAGTCAAAAGCTTGTAAACATGTTTCATAGATCTTGGTATATTGCGGGAAGACGTTGTCCATGTCTGTTTTTCTGAAGATGTCCATAGTCATAGACGAAACGTTGTGAACGGGAAAAAACTTGTTTCATTTATGACCTGAAGCCTATATACCCACCAACAAATACATATTCAACAAAAGGTACATATTATAAATATATAATAAATATAAGGTGTTTGGTCACCCGAAGACAGAAAAACATTAATGGCCATATTACTCACTCGACTCATCACGATTAAATATTTAAATCCAGATCTAAAGCATACAAATTCAATGTAAATACATCTGGATTTAAGTTTTAATCTGGATGTATCTAGTGAATAATATGGCGGTAAGAAAAACCATTAAAAATAAATACATTAACAGGGTGTTCTATAATAAAGACTGAAGCAATAGTAATGGTACCAAAGAAATTTAATTGTCCTAACAAAACTATGTCGGTTAAAGTGTCCGATTTTGGGGAAAAACCATTCGACTGCATAATAGGCATAATGTTTTAACTCCATAGGAGCTATCATTGATTTAGTAAACAACAAGTTAATAATAAATTATTTCGAAGTTGTTATTGATCCTGATAAAATACCACCGTTTGAATATCAAAATGTTCACTATCTTGAGAAGGAAGAAAATGTACTAGAAAATTTACTTCACGATGAATTAAGTAATGAGGAGAAATCAACACTTCTCAGTATTTAAAAAAAAAAAAAAAAACAGAAAAACTTTGTTGAAGGTCAATCTTTGACAGTTATTAACGTCGTTAAACATAAAATAATAACGAATTCTAATAAACCGATTTATTCAAAAATACATATCGCTATCCTCAAATCCATGAAAAGAAAATTGAGCGACAGGTAAAAGAAATGAGAGCCCAGTGAAAAATAAGGCCAAGTAAATCAATTTATAATTAGCTTTTATGGATTGTTGATAAGAAACTAGACAATTCAAATGAAAAAAAATGGAGAATAGTATAGTACAGTATAGGAATTTGAATCAAATTACTACAGATGATAAATATCCTGTTCCAAATATGGAATCTTTATTTGATGAACTTGGCAGGTCGCATTATTTTACCACTTTGGATTTGGCCAAAGGGTTTTACCAGATTCTCATTGATGAATGCGATGTCGAAAAACTGGTATTTGCCACGCCAATGGGTCATTTCGAGTGCATTCGAATGCCATTCGGGCTCAACAATGCGCCCGCGACATTTCAACGCATGATGAACTTCCCTCTTACAGACTATGTTAACAAAAAAAATATGTGTCATTTATATGGATGACATTTTAGTTTTTCAACGTCCTTGAAAGAACATTACGAAAACCTGAATAAGATATTCGCGAGACTAATGCCCGATTTCATAAAGGACTTTTAAATATTTAAAAGCCCATTTAGAGTTAAAATGGGATTTTTGGATTTCACCAAGTGCTTTTAAATTTAAAATGATTTTAAATGCCCTTATAAACTAAAAGCCCATTTTCGTCTCAATAAATTTTAAAAGTGGGATTTGTGAAGTCTAATATGTCAGATGTCAGCCGACGAGTAAGAAAATTATAGATGATATTTTGGAGTCACTTTTTCATTTAATTTCTTGCAAATATAAATTAAGAATAGGTCGAAACAAAAATATAGTTTGTGTGTAAATAATAATCTCCAAAGCCAACGCGAATACTTCCGAGCGACGACAAGACTTTCGCCTTTCTTGATTTATTTACATGGAGATAAATGAGAGCACTCACATTGGCACGATGTGAATCTTCAAACATTGTTCAGTCATCGCATATTTGTTCCGAATGTTTCGCGTTGGATTCGGAAAGCCTTTATAATTTGTTTGCTTTTAGAATAATTGATTGTTCATCTGAGGATCATAAAGTAAGACGTCCAAGAATATTGCGAGTTCATATTGGAATCCGTTCTCCAAATATTTTTTTTTCGTAGCATTTTTTCTACATATAATGCTTTTTCACGTGCATTTCGAATGTGAGAGGGAAACAACCTATTTCCATATCCAGGGATGTGAGGAAAACCCAATTTTAACTAAAATTTCCCTAAAATTTCCTTTTTTAAGATGGTGAAACTGGAAATATTTAAAGGTCTGATAAAATTTAAGAGGACTTTAGATAAAAGGAATTTTAGTGATTTTTATGAAATCGGGCATAAATGATTATAATTTAAAAGTTCAATTGAACAAAAATGTAAGTTTTTATGCAAGCAAACGAGTTCTTAGGCCACGTTTTCACACCAGAAGGAATATAGCCTAACCTTTCTAAAAAAAACTATGGGTGAGTACCGGGACTCGCATTAAAGATGTGTAAACATACGTTTTCGCTTCAAAAAATTGGAAATCCCAAAATTCCAAATGCCAAAATATCGAATGCACAAGAATCCGAATGCTAAAGTCCCGCATTTCAATACTTTTCAGTACTATGCTACTTTCAAGAACATCAAATATCTTTTGAAATAGATAATCTGGTTTTGGATAAGGAAAAACTAGTTTTGTTTTGCTGTATACCTACCTATTATAGTTTAAAAAAAAAAAAAACTATATAGGTATATCTACATACATAAATCATTTTCTCACAGACTTGAACTTATTTTATTTCCGTTTTCGTAATCAGCGAATTAATATTTATAAAAATTACTCTGTATAATGAATACCGTTTTAGAGTCAAAATTGGTTACCCAATGTAAAACAGCGAATTCCAAAGCATAAATGGAATAAATAGAAAAAAAGAGCACAGATTTTTGTTTTATTTTGTCAAAGAAAATTTTGTTTAAGAAATTAATCTTAAATTAAGAGGAGTGAGAGTGAGACCAATGTGAACACCGTCTGAGAGAAAAAAAAATAAATGCAAAGATCTTGTTGTGCTTAGATATCATTCAAATAGTTCGAATTTGCGTTCCCATACTTTTTCACTGTTTCGACATTTTTGAGAAAATTTCATGCTTATTCTTGAAAATTTGGCAGTTTCTGAGTTTCTGTGCAAAAATTAATGGATCGGTGGTACCTAATTTCTTTTAAAAATGTCTCCCCATACTTACATATTTAACCACGTCAAAAAATGATGTTGACATTTTTAGGATATGCTTTCTCAACTGAAAATTATAAAATAGAAGTTCGATTGCTTGTAGGGAATCACAGAATAATTCTCTGTCCCAAGTTTGAACTAAATCCATCCATCCGTTTGGGCTTTACACTCGAGGTATGTACACCTGGACACACAGACGCGTCATCGCGTTTGAGACAAATTTTAGTTTTATTTGTCAGCACTTAAATTGTTTCGCGCGCCATTGTTCCGAAAACTCGTGCACAGAGTGCTACCGATGTAAATGATCAAACTGTTCGCTTATTGTCTAAAACTGCGAATTTCTATAATTTTTGTATATGAACTTTGAACGAATTTGCACTAAAACTCATAGAACTTCGCAGTCTCGGACAGTAAGCAAACAGCGTTCAGAAGTCTAACTTTTAATGAAAATGCCGTTTGTATTAGTTCTAATATTTAAAATGTAATAAATAAAAAGCTAAATTATAAATTTACAATTCTAGCATATAATGTAGCAGGTCTTGTTAATAAGAACTTATTTATAGATTTTTATACTTATGTGAATCGTTTTGATATGGTTTTTTTGTTTGAAACTTTTATAACTGATAATAATTTTGAAAAGTATGAGAGTAACTTCAGGAATTTTGATTTCAAATGGATTCCAGCTAGCAGACGCAAGCGGTGATTCATATCTGGGAATAATAAAAGACATCAAAAACTTAATATGTAAAATTGAATGCAAAGATGAGATTACCTATGTACAATTTCTCTAATGAGCAATGCTTAATACTACCGATATACTTAAATTGCAACAAGTGGGAAAGAGACTTCCGAAATTTATATGGATTTATGCTTCACAATGATAATCCAAACGAACTCTTGGTCGGCGATTTTAATGCGAGGACAGGAAATGAAGCAGGATTAGAAAATGAAGCAGCGGGATTTATAAGCCAACCAAAGAGGGAATAAAATTCTGGAATTATGTAACATTTTTGACCTTCGAATTTTAAATGGTACGATTACCTCTGATGAGTACGGTGACTTCACTTTTGTATGTAAACAAGGCAACTCGGTCATTGACTACAGCCTGGCTGGTGATACATGGAACGATCTTGTAAGTGACTTCAAAGTTGACATGGTACCGTATTCTGATCATCTTCCCATAATTACAACCCTCCAAATAGAAGGTATGGAAACAAACGGAAATAGAAGTCTTACTATGCTGCCTAAACTCAAGTGGATGGAAAACAAAGCAGTAGGATATCGCAGGAACCTTAACAGTTCGCTTGAGAGAAACAACTTTTCTGATCTTACGAATATCATAAACTGCATAAGAACTTCCTACCTTCCCTTTAGTGGTCCAAATCGTAATCAACAGTATCCAACTGCACCCTGCTTTGATGAGGACTGTAGAAATGCAACACGTTAATCATTTGCATGGCTAAAAACATTCCGTGTCTATAACGATCAATATAGCAAAAAGCAGTATGTGGAATCAAATGACGAGTTTAAATCCATATGTAAGAACAAAAAGGAAAATTACTTTGAGTTGAAATCTCGACAACTGGCGCATTCCAGGAATGCAAAGGATTTTTGGAAAGTAGTGAGAACCTTGAATGGAAACAAGTTTACTATAAATCAAGATCTAACACCTGATATCTTATTTACACATTTTAAGGAACTATTAAACCCAACTTCTATTGGTCTCACCATTGCTTATGCAGCACCTTACTTCGAAAATCAAATATTGGATGGTGGTATAACTATTGCTGAAATTAATAGTGTGTAAAAAGAGCTTAAAGGATGGAAAGGCTGCTGGGTCTGATGGATTTCCCACAGAGATTTACAAATATGGGACTATGGAGTTGATAAACAAGCTTAATGTGGCCTTTAACCGTATTATGGATACAGGAAGTATTCCACAACAGTTTAAAGAATTTTTGATTTTCCCAATCTACAAAAAAGGATGCACGAGAAACCCGGAAAACTATAGTGGAATAAGTTTTCTTAACTCCACTTAAAAAATATTTACATCTATTCTTCAAAGACGACTTAGCTCCTGGATTGACGAAAACCATATAATTAAGGAATTTCAAGCCGGATTTAGGCCCGAATACTCAACGATTGATCACATCCTTGTTTTAAGATCCATCGCAGAAGATTTTTTAAGAAGAGGAAAAAAACTGTATTGCTTTTTTGTCGATTTTAATGCAGCCTTTGATGCGGTGGACAGAAATGCGCTAAAAGCTATTTGGATTAGGTATGTCGAAAAAGTTTGGAAGAGTTCTTCAAAACCTTTATGGGGATACGAAAGCAGAGCTATGAAATGAAGAGAAAATGTCCGAATGGTTTCAAACCGAATCAGGAGTTCGTCAGGGATGTGCGTTGAGCCCTATTTTGTTTGCACTCTGCATTTGGGGTCTCTCCGACTGTTTATCTGGAGGTATCGAGTATGCAGGAACTCTAATCAAGGCACTCTTCTTTGCGGATGACATAGTTTTGTTTGCATATTCACCGGCATCGCTACAGCTGATGATTAATCAACTACAAAGATACTGCAATGCATGGAGTCTTAGAGTAAATCTTAATAAATCAAAAGTTATGATTTTTAAAAATGGTGGAGGACAAAATTGTTTAAATGAGAAGTGGTCCTACAACGAGGAATGTATAGAAGTTGTTAAAGAATTGAAATATATTGGAGTTTGTTTTACAAGAAACCTTAGCGTTTACAACATAGACATTGCTCATAGTAATAAATTTCGTGTTTTTGAATCAGTCTCGGAATCAATCATGCTCTACGGATCTCAAGTATGAGGCTACAAGCTGTATGAAACTGTGGAAAAACTTTTGAGATTTTATATTAAAAGCATATTTCGCCTACCTTCGAATACCCCTTACTACATTCTGATGTTGGAAACAGGTCTCCCCCCGCTCTTAATTCGCACATTTAAGCCGCACATAGATTACATTATTAAAGTTTTGAACATGCCAAATGAGAGATTACCAAGAAAAGCGGCGCTTCAAGTCATTGGTCGAAGAACAAGTTGGTATGCTGAGTGGTTGGAGCTTGCGCAGTGGTATGGGATTCCACTAAATTTGGATTTAGTAAGCCTCAGTGAATGAAAATTCGTACTCTACAAACTTGTTGAGGCTGTGGATGTGAAGTATAGGGAGAGATATATAGAAAAAGCTACCGGTTCCGTGCATATATCGATTTATAGTGGTGAACTTCTACGGCTTAACTATGTGCCACATAGAGACGACCTCCCGGTTTTATGTAATCTGTGCAATCTAAGAGTGAGAGAGGATGTGCTCCATTGCCTAGGAATCCGGTGTTAAAGAAAACCAGGAGATTTTTCATTGGCTGCAATCAGTGTTACCTCTGAGAATTTTCATAAAGTGTCAAAAAAGGTGTCCGAGAGGAAAAAAGGTGTCCATTACAAATTTCAATTCAAACATAAGATTAAATTCAAATTTTAAAATTTGAATGAACAAATAAGTATTTCAGAAATTGCGTAAAAAGTCTTAAATTTCATTATGTTATTTCTTTAGTACAGTTTCTTAAGTTAACTATTTTGAACTAAAAATGTTTTATATTTTTAGTTTTAAAACAATTTTCAAAATCAACATAATTTTATTGGCTTTTAACTTCCAAGCTTTGGTACTCTTTCTCGAGATTATAAATTCATTTTTTAAATTCAGAATCCAAATTAAAATAGTTTAATTCTTTTCAAAATTTGATAATTTCTGGGTCCAAGAAACGTTACCCAGATAATTTCTTCTCATTAATATTAATCTTAGCTGTGACTTTTTCACATACACACATACATATTTTTTGATAATATTTCAAAACATTGGTTTTTATTAAAAGTACTTTATGATCTTTAATTTGGGATTTAGAGTATCAAAGATCGAACCAGAAATACATAGATATGTTTGTGTGGTGTAGGTATTTTTATTTTTTTGATTGATTGACAACGTTTTCCGTTCAATTTTTCGAACAAATTGTTTTTTTTTTTTAAATAGTGTCCAAAGGGTTGCTAGATTTCTAAAAAGTGTCCAAAATCGATGTATTTTTAAAAAGAGGTGTCCTGGTGTCCGGGTGCTGATAAGGTGTCAAAATGACACTAAAGTGTCCCCAAAGGTAACCCTGGCTGCAATGTTTTAACGGAGGAAGAAATGCTATCGCATTTAAATGAAATGGAAGTCCTGAAGCTGTTTTATTATTGTAAGGTCGCGATGTGCTATCGCGATAGGATAATTGATGAACATTTAATTCACCTGCTCAAAAAACGTATTTAATTTGCTTTAATATCTTTTCTCTTTAAAATATATAGAACAAATTTTAACTATAGGTGTTTTATAATTTTGTTTTGTTTACCTGGCAGACGGCATTGCCGTGCTATACATGATTTTGTAATTAATAATAAGTTTATAAACAACTGGTAAGTAAATCACTTAAACTTAAACTCAAATCTGTTCTTGGAATCGCAACGTAACCCGCTAAAAGTGATTTTTCAAACTTGAGACTTAATATTTGTAGGTTAATGCTTAAGGATAAGTTGGATTTTGTTTATCATTAAAAATAAAGCTAATTTTTCTTGAAAATGTTAAAAAAAATTGTAATTATTTTTACTTGCTGTAAAGGGAAAGTATTGGTTTCGTTTAAAAAAAATGGAGGGTGCAATAAACAAGAACACTACGATAGAGTCCAGAAGTTCGAAAAAGTTTCTTTCGTCATACCGCTGAAATCGTCGGCCATATTTTTGCACTGCTGCTGTCTGGCGTGGGCGTTGTTGATTTTCTGGATTTCCTTTTCGTCCATTCCCAGGCTCTCGAACAATTATTGTTGGGTATAGTGAACTCTTTGGCACCGTTGATTCAATACGCTAAACCAGCATATTCCAACGATATATTGGATTCTGCTATAAGTCGTGAGGAATCGTGTAGAGTGATAAAGAAACTTAAGGATGGGAAGGCTGCGGGTCCAGATGGAATATCGGTTGAGTTTATTAAATATGGAACGGATGAGCTCATTGAACATTTAATAACAATTTTTAATACCATTTTTAATACTGGAGAGATACCGGAACAATTTAAAAAATGATTAATTTTTCCAATTCATAAGAAAGGTAATATAACAGATCCTGCCAACTATCGCGGAATCTCGTTTCTCAATGCATCATACAAAATCTTCACAACAATCTTGAACGATCGCCTTACAGAATGGATTCATAGATACAAGTTGATTGAAGAATTTCAAGCTGGATTTAGAAGTGGTTATTCAACAATTGATAATATTTTTGTCCTGCAGAGTATAGCTAACAACTTTATCGAACAAAAAAAGAAACTCTACGTCTTTTTTGTCGACTTTAAAGTCGCCTTCGACACAGTTGACCGAGAAGCTTTATTCTTCAAGCTGTACAATCTTGGAATTACAGCAAAGTTTGGAAAGGTGCTTGAAAATATCTACAGTGGAAATATTTCAGCTGTTTGGAACGGATCAGTCATTTCAGAGTGGTTTGCGTCGAAAATGGGAGTGAAACAAGGCTGTTCCCTCAGTCCAAACCTCTTCGCTTTATTTATAAACGACCTGATTGAGTTCCTACCGGGTGGAATCGAAGTTTCACAAATTCTCATAAAAGCTCTTTTATTTGCGGATGATGTGGTTCTATTTGCAAACTCACCCCAAACACTACAGCTGATGATAAATCGACTGGAAATACTGTAGGACATGGAATTTGAGGGTTAATTTGGATAAATCGAAAGTTATGATTTTTCGGAAAGGCGGTGGCCGAATTTCGAGAAATGAGAAATGGTACTTTAACGGGGATCTTATCGAGATCGTTAAATCCTACAAGTATCTGGGAGTAAAAATAGCTAGCAACCTAAGCATGGAACCCCACCTCAAAGAGAGGCTAGTGAAAGCGAAAAGTGCTATTAGTGCTACTTGGAATAATTGTTTTTTAAATAAATCAATATCACACCATGTGAAAGATAAGGTTTTTTCAGCAGTAGCAGAATCTGTTATGCTTTACGCCGCTCTAGCATGGGGGTTTGCAAAATATGAAACAGTAGAAAAGCTCCTGAGGTACTTTATAAAGAGATGCTTCCACCTACCCAAAACCACCCCTAACTACATGATTCCAATTGAGACAGGACTACCGCTTCTTTTTGCGAAAACTCTAAGTCATCACGTTGAGAACATTTCAAAAGTGCTTCATATGCCAGATGTAAGGCTGCCTAAAATTGTTGCGCAGCAGACTATTGCAAAACAAAATTTCTGGTATAAAGAGTTTAAAGAACTTGGAAGTAGCTACAGAAGCAATTTTAAGCTACTGGAAGAAGATGGAAGTTTCCGCAAAGCTGACCTATTTGAGCTTGTCTGGAAGGTTGATGATCATTTTAGACTGTACTGTATTGAAAAGGCTACATCGTCCGGACATAGAGCAATATACAGTCGTCTCAACCACAATTTGTGTGAACGAAATTACTTCCGAAACGAGAACGAGTTGGAACTTCTTTCATTAATTTTCAAAATGAGAGGTGAACTGATCAATGTGCACTACAGACCACATCGAGAAGATTTGCCAATTTATTGCAGTCTATGCAATCTTCAAGAACGAGAAGATGTCGTGCATTTCATTGGAAAATGTCCCGTTTTGTGCGAAATAAGGAGAGGTGTCTGGAACAGCAATTTTATTACAGAAGAAGACGTACTTAGGTTGCTCAACTGCGAATGCAATATTAAAAACTTTTCAAATATTATCAACTTGCAATGTCATACAGAAGACAAATTATTAATGAAGCTTTTTAAAATGAAAAAATGTATATGTATTTAATTAAAAAATTATATAAAAATAAACTATTAGAATAAAATTTTTATAAGATGTCAATCGGGCAGACGGCAATGCCAAGCTTAAACGATTTGTTTTAAATTAATTTGTTAGTTGTATATTTACATCAAACAATAAATCGAATCTATCTATCCATCTATCTATCTATCTATCTAGTGAACTCGACGCCCTCCTGTTGCAAATATGATCGCATTCCCTTTGAAGTTGGGGTCATGAGGGCGTGAATTTCTACCCTACCGGCAATTCCAATTTTCAGGTGGAGAGCGCTGAGGGGTTTCTTTCACTACGGTCTCGGTTGCTTGGCCGACGGTGGAATTGTGATGAGTGAAAGGACGGAATCATCTTCGATTAGTTTTGGGTCACTTGCTTGAGTTTAACTGCAAGATATTTATATTCTTTCGTTACATCCAGACGACTTTAATTAAAAATCCAATTATATCTCACTTCATCCCGATTGTATCGAAAACCATGATTTTTGATTTTTGAGTATTTATAGCAAGTCCCCATTTTGTACAGTACGCAGCAAGACGGTTTATCATCAGTTGTAAATTTTCTGGTGACTCTGACAAAATAGCCAGGTCATCGGCATAAAGCAGTACATTTATGCGAGCTACTGCTATCCGAATACCTCAGGGAAGATGTTTTTCAATGTTGTTTATGAACAGGGAGAACCGGAGAGCACTGAGAAGACATAATTGTTTAACACCAGTCTCCGTTCCAAACCATTCTGAATACCTTTCACCATCCCAGGCAGTTGCCTTCGTGTCTGTTTAGGTACATGTTGCGTATTATATGCTGAAATCTTGTTGAAACACCCAGTTGAGAAAGCTTATACATCAAAGCACTCCGATTCAGCAGATCAAACACAGCTTTAAAATCCACAAACAGTGAATAGATTTTCTTGTTTCGGGCTCGAAAGGCTATATAGACTTGTAACTACTTTCCAAACCTTAGCGCACCTTTAAAATGACTCTATATATTAAAAGAACCTTATTCACGCTAGGGATGAGCGATACTGAAAATGCATAAATGTTAACATCGATGTCAACATCGAAGACCCAACATCGATGTCGATTTATTATCGAAACAGCAACATAGATGTTTTTTTCAATGTATTTTTCTTCTCAATTTAAGTTTGGCCAAATACAGGACATTATGTTTGGTTTTGGCTTATTTCTGATATAAAAATATTAGCCAGTTCATAATGTATGTGTTTATGAGTTCATCATTATGGTATCGTCCAACTTTTCGGAAATAAAATTCATCATTTTTTTTTTTTAATTTAAACAACTTCTAAATCGCCATTTTTGAAAATATTTGTATTTTTCTTTTTCTAGCCTAATACGCTTATATTCATAGGCTTTAATAACATACACTAGTACCATCATTTTTTTTTAATTCAAAACTTTTATCGTTTTGAAAATTTTGAATATCGATGTTTTCCAACGGCAACACTTCTCGAAAATAAAATACATAATTTTTAATTCAACTATACGTTAATTCTTTTGAAATTTTAAAATATTAATGTTTTTAAAATCGATATTTTCAAACATCGATGGTTTTGAAAAAAAATTCTGTTCGTTTTAGAACCAAGTGTGTAAATTAAATTCTATGCTGTACGGAACATCGATTATGCGTTATTGTAATGAAGTGAAATCATAACTGCACGTATAAACGTTGACGATTTTTCATGCTTCAACATCGATTTTAAAATATTTTGCTGAAATGAATATCGGACAAATTTAATAGCAGTAATGTATTAAATTAATTGTACTCGGTTTTTATTTTGTTGTATAAAGATCAAGTCATTATCAAAAGAATTCTGGTCTAAATTGAAACCTGTGCCTTACGGAACATCGATTATTCATTATTGTAATGAACTGCAGTCATAAGCAAAAAACTGCACGTGCAAAGGTTTCTTCATTGAACATCGATTTTGTGATATGACGATTTTATTGCTTGAACATCGATATTTCAGTTAAAACGCGCGTGAAAGTGGATGTGAAAAAAGATAACGCACTGCTATACATATAATTGTGGAATCTTCAGAAAACGGCAATACCTTTTAATCCCCTGTTCCAAATCAATGGGGAGAAAATGGCAAATTAATGTGGCCTCTCAGATCATTACTGGACAAATGTATAAAAAAGCCTTGGGATCCACCAGGCACGAAGGTTGGACTTCGCCTGACTGTGTCCTGAAACGGACATATATTCCAACCTATAAAGAGGCCTTAAAAGAAATAAGCAACATTTCCGATATGAGCGACACCAGCGATATTTATGGAAGCTAATGCTTTATTAAATTCATAGGGAATGTTATCTTCACTGGTTACAAATTTTTCAAAGCTCCAAACCAGAGTCGAGCTCTGCATCTTACAAAAATTGTAGTCAAGCTCTATAGCAGAAAGAGCACCAATAAATGACGAGTTAACATTTGAAGTAGATAATATACAGGAGCTCATTGAATTTGAAGGAAAATTGAACAACAAGGAATTTGTTCATAACATGATAAGTGTGCAAATTCGTTTCAAATTATGATTTAAATTTTTAGTTAAAGTTTCGTAATTCGAAACCATAGCGACATCCTAATGGAATGGTATTTAGGTAGGTACATTTCCCTATATCTTGATCCCAATCCTCTAAATGATGACGCTAAAAAGTTTTTATTTCAATAAATATTGGCCCTTACCTAAGAAAACAGAATGCAAAATATTTATTGGAATAAGAACTTTTGAATTTATACCATTCCTGTAACATGAGTGGTCTAGTTGGTATGGAGCAAAGCACACCGAATTTTCGCTTCAGAAACAAAATTGAAAAAAAAAATCTTTAAATTTTATTTCAACGCATAGTTTACATTTCGTCTATTTGACTGAAGGGTAAAATATGTTGAAAAAAATATTCAATATTTATGTCAAAAATCCGGACTTAAAACTTTTTTTCCTTTTTCTTTTTTTTTTTATATTACATTGTAGCGGCAAAAGTTTGCGATTATTTGCGGCCCTAACTTTCGTGGCTACTTTCGTGTCATGGTCCGGAGTGTCCAGAACAAAAACAAACGAAAATTTTAGTAGATTCGTAAACATTTTCAAAATTTTTCCATAGCTTGGTGAAGATATCCGACCCAAGCTTTTCGGAAACAGATTTGAATTTTTTTTTTCAAAGAACCATTACATATTCTAAAAAGCGTTACGAGTCTACTTTAAACGACTGTCCGAAAAGAGTTTCTGCCCCTAAATAAAATATCCTGGCAACCCAAAAAAGCTCAACATTGCGGAAACCAATCTGAATGTTATTAAGGAGAGATGTATTCACCTCGGAGAAGACATCGATGTTGTCGACGGCGGCGTTCATTTAAATATTGATGGCGATAATGAGGATGGAATCAGTGACGCCGAAAGTATGCCGTAAACTGGAATAAAAAGTGAATTATACTTTATTGATCTTGGCTTTTCTAAAACCTTAAACTTTTGTTGATTTTCAGATAATGGGTGAATGACAAACAAAATTTGACTTGTGATTGAAAATATACCTCCAAATGAGTTCAGTTCTTTTTTTTATAGAAGATGTAAAAATAGATATTAATATTATATTTATATTATATATTAATAAAATGAAGTGTTTAAGTTTTTTTTTTTTTATATTTTTTTGTTTTATTTTTGAACAAAACGTATACCAAGTCATTGAAAATCTGGAATACAAATATTTACTTAAGTATGTAGAGTGTGTAACAAAGGAACAAACACGTGTATTTGTTGATAAGTAAGCCGAACCATTTTGCACTTAACCTGCATCAATCCAATTATTTTTTAAATGAGCAAGGTTATCTGGAGATATATTGAAAAGTTTGGAATCAAGCGGAAGGATGAAAAAAATTGACTTTTCAGTCACTTCAATACAGCATAGTTTTACTTCCTACTGGGTGTTGCAATATATAATGTTAATGAGATAAAATATTTTATTGTCACTAGTTAGCAACCAACAATTTTTTTGAATAAAAAGTGTATTCCTCTGCAGTTGGAGACTTAAAGAAATCGGGCACATTCGCTCCATCATTTCTTTTCCTCAGCACAGGAATTGCTTTATTTTTTTCAATAAAGCAGAAAATGTGTATTCCATTGTACAACTGAATTCCTCTAATATCCGCTTAGCTACTTGTGAAAGAAGGAGGTTACCATTCCGAAGCAAATGCTTTATTTTACCTAATACGCTTTCAAAGGGATAAACATTGAAGGTTGGCCCGAATCTTTCAACATCATCCACTAAATGCGAAAAGTTGTGCACATTGCTTGTGAGGTAATGTTCGCCATAAAGTTCGGTTAATATTTCAATAAATTGAAGTAACATTGCATGGGCTGTCGATAGCATATAAAAATCGTCCTTACTAGTGCATATTGTGACAGAACAAAATAGTAAAAGGAAGTGCACGTACGCTTCGTTGATCAGATGATCTTTTTATGCAACAATTCCTATAAAGTGCAGGAATGTGCGATATACTGTACCTTTCCATCAGTGAGCCAGGCAATCGAGTTCACGAAATTTTCCGGTGGAATTGTGCTGGCATTTTGCAGTTTTTGAGGTATGTAGACACCTTATTTGTTGTTCACGACGGCCACTTAGTGTTTGATAGACGGAAGGTTCCATCTCGCCATCCGAACAGCAGACGTTTCATGACACCAAGATGAAGCAGATGCAAACAATCACCAACTGGAAATTGCTCCACCATATCAATATCCAATTGTAAAAGTGGAGAATCGTATTTATGGTGTGTTCCGTAAAGCTATTGCCTGAATTTTTAAACGGTACGTTTTTCGCATACCGAATTTGGGAATACATATGTGTTGCTTACATAATTGTATTCCCCTATTGTAGTGGATTTTTGACAGCAGTGTTGAGCGTTAAAACTTGCAACTCCTGCAAAACACGAAAAAAAAGATGAGAAATGTAGACTTACTTTTAATGGGAGATTCTTGTAAGCCTTCCATTGAATATTAATATCCTTTTTTGATGCAAACCTTTAACATACGCTGGCGAATCACAAACAATGCAACGTAATTAAATAGTAATTTTGTGGGAGTTTATGAATACGCCAAGTGTCATAGCTTTTTTCATTTTGTCGACAAATGGCAATAGGAATGAATTCAAATCTGAGCATTTAGAAGTGCCACAAAATATTCCTATTACCATGGCTGGAAACTCTTGCCTGATTCACAATGCGACGAGGAAACGGGACGTGAGCGTAACGAGAACCGCTGTCATCTTTTCTAGTTACAAAATCGTCGTCCAATTCACAATGCAGCGAGAGTTTTTCACAAAAAAATAGATTTATCTTTATTTGTTAGACACAATTTGATTACATCTTTTGTGAAAAATCTGTAAATTACTTAGGAAAAATGAAAACCGTCGTCACGTCGCGTCTTTTTTTTTCAATTTTTCGAATTCTTGGCGTGACGTGACGACTAGAAACGCTGCATTGTGTATATCCAGGTATGCTTTCATTGTTTGAAATTGGTTTGACAACTACAACGAGTTCTCGTCACATTGTGAATCAGGCTTCAGGCATTTCATGAATATTAAACAAAATAGGCCAAAACTCTACCTTCGAACTATTGAGAATGGGTAGCCCGTCCATATTTACGTTTATAAAAATCGTCGCGAAATATGTACCGGATGCAATTTTCAAACCCATGGTGCCAATAAAGCCCGTCATTGCTTATTTTCGTGCAAATGATCTCCATTGGAGTCCTCAACAGCGTTCGCGGATCTTCTGGCAATCTTCCCCCAATGTCTGAGTTTATTAATTTCATAAGATCCTTAAATGCCGTATGAGCTATTTGGTGCTCGATAGCCCATTGCCGTAAATGAATCTGAAATTTTCTATTACTATCCATTTCAGAATCATTTTCACTTGACGAGTCATTACAAACGCTTTTTGAAGTTTAAACATCAGCAGCTACAAGGAGATTTGGGGTTTCATATATTCATTATACAACATTGTCGAAATGGATAATGTTTATTTTTACCTGCAGTGCTAGAGGAGACCCTTTCCAAAATACTATCTAATGGTTGAGGAAATTCCTCCACAAAGTGTGCTGGGTTCGACTATTTCCAATTGCAGCAGAGGGAACAGTCGATAATTGCGCAAATCTAAGATCTGTTCTTTGTTCCTCTAAATGTTTTGAAACTTCACGGGCTGTTTTAAGAATAATATCTCTATTTTTTTGCACTTGCCTTTGGTAAGTTCCAGATCTTTTAAATTTTGTTCATAAATTATTCAGTTCTGTAAGACTTAAGAATTTATTTTTGTTAGCACTTCTTTTCTGTTTTACGATGTTCAGTTCTTACCTTTCTTATTTTATTTATAAGAACTTATTTATAAGATATTATCATATTAATTAAGTTTGTACAAGGCGTTTATAGGTAAGCCTTACACAAGCTGATTGCATTGACTTGTCGTGAAGAGCGTTATAGCAGCTATAATTTCTTTAACTGTCAGTAAACAACTTCGGAATTATTTATACAGGCAATTTTGAACCTTTATCTACAAGCCTTGCATACAACTTGTCAAACTCACTTTTAAAGGCTTATAGCAGCTATTTTTTTATTTTGAAATTTTGAAAAGTGTGGCTTGCGAAAGTTTGCCTTATACAAACTCTATACAAGCTATTACTTGCCAAATTCGAAAAATTGTTTTTGTTATTTGGGAACTTTTTTCTCTTTTACTTAAAACTAAATTGAATACTTTCTTCCTTTGGGGTGCAGCAATTAAAACTTCGCGCTAGCGAAGGGAGTCTTTTTGGAATACGTACATCACTTTTAGATACCTACGATTTTTAATGAGTGTGGAGGAACTACAATTGTTCAGAGCCGGGAGCAGAAAAGTATGTGCATTGTTCCGTATTATATTAATTGCAACAAGTGGACCAATTGGCGTTTTTCTTTTTTGGGTCTGAGCAGAGGCTGAGCGATCAGAGCAGAGCTCTGAGCAGATATGATCAGAGTCCTCAGATATAATTATGAAACACACTTGAGCACTGAACTGTCATTTTATAAGGAATCCATTTTTAATTTTTAGTTATGTGTGAAGTTGGGGATCGTTAAGAAATCCCGCAGCATGGTGGTGATTCCGAATATAATATTTTTCTGGATTTCTGGACCTGGACGAAGGTGGTTCTGGACCTGGGCAGAGATGGAAATTTTTTTTTGTGGAAAAAATATTTAAAAAAAAATTAACTTTTCTCTTGGAAAATGGTTTAATTTCCAAAAAAAAATTTTCCTTTGTCCAAGTTCCAGAGTCACCTCCAGAACTTTTGTCCCGGTTCCAGATCCACCTCCAGAACCTTACCAAAATATCTGGCAAAAAAGCAATTTTTTTTCAATTTGTAAATGAATAAAAAGAGTTGTTTCCAAAAAAAATGTTTTTCCTTTGTCCAAGTTCCAGACCCACCCCAATAATTTTTTTTTTAATTGCAAAAAAGTTGTTTCCAAAAACAAAAAAAATTTGTCATTTGTCCAAGTTCCAGAGTCACCTTCAGAACTTTTGTCCCAGTTCCAGATCCACCTCCAGAACCTTAACAAATTATCTGGCAAAAACGCAATTTTTTTAAATTTGTAAATTAATAAAAAAAGTTGTTTCCAAAAAAAAATTGTCCTTTGTCCAAGTTCCAGACCCACCCCCAGAATTTTTTTTTCTAAATTGCAAAAAAGTTGTTTCCAAAAACAAATAAAATTTGTCATTTTTCCAAGTTCCAGAGTCACCTTCAGAACTTTTGTCCCAGTTCCAGATCCACCTCCAGAACCTTACCAAATTATCTGGCAAGAACGCAATTTTTTTAAATTTGTAAATTAATAAAAAAAGTTGTTTCCAAAAAAAAATTGTCCTTTGTCCAAGTTCCAGACCCACCTCTAGAATCTTTTTTTAAATTCTAAAAAAGTTGTTTTCAAAAACAAAAAATTTGTCCTTTGTCCAAGGTCCAGAGCCACCTCCAGAACTTTGTCCGGTTCCAGATCCACCTCCAGAACCTTCTTTCAAAAACAAATGTGTCCTTTGTCCAAGTTCCAGACCCACCTGTAGAACTTTTGTCCTGGTTCCATATCCACCTCCAGAACCTTGTTTCAAAAAAAATGTGTCCTTTGTCCAAGTTCCAAAGCCACCTCCAGAACTTTTGTCCTGGTTCCAGATTCATCTCTAGAAATTTGTTTAAAAAAAAAATGTCTCCTTTCTCCAAGTTCCAGATGCGGGATTTCGTGATAAGGGATTTTGTGATGCGGGATTTCGTACCCAACCCGTGAAGTCGGCTTCGCTCAGCGTTTCGCTCGATTTGCTCGGTCATTTTATTATGAGCTAATTGAACAAGCTTTGAGCTAACTCCGATGGAAAAAAGAAACACACTTTTTATGCCCTGATATGTCTGAGCTAAAAAAAAAACATAGATTTTTTCTTTTTCAGTTCCGTGATCTGCTCAGAGTTAAAAAAGAAAAACGCCAAATGATTTCGAAAGGTTATATGATACGATGCAACTCATAGTGAGTAAAAGTGTCCTATTGATTATAGATTTAAATGCAAGAGTTTGCGATTCACAAATTATAACGTCAAATTATGTAACCAACCCAGAAATTTCACATGTAAATAGACAATCAAAAGACAATGTCTGCAATAAGAATGGATGTGGTTAAATGAACTGCTGCAAATGTACGACCTAATAATTCTAAATGGTTGCACAGCTGGTGATATGGAAGGTCACTACACTTTCATAGGTGGACAAGGTAGATCAGTTATCGACCTTTGCACTGCCAATAACGACTGGATAGATCGAATTCAACTTTTTGAAGTCTAGTGTAAGGGCTATTCGGACCATATGCCTGTTGTTGTTGAAATAGCCAACCAGTCATCAACGCGAGAAACAAACCTTTATCTTTATCTTTCCGCGACTCTGCTGGAAAAAAGAGGCAACATCATCGTACCAAAGTTCCTTGGACTACCTTTTGTTAAACAATGCTATGCCAACCGAATCTGTTGAAGCACTCAATAATCAGTTAACAGAATACTTAAGGATTTCAACGCCTATCAAAACGTCCAACTCCAACTCTAAGCCCAAACAAAAATGGTTTGACCATGACTGCTTCAAAGCAAGCAAAAAATCTTTTGCCCTTTTGAAAGCATTGCGAACATCAAGTGACCCTCAACTAAGAAACTGGTATATTGAAGCAAATACGAATTATAAGAAGTTATGTTCACAAAAAAACATGCATATGATAACGAAAACGCACTTAAACTAAGCCTTACCAAAAGTTCGAAAGATTTCTGGAAAATTGCACAGGAGGTTAATGGAACCAGCTATAAAAAAGGTACAGGGATTTCTACCAACAACCTTGCTGCTCATTTCAGTCGCCTTTGCTCCAGTGGATCTAGTCTACCATTTAGCACTGCGGAACCATTAACCATCGATCCAATATCAAATGTCGATATAACGATTGAAGAAATACAAGATGTGCTAAGAAAGTCAAAAAATAACAAGGCAATAAATTTTTTTTGAATGCTGAAATACCTTCTTCATTCAAAAAATCCGTCATTTTTCCTATATGTACATTAAAAAGGCTGTCTAGATGATCCTGAAAATTATAGAGGCATTTAATTCATGAATGTAATAGCAAAAATATTCTGCGGTGTACTGGAAAGGCTTGAAAAGTGGGTCGAACCGTCGAACGAAATAATCATGCCGATTATGGAATTCGCAATTCTGGATTCGCAGTGCAGTGCATTCGTTCCTCTCTACTCATTCGGCATGAAAAGAAAAGAGAACACAGCACTGCGAATCACTGCGAATCCATTATTGTGAATTCCATAATCAGCATGAATATTTTATCCGACTTACAAGCAGGATTTGGAAAAAGCTGTTTAACGATCGATCAAATTTTTACACTTTCATCTATTGTCAAAGCGTTTCAAGCCAGAAACAAAAAAGTCTATTCATTCTTCGTCGACTTCAAAGCTGCTTTTGATCTAGTCAACAGAAATGCACTTTTTATAAGTTGTCACAAATTGGTCTTTCTACAAGCTTCATAAAAGTAATCAGAGAAATGTACATAGAAATGAGTGCAGCTGTTTGGGACGGAGTAGACTTTTCGGAATGGTTTAGTACCAATACAGGAGTGAAACCAGTACAGGAGTGCCGATGATCTTGTCATGCTTTCAGAATCACCAGAAAGTTTACAATTAATGATTAATCGGCTATCGGCCTACTGCAGGAGATGGGGACTAACTATCAACAACGAAAAATCGAAAATAATGGTCTTCGCCCGATCTTCAAATGCTTACAATGGAAGAAGATGGATCTGCAACGAATCTCCTCTAGAAACAAAAAAAGAGATTAAATATCTAGGCTTAAAACTGAACCCAACATTGGATTACAGCAAACACTTATCTTAGAAAGTGTTGTAAAATCAACATTATGCTATGCTTCTAAGGTGTGGGGAGCAGAAGAATATGAGTTCATTGAAAAATTTTATAGGAACTTCTTCCAAAATACAGCCAGCTATGCAATATATTTAGAACCTGGGCTACCAAAACTATTGACAAGCACGCTTAGGTCTCAAGCTGATTATAAATATAATCAAAATTTGCAGGAAGTATCAAGACTCAAGACTTTCGAAAAAAATGCTATTATATGAGTTGCAAAATAAGGGCTGGTGGTTTTGCAAGATGGAAATCTATTGGCAATTCTTGTGGGGAGATGTTAGCTGTTGATTTGAACAACATAAATGTTTTAAAGGAGCAACTGTACTGCATTATACAGAAGAATGAGAACTCAATCCGAGAAGCCCTAATGGAGCAAGCACGAGAGTCTAACAGTAGGATAATATACCGTCTAATAAATTACAATCTTGGTGACAGAAATATCTTTAATCTTCAAGGCAAGATGCGATGTTCTGAGATAAAAAGGCAGCCCTTACAATGGTAGTTTTGACCAATTTTGTTCGCTATGTAACTTAAAATCAAAAGAAGATTGTTTCCATTTCATCAGTATATGTCCAATATTGTAGAAAACATACTCTTACTTTACAACAAACTATCTATGTACATATTAGACGAATACGACTGAAAACGCCAAGCAAGTTTTTGAAAGAACTATACAAGTATCGATTTTTATAAATGACAGAATACACCTGAATCTTAAGTTTTTCTTTTTATATTTTTCACAATCAAAACAACAATTGTTAAAAAACGTTCAGAAATTTGTCAACCTGGCTGACGGCATAGCCATAGCTTATAAATTCAAATTATTGTACAAAATTGTTAAGAAATAAATGTAAATAAATAAATGAATTACTTACTTACTTACTACTTACTTTCTTCCTTTCATTTAAAAATCACTTTCTTAAATACATTTTATTTATTTATTTAATAATTAATATAATTAATACACAGAGCTAATTTAATGTTATTAATTTTAAAAATTAATTTAAAAATATGAATTTAATATAATCAATTCAATATAATTACATAATTTAAAATATTAGTGTATGTACGCACATACATATATTCTGATAAGGAAACCATAGGTATAAAAACGACATAATAGTTCCATATTTTCAAAAAAAACAAAATAATTCAAGTATTTACATAGATAATCAAAATTTAATGCGAATTAACGTTATTTATTTGATATCCTGATGTAAGTCATTTTTATCCGCTTGGAGATTGGGAAATTGGAAGGTTACCAATATGGGAAAATTTTAAATTTTGCGGCTTCTTTTTTGCTTCGCTTGGTAGAAAGTAGTAGGACAACAGTTGGCAATATTTTGAAGAGAAATTTCGCAAAGTTTATATGCTGCATAAATATGTGTATAACTGGTTGAAACCGTAGACAAAGGCTTTTGTTTTTTAATCTGAGCCGCATTAGAACAAAATAATCTCGTAGTTTTTTTTCTTCTGAGTGTGTGAAAAAGCTATTGCCAAAGGATCGTGTCCTGCAAATCTTTAGAATAGAAATCCATGAAAATGGCGCATTCTAGTTGGTAAACAACTGCTAATAGAATCTTAATGTAGCAACATATTCTCCAACAGCTTGCAAATACTTGCAGATTACATTTTTAAATTGTATGGGTCAATTTCGATTCACATAAAAAAAGAAAAATTAGCCAGTTTTGATTCACATAAAAAAAGACTGTTCATTCAAAAATTAGCCAAATCATGATTTCGAGTTAGTAAATTTGTCGAGATGCTTCAGTTCTAGTGTAAGAGCCCGGAGGAAACAGAGCAGTGCTCCTTCCGTTAGAATCTTTAAACTGCCTAGATTAAATTTAAAAGCAAAAGAATATCTTGACTTGATTATATGGTCCGAATCCCAAGTCACACCTGCTCCATTATTGGTTAATTTCAGTCAATAACAGTGGCTGGTGAAAGATACAAAATTAATTCCTGTTTAATTTATTTAATAAGTAGGTATATATAAAGCTTATAATATAAGATTCATTGTTTAATTTTATGTCCAAATAAACCTACTATTTCATTAATTTGTGTTATTTTAATATAATTTATATAGGCTATTCAAACTTATCTGTACTTCAACGTAAAAATCCAAGAAAATCCAACATCAAAATATTAAACACAACTAAATGCAACAAAATGCAACAAAATGGAGGTATTCAAAGTTAGTACAAACAAAAAATTTCCATACATTGACGCTCCACCCTATATTATGCAATGCATTATCAACCCAGTACAAATTTAAAAAAAAATTCGAATTGCTTTACAATTGGAAATTAAAAATAAAAATTAGCAGAGGTACACAATGAAGAAGTTGTAGATTGCTAACTTATACGACTGGCAGTTTGCAGAACATTAGTTGTTGGTCGCGCGAAAATATATTAAAATACAAACAAAATTCAAAGTTTTAGGTCGCAGCTTATGTGCAAGGCCCCATAATAAAATTAAATTATTCATCGAGAAACCGTTAACATTTAAACAAAACATAATGAGGTTCGTTCCATTTACAACGTTTATCGACGGATTATATCGATGCGATAATTACAGACAGTGGGTAGGTGTCATTTCTGATGTTAGTAAGTTCGCCTGATCCTTTCCTTGGTGGAATAACAAATTTTATATCATGATTTTGTCCTTTGAGGCCGTGAAGCATAAATTCCTATTGAGAAATGCAACCCTAGCTATGTACTGACAATATTGTTTCTATGTTCTGGGTGCGAGGGACTATAATCATTAGGTTTGTTCATTGAGCCCTGAAGTCACCCTGGGGTCGCCCTAAAGCGTTTTTTGAAAAACCTGAAGTAACCCTCATGAAAAAATTCAGTATTTTTTGAGACCTGAGATCGCCCTGAACTTGCCCTAAAATAGACCTAGGTATTTTGCTGCGGCGAGTTGAAGTTAAGAATAAACTGCCAAATTGACATGCGTTGTGAAGCATTTGTTTTGTTTTGGACGTGCTGCATTTTTTTTTTTTTTTTTTAAGAAATTGAAAAAAAACACAAATTTAATTTAATGCTAATAAATAGAAATAGAAAATGGAAACGTTAGAAGTTGTTTTTATTCATCTTAAAGAAATATTTAAAACAAATTTTAAGTTTTAATTACAGAACAGAACACAGAAATTTTTTTTCTTGCTTTAAATGTCAACAGCCTTCTAGTGCTTTTTGAGAATCGAAAACTCAGGTTTTTTGACAATTCTTCTGGTTGTCAAGAAAACCTGGGTCAATCCTGGTTCAATGAACAAAGCTTTTATTTATTTTGTGATACATAGCTACGTCATTTTCTCGGAAACCCATTTACTAGCCTTGTTGTTAGACATTATGTACTTATGCAATTATACCCGTCTTCTTAAACACACTTTTGTAATGAGCTAAAAATATTAATGTAATTTGATAGCTTAATATACTTACAGAATTTTGAAGCCACTTCTTTTTTAACGAAGAGCCCCCAGTACAATTTTAACAAAGTAACTTTCTCTTCTTGAGCAATTTCGTACGAATGTTTTTATTTTCCTTAGTTGACATCTTAGAAAATTTAATGCAATGAAACAATTGATTAACAGTCATGACCACGTTAACAACCCCCCTCCCTGTATACGCCGCCGTTCCGTTTCTTGTAGTCATGGAACATTGCCGTTTTTTATTTCAAAATACTGTAATTTGCATATTTTTGACGCATTGCATGATGCATGATTATTGTGCCATTGCTCTATTGGCATTTGACTTTCACCTCCTTTTATCATTCCGTGGTTCAATAATTGGTATACCTAAATACTTACGAGATTTTTATAAATGAACTTCAGAAAATAGATATTTTATTCGAGTAATTTATACAGCATATTAATGTTTTAATTATTTTTATTTTGATAATCATACTGTACACAGTTTTTTAAACACATACTCATAGAAAAGTTAAAACTACAATTAGTTAAGTTTAGAGTTGAGTTTAGGTCTTAACTTTAATAATAATATATCTGTCGATAGTGATATTACTTTAGGTTTAAATGCATTTATGTTTATTCTTAGATCATACACAATTCTTTTTGTTTTTGTCAAACCCATCCGTATTAATATTTTGTCTTCTTAGGTTAATATCGAGAAATGCGTGAAAAAACAAGGTTACCACATTGTCTACCTCACCGGTGAAGAAATATAACCAAAAAATTTTGATGTTCAGGTGGAAATGTTTTCAGTGCGAAAAAAAATTAATGATTCAAAAGGTTAAACTTTTTATTCTTGATATTACTTTAAGCATGCTTTTACAGCTCACGAAGCCATTCTGACTCTTCACCAGTCATACATCATAAAAAGTTATAAAAAAAATTAAAAAAAGTAACATTATAAAATTTCATTTATAATGTCGGTTACTGTTTCTTTGAATTTTTCTTATACCAAGTGATAGTTGATACAATTTTCAAAAATGTTGCCCTAAAAATATTTTACATTAAAAAATAACGAATATTTGTATGTATTTTATGTTAATCATTAGTGCTATAAGTGGATAGGATGAAATTAAACATAGCTTTAGTTACATTGATGTAGTTTTTGTTTTTGTTTGTACAGTTTTCCATATCAATAAAAAATAATTTTGAACAAAATCTTTGCCTACTATGCATTTTGTATGTATTTTTTATCTGTAGGTATATTTATTTGCAATAAAAAATAATATTTCATGAGATTTCTTAAAAATATTAATATTTCTTTTCTTTATACTCCATTGTAGTAAAAACTTTTGTAAGCAAAATGATTTTATTATTTTTGTAAATTGGAAAAATTAACATAGAAGAGAACTTAACAAAACTTGGTTAGTAGTTCGTCTTGACAGTTTAATTATGGGATATCAAAACAGTTTCCAAAATTTAAGATGGCGAGATACTCAAGAAACTTAAAATATTTTAATAGGTTTAGCCGCTATAAAGTGTTGTTTACTTGGATTTTTGCGGACTTTTCAGTTCTATTGCTGGTAAACAAAGTTTCTTAATTTAACTATTTTTTCTTCTTTTCACATTTGTTTGTTTAGTCCATGTCTCCTGCAGCGATTTTAAGTGTTTGTTTAGATTGTACAAAAAATGAATCAAAATTTTAGTTAATAATAATAAAGTGTTGTTTCCTTGGATTTTGGCGGACTTTTCAGTTCTATTGCTGGTGAACAAAGTTTCTAAAAATAACTATTTGTTCTTCTTTTCACATTTGTTTGTTTATTCCATGTCTCCTGTAGCGATTTTAAGTGTTTGTTTAGATTGTACAAAAAATGAATCAAAATTTTAGTTAATAATAATTTTTAATACTTAATTAATTGTACAAGCCATCTATTATTTATTTAAACATGAATAGTATATTCTTGGCGTTCTTGTTCCTTTTTTGCATGATACCTGCAAAGACAATAAGCATAAATAACACTGACAGGTAATATAAAACATTTAAAAATTATATATTTATATATAATAATGTTAGGTTTATTATGTTATAAATTTAATAATAACTGTGGAGTTATTTTACACGGCCAATCATTTATCAGATAGGTAATCGATATCAATTCAAATTGAATTTTTATATGACTTCAGGTAAAAGTTCGTTGTAAAAGTCGTAGGTTTGAATTTGAGTTAAGAATAAATTCAAATGGAGCATCCACAATGCATATTTGTTTTTAAAAAAGGGAAAAAGTGTTTATATGGACCATTCTCCATACCAACTATGCCAACTATGATTCTTTGTGTTAATCAAACAATTTTTTTTAAAATCCGTCCAAACCCTAATGAAACGCACATTTATTTCAATCATTGCAGATAAATGTGTGACTAGATTATGAACGAACTTTAATCAAAAGAGTTTTAACTATTTTGGAGAATGTTTGAAAAAACAGACATCGTTGTATGAGAGTTAATCATTCTAAATGGAGCTCAAACGAAAATTCTCAATTCATTTAGCTAGGAAGTTGCATATAAATGCGCTACATAAACTATGAAGCGCAAGCGAATCAGTACATCTATTAAGGCTCAAGTTTGGTGTACAGTGGTGTACACTACAGGCGTTATTAGGAAAACCTTGAATTAAACGTCAAAATTGCTTTACCAAGGACTACAATTAATTAACGTGTTTAAAAATTGGACTTAGATAAAGATAATTTTCGAAACGATTTGCAATATTGGATTTTAAAGTGATATTTTTAGAAAAAGTAATAGCACAGATAATATATTTAGTTACATAGATATCGCATCCAATGCAAATAAAAATGATTACTTTTTTCATCTCCTATTTAAAGCGATTTGTCGAAGTCAAACCATGTAACCTTTTCAAACAGAGCAGAATCAAACCCACATAACACGATCATTCCCAGAAGACGTCAACCTGTGGGCAGTGTTGCCCCGCCAATTGGTGAAAAATGTAGCGTCACAGATTTAAAACGAAGTATAGCCTTGTTTTCTTAAAAACCACATTCCTAATTGTTCAAATAAATAATAAATCAAGCTAAAGATAATTTAAAATTTTATTTCAAGAGTTTCAACTACAAAAATAAATAATTAAAGAAAAAAAATATAATAAAGAAAGATAACATAAAATAATAATACTATTTATTCAAGAATTTCAACGAAAATGAATATGCATGGTTAGGTTAGGTTAGGTTAAGGTGGCTGTCGAGCAAGGCTAGACACACTTAGACCATAGTTGGTCCATTGTGATACCACAGGAATCTTGAAACTCTTCTTCCTATTCGTTGAACCACTTAGAGCTCCTTACGAAGCGTGCGAGATCAATTATGTCAACATTTACCAGATCATTAGGATCGTTGAAGTAGTATTCTCCGAGATGGAGTTTACGTCGTTGGGATAGAGCAGGGCAAGTGCAGAGGAGATGAGGAATCGATTCTTCCTCTTCTTCATCCATACAGCTTCTGCAGAAATCATTTGAGAATACTCCAAGCCTCGTTGCGTGCTTGCCTATCAAGCAGTGACCGGTGATGACGCCTATGACGGAGCTGATATGCAGTCTGCTTAGAGATATTAAACTCTTCGAGCGCTTCAGGTCCAACCTTGGCCACATCTGTTTTGTCGCTATACAGGTGGAGATGTTGTTCCACCTAAGGTTTGTTTTCTCTATTGCATCCTGCTTCAGCATAAGTTTACATGTAGCAATGGGTATACCTATATCTGACCTATTTGGTGAAATAGGTAGTATTGTTCCACTTCTGGCGAGTTCGTCAGCCCTGCAATTTCCTGGAATGTCCCTATGGCCCGGCACCCAGCAGAGGTGAAAATTAAACTGATGTGCCATCTCAACGAGAGATGATCGACAGTTAAGGGCTGTTATTGAGTTGGTAGAGACAGATTCCAGGGATTTTATGGCGGCTTGGCTATCCGAGAAGATGCGGATATCTGTGTTAGATATCACGTTTCTTTTAAGCCAAGATAGTACTTCTTTTATCGCCAAAAGTTCCGCCTGGAACACGCTACAGTGATTGGGAAGGCGAAAGGAGAGATTTAAATTCATCCTGTCTGAGTACACACCTCCACCAACCCCGTCATCAGTTTTTGATCCATCCGTATAGAAGTGGATTGATTCATCTTCCAGAAATGCCCGATCCTCCCAGATAGATCTGGAGGGTATGGTGACCTGGAAGTTTTTATCGAACTGTAACTGGGAGATGGTGTAATCAATGTTACTTGGAATTGTTCCGAAAGAATTCAGAATAGTGGAGTGACCAATATCATTATTTGTCCACTGTGAGGAGGCTTTAAGACGAATGGCTGTGCTTGCAGCTGTTTGTTTAGCATATATATCGAGAGGTGCTAAATAGAAAATAATATCTAATGCAGCAGAGGGTGTTGTACGAAGTACTCCACCCATGCAACGCGAGGCAGACCGTTGGACCTTGCTTAGTTTTTCGCAGTTCGTCGCTTTATCTAAAGCGGTCCACCATACTGTCACACCGTACGTAAGAATCGGTCTAACAACCGAGGTGTATAGCCAATGAGTAATACTGGGTTTAAGACCCCATTTGTTCCCTACGGCTTTTTTGCATGAAAAGAGTGCAACAGTTGCTTTTTTGACTCTTTCCTGTATATTGGGCTTCCAACTTAACTTCTTATCTAAGATAAGGCCCAAATATTTGGCTTCGTCTGAGAATTTGAGTGGAATTCCTTTGATAGACGGAGGGTCTATGTGAGGGATTTTGTATTTCCTTGAGAAGAGGACAAGATCTGTCTTATGAGGGTTAACACCCAGTCCACAGCGATCTGCCCATCTTATTAACTTATTTAGAGCGTTTTGTAGGAGCTCTTTTAAGGTGTTGAGATGCTTTCCTGATACAGCAATAGCAACATCGTCTGCATAGGCGATCACTCTGTAGCTCTCCGATTCCAGGCTTGTCAGCAGCGCATTTACTACCAAGTTCCAAAGAAGGGGAGATAGAACACCGCCTTGCGGCGTACCTCTACTGACGGATCTTCTTGTCGAAAAACCGCCCAGTCTTGAATTAATCCTCCTGCTCATCAGCATTTGATTAATCAACTCGACGAGCGGAACATCCACATTCAGACCTGACAGCGCAGATGCGATCGCAGATGTATCGACGTTATTGAAAGCACCTTCAATATCTAGAAAGGCAACCATAGTGTACTCCTTATGGTGGAGGGAGTATTCGATGGTACTGACCAGTGTGTGTAGGGCAGTGTCTACCGATTTCCCTTTGCAATAAGCATGTTGAGCCGTAGACAGGAGCCTCGAGTCAATGCTTGTTCTAAGATGGATATCAATCAGTCGTTCAAAAGTCTTAAGGAGGAATGACGACAGACTGATAGGTCTGAGATCTTTTGGGTTTACATGGGAACATTTGCCAGCTTTGGGAATAAATACAACTTTAACCTCCCTCCAAGACAAGGGAATGTGACGCAGGTTTAAACAGCTATTGAAAAGCTTCTCCAAAATTGGTAGAACGATGTCTATGTTCATTTGGAGTTCGGCTGGTATTATACCGTCTGGTCCTGCGGATTTGTATGGTTCGAAGCTGTTAATTGCCCATTGTAGTTTGTCCCTTGTGATTAGATCTTGTGGATAAGTAAAGCTATTTGCGGACCTTAGATGGTCAATGTTATTAGCAATTTGAGTGCTACCGGGGAAATGAGTATCTAGTAGCAGATTTAGCGATTCCTCGCAAGAATTGGTCCATGAGCCATCTGCTTTTTTCAAACAGCTGGGCATGGCTGGATTACTTGAAAGAATTCTTCTTAATCTAGATGCTTCTGAGGTTCCTTCTATTTTGTCGCAGAAGGTTCTCCAAGTGGATCTTTTGGATTTTCTTAATTCTTTCTTATGTATTTTTAGGGATTCCTTATAGGAGTCCCAGTCTGACACATTTCTTGTGCTTTTTGCTCGATTAAAAAGCTTCCTGCAGTTTTTCCTAATCGGCTCAAGTCCTGAGTTCCACCAATGCGGCTTCCTCTTGCCCCTTACTTGAGTAAGAGGACAGGAGATTGTCATAGATTTGTTCAGGGCCAGAGTGAGTTCATTGACTTTATCGTCTAGTTCACTTATGTTAGGGGGTGGGCTCAAAAGTGTAGGTTTAACTAGACTTTCAAGTGTTTTCCTATATTTAAGCCAATCAGTTTTCCTGTAGTTACGAAATTTTAACTGGCTAGGAGATTCATCTTTCAGACCGAATTGGATATATCTATGATCCGAGAACGAGTGTTCCCTCGATACTTTCCAATCTGTAATCATGTGATGAATAGTATCTGAGACAAGAGTTATATCTAGAACTTCCTGTCGATTTCTAGTAACAAAAGTGGGTTCATTTCCTACGTTACTTACTATAAGGTTAGTACTTAAAATAAAATCGAAAAGAGACTCACCTCTATCGTTGATGTTTGTACTTCCCCATACTGTGTGATGGGAGTTAGCATCGCTCCCAATTATGAGGCTGACCTTCTGCCTTTCAGTTTCAGCGATAATTCGCTCTAGCGTCTGTCCAGGGAGAGGGCCATGGTGGTCGTGGCCAAGATAGGCCGACACTAGCCAGTACGTGCTCTTGGCCGTTTCCAGTCTAGCGGCGGTAATATCTCTATCGCTGAAATCAGGGAGTAAATATACATTAATGTTACTTTTCACTAGTATGCAGGATCTAGGTTCACCTTTATCCGTCACATACAGTGTGTAATATCCAGGAGTGCTGAGTCCCTTTACCATGGATTTCACGATCCATGGTTCTTGGATCAGAACAATATCATCACCGTTCCTGGATAGACGGAGCAAAAGTGAGGCCGAAGCCTTGATGGAGTGTTGAAGATTAATCTGTCCTAACTGCAGCATTTTGGCTACAAGTTAGGCAGATCAACCTCCACCACGGTGCTATTACCATCTTCTGAAGATGATCCTAGAAGCTCATCTTCAAGAAGAGCCGAATTCAGGTCTTCAGTGTCCATGTCACTGTCGACGTTTGTAGAAGACTGGCCCGTGATCGAAGATGACCCGGATGCATCGTCCTCCATTGATGGAAGAGTAATCGATGCACCAGGATCTTCAACCACGGGTACAGCTTCGAGGGGATGTGGAGGCACGCATTCCGCGTCAACCTCATCTTTCTTATATATTCTTAAGGTAATCGTCTCAAAACCAAACCTGATCATACCTTTAGTCTGCGCCAGAGGGGCAAGGGACTCTTTATTTACCACAATGATTGCGCTTCTATAAAGACCCCTTACCTCCTCCAGTTTCGCGACTTTCCAGTTATGAGTTGGCAGGGAAGGATTGCTGAGTTTGATTACCTGAATAATCTCCTCCATGCAGGAAGGTTCGGCCGGTATCCATGTGCGGGCTCTTGGTCTGCTTGGAATGTCTTCCTTCGCAACAACCTGGCCAGATATCTCCTAACCTGCTGACAGCGAGCTTATAAAGATCGCACGACCTCTGATCGTCACAAACGATGAGTTTGACATGACCTTGATGCCAACCCCCATCGCTTGTGATCGGAGGTGGTCCCGGGTTTTCCCTCATAATACTTAGGAAGCCTGCCGAGAGCTTCAGTTTTACCACCTGCCATCGATCAGATGAAATCGTGCCATCGATATTGCTTCTATCGATAACCGCAATCACGATTTTATCCTTTAAGACATCGCTATAGGAACCAGGATTCAGAGGAGTGCTGGTGTTCTGCACACGGGGTCGTTTGGGTATCGGTGTGGTACCCTCCAGAGACCTGTTTCGCTTTGACGTAGAGTCGCCGCTGGTCTGCGCATTTGCGAGTATATGCTTCGCCCATTGAATCCTGGTGGAGAGCTGAGAGCCTCCTCCGGTCCCCGGTGTAGCACTGGATTTCTTCAGAATTCTCTCAGCATCTCGCTTCTCCTTATATCGGTTCTTTGAAGGTCTAAACCTTCTTGGAACTTTAGGGGACGCACTCGGGAGGGAGCCCGCACCGGAGGTGGAAGGGCCATGTTTCACAGCCCCACCACCACCGGGTCGGGTCCCCTTTCGGTGCGTGTTAGGAAGAGATTTTGTCTTAATAGTAGTGGAAGGGCCATGATGCACAACCTTATCACTACTGGTCTTAGGTATAACTACCGTATTACTTCCATCGCTATGCTTTGCAACGGATGGGGGGCCATGGCTGGCCACAACCTCCCCACTGATGCGCAACACAGGATTAACGGCAAACAGCGTTGACGCCGTGCTGCCGCCCGGTTTGGAAGAAGAACCGGGTTTAAAAAAGTCTGTTTTGTCTGTTTGTTTGTTTTTGTTCATTTTTGGTCCCACGAGAAGCGAAGAAAGGTAGGTCCGTCTGCACAGAGATTCGCATGTACAGATAAGGCTGGTTAATCCGGAGGTCGCCAGGTATCCGGATACTCCGTTAGCGACTGAGCTATTTTTGAATTGGGCCCTCAGCCAGGCTGATCATCGGCACGGGTCGTTTAACACCTCTAATCCAGCCCAATATTGGGATATTGAGGATTGGAGGAGGGAGGGATGAGAGGAGGAACGTCAGACAGCGTCATCGCCGTACTGTCGAGAGGGGAATGGATAAGGGGGCGTCGGACAGCATCATCGCCGTACCGCCGTGAGGTGAGGTAAGGAACATCGGACAGCTGCACCGCCGCCGTACCGATATAGGAGGGGAGGAACGTCAGACAGCGTCATCGCCGTACTGCCGAGAGAGGAATAGATAGGGAACATCGGACAGCTGCACCGCCGTACCGATTAAGGATGGGTTAATGAATGAATATGCATACCAATAGAAAAATTAAATATCTTATAAATTATTGAAAGTTCGTTTTGATTCTTTATTTTAACATTAGTTTTTCTATTATGTGTTGCATTATGGTACTATGAGCGTATGTAATGTGGCTCAAAAACACCTTCAAAATCCATTAATAATTCCTTCGACTGCATTATTTCATCCACAGTTGAAATATTTAATGTTTTCCCAGATTATCCTTTATTAAACTCATTTCAACAGTTGCAATGCTATGAGACAGACTGCATAGGGTTAGCATGTACCTGCATACATTTTTGAAAGCTGGCTTTCCTTCAAAACTGTTTGCTGTCTTTAAATTAAACCAGAATTGCACAACGTCTTCATGATAAAATTCGTCTGAGGCCAGGCGCGCACATGCAACTAAACAGTTTGGTTGCGATTTTGAGCACTATGGGATTATATGCACATAAGCCGGCGGACCCTCATATAATCCCGAGTGCTCAAAATCGAGTCCAAACTGTTTAGTTGCATGTGCGCGCCTGGGATAAGAGTTCTTTAGAAATAACTATCAACTGAAATTCATCATTTAAAGCAACCTTATTTTGTTCGCAATAAAGTGGTGAATTTTTAAGTAAAGGAATTTCACCTTTGGCGATTTCAAAAGGATCTGGGATCTGGGATCTGGCACAATAAAGTATCTAATCTTGTTGTCAGTTTTAAGGTCAAATCTTTCATGAAGTTGTTAACACAATTTTACATAGTATTGACGAAGTTGGGATTTGACTTATTGGGAGATATTGTTTTCAATATTTTGTGTTGAGAAAAATTCTTCGAAACTAACACGGCTGTTCTAATTTCCATTCGAATTCTTTATCCTCACGTTTTCTAATTTTCGCTGTTCCGAATTCCGTAATCGAAAACGTTTTGCTGATTCGGCAAAACGAACGGATCTACAATCCGCCAAATTGACGTTTTAAATTCGGATATCCTTTTGCTGGCGGATTACAATTTCGTTTTTGACAGGTCTTGCATACATAACAGCTGATTCCGAAAATATTTTGTTGATCAAGTTGGTAAAACTTAAAAGTAAATCCGACTGGAACAATCGTTTTCAATCCGCACGGATTCAATTTTCGTTTCCGTTTTCAAATTCGACCGAATATCAGAACAGCCAATTAAATCCGAAATACATAGATAGACGAATATAGGAAATGGTGAATTTAGCTTCTAAAGTCTAAGTCAACTGAAATCATACCTGGACCCATGTTCTGTAACTCTCGCATCGATAAAATCAGTCGAGAAAAGATGGAAAATGGAACAAAACTCATATGATTTGTTTCGATTTTCATCGTTTCCTGCGCTGCCTGTGAGTTGCATTCTTAAGATACACATTTTCTTATTTGAATTCGAATGCCAATGCAACCCTTTTGAGTATAATGCACGTTCGTCCCTTTTTTCGGTTGCACACTGTTGTCTACTATGCCAGACAAGCTCAGAGCATGCGGCAGACGAAATATATTTGAAAGGGTTGTTTTTTATTTTGTGTTCATTCAGGACATTTTGTTGTTGCTTGAATGAAATTGGGGAAGATGAGTAAGGGTTGTTTTTTTTATTTTTGTTCATTGTAAAAACATTGTTGCCCCTTTAATGCGACTGCGATGATGAGTCATGATTATGGATCCAATTTAAAGGGTTTTTTTTTTCATTAACCTACATGGTAATGTAATTTTTTTAATTTGTAGTCTCATTTAGAATTTCCATCTTTTATCAAAATTTTTGTTGATCTTTAGGTTTTTTAATGGTTATTTTATATACGATTTTTCAGATTTAAAATTTGTAATTGCAATCAAGTATCTAGGTAGAAATTGGTAGGTACCTATATATTTTTTCGAAAGGCAATGAATTTTTTTGCTACGGAAGATCAAAGAACAGGCAACTTTCGTATATTATATTATTTTTGTTAAGAAAAACATTTTTTTTGAATACATATGTACATAAATTAATCAGATTGTAATAATAATAGGAATAAAATAAGTAAGTACCTAACTAAAGTCCAATAAAAGGCTAGATCTAGATGGTTTCACAAAAAAAAAGTTCCCAAAATGGGTTGTTTTTTTAATGTGTCATTATATAACTTTTTCAGAGTTAACTATTTTAATTTATTTCTCATATTATTAATAAAACATGATTGATAATTTTTGTTTGTGTTCACCAGACGAATAGGTATAGTTTTGTTTTTGATTGCAAATATTATATTTATAAGGATTGTAAAAGATTTGATGGAAATGAGAACATTTTATTAAAATATTATGTAACTACCTACCAATGTAATGTTTACAAGTATCAACTATAGTCTATTTACCCAACCTTTCATCCATGACTTTTTTTAGATATTTTTGGATAATTTTAATTTACATATATATGGACAAACCCACCTTAATTTTAAAAGGAAACTACCCAAAAGCGAACAAATATAATCACCTAGTAAGGGTATTTTTATATGACCCAGTAACTTTATAAAGATATGTTTGTATACTTAGGTAGGTAAACTTTATTTTGGCATCAAAAAAATTCTTATGTTTTTTTAACGTTTCAAAATGTACTTTTTTAATATATCAATACATATCAGGAATCTTGTAGTTTGTGATAAAAGTTGCTGAATTAAGTTATTATTATTATTTATTGTATTATTCATACTTAGAATGTCAGTTTATTAGACTTGACCATTCTTTTTTATTATTATTATTATTATTAGAATTTGTTTTATTTATTGACTTAAAGCCCAAGAACAAATATACACTTCAACAAAAAAAAAGGTAACCTACTCAACATAGCATTCTTTATTCCGTCAATTTCAATTTTTATTTTTGTTACTTTTGACTTTTGATTCCTATTACATTTGAAACGTATTCCTTTAATTATTACTTAATTTTTAAAAACAAAAAAAAAAAAAAACATTTTTGAAACTTTCTCTCGAACTAAAAACATATTTAAACATGCTAAATTTCTTAAAATTTTAGAAATCTTGAGCGTTTTTTTTAAATTATATTTTTATACGTCATATATACATAATGTACTGTTTATTATATATCTATAAACCTTTTTTAACTTTTAAGAAAAATTGTTTGCCTCCAAATTAAAAAAGTAGTAAGGTAGTTATTTTTATTAATGTGTAAGTAATCAAAAATCAAATTTCAAAAAAACGTAATTTTCATTTTGTTTATCGAAATGTTTCAGAACACATTTTTAATTTTACTATATATTAGTGGAGCTCGGTGAAGTTGGCAGATACCGCCTTATTATAAAAATGAAATTGTGCCTGTTTATTTCCATTTGAGAAAAATTTGGCTGACTACCTACAGTAGGAATTTAAAAAAAAACTACAATTTAGTGAATTAAAAAAATTTGCTATAAAAACTTATCCTCTTAGTATCAAACAGAAAAATAATTTTTAAAATCCGATGTTATTTTTAGGACAGCAAAATTTCACCCTGCGTTGGTGCATCTTGTTGTCAAAAAGTTGGAGCATTCACAAATTATTTTTAATTATTGAGAATTAAGAGGGGTATACAACTAATTTTTTGTTTAAGCTTTTTAAATAGAGGGCCCTATCGATGAATAAAAAATATGCACGACTGGATCGCACGCAATTGAGCTTGTTTAACCATTAATGCTCTATTGAGCAAGTAAAACCAACCATTACAAATACATTTCGTTTGCCGAACGTTCCTTGACCTTGTCTGACATAATAGACAGCACTCCAGAAGCAAAACCTACTTATATGAGTTGATTTTGTTGTCGCCTTTCTTTTATTGCAAACAAAAATATCCCTCATAATTTCCTCGCCTCGAAATACAAAAACACACACACCAATTTTAATCAAAAATAAAAAAGGAAAAGAGAAAACAAAAATAAAATAGTATATATGTAAATATATAGCAAGCAACTTGATAATGCAACGCAATACAGTACCATCATGTCCTGGTATAGTTCATATCATACTGGTTCGATCAAACTGGGACGTAGCGGTACGTCCCAGGCGTTTGAAAATTGGTCATTTTTGTTTGCTCTGCATGCGATATCTATGGAACTATAGTATCTGTGATATTATCTTATTTTGATGTATTTTATGGTCCTAAAAATTGCGGTTCTTTTTAATATAAAGTGAATAGATTTTGAGATCGATTATTTTGAATTTAGTTTTAAGTTACAAAAATCGTTGTTATAGTACTGAAACATGATTTTGTGTTGTTTGTAGGGGAGGCATTTGTGTCAGAAGAATTTTTTAACGTCGAAGAAAATAAAAATCAACACAATATCCCAGTGAATAACTTATGGGACTCAGATAAATGATCCGGATTATTACGTTCCTTCAGACACCGATGAAAGCCTTGAATGGTGGGGTAAAACACTTGAAAAAAACGGTATTAAAACTTTCTCAAAGTAGAGATAATATAGATTCTGTGGAAAATGTTAACCTAAAAAAACCCCAAGAAGCTAACATTTATATGGAAGAACCAAGTTCTTCGAACCAAGTTATTGACAATACTCCGAATTCACTTCCAGAAAATGACATAAATGCGGAAGAATCGACTTCTTCAAACACTGATAAAAATGTTTTGAAACTCTCTATTGGCTATTAAAGAAAAAGCAACTCCCTGAGCAAAAAAACAATCAATCGAAAACATAGGCAAAAAACTATAAAATATTTTATAGAAATCGCAGCTGAAAAAGTTGACGTTTGCAAAAAAATGTTTTTTAAAGTGATTTGGGGAAACAAATAGTTTTATACGGAGCGTAATTGCAAAGAAAATCATCTCGTCAGGCATGGATTTATGTGACAAATCCATCCAAGATTGAAGAAATAAAAAATCAAATAAAAAGATTTCCCATGTATGAGAGCTATTAATCAAGACGAGATACTTCATAGATGTACTTCAAAAATGTTTCAGTTGTATTGCTTAGAGACGCAGGACCCAGTATGTTTTGTTAAATATTCACGATTCAAGATTAAATCTCCTAAGGTAGATACTTGCGGAACAGCTCACCACAAAAAAGCAGAGGATGCTTATTCCTGCAAAAAAAACTGATACAAATCTAGCTAAAACAACCCCAACAACTGCAGCATTTGCTTTCGATCTGCAACAATGCCTACCTACACCATTTTTAAGGTCAAACATTGCATTCTATAAATGCCAACTTTGGACCATCAATGATAAAGCTAAAGATAAACCATATTGTTACATGTGGCACGAAGTCATAGCCAAAGGAGGTGGAAACGAGATCGCATCAGGTTTGTATGAGCACTTAACACGAGTACCAGATCTTGTTCGAAACTTAATCTTCTATAGCGACTCATGCGCAGGACAAAACAAAAACTCGCACGTAAGCTTCATGTTTTTAGCTGCTTTAGAATGAAGCGCAGGACTCCTTACTATCGACCATACATTTCTTGAGCCAGCAGCGCAGCGAGGTCATACGCATATGGAATGCGATGTTGACCATTCAGTCATAGAGAGAAAACACAAAAAAAAACACAGCTGCAAAAATACACCATCCTAGAGACTGGTTAAATCTGGTGGCTTCTTTGAGAGATGTTAACCCATTTAACGTGATTGAAATGAAAAATTCGAACTTTTTTGACTTTGCGCAGGCTTCAAAAGACACTTTTATTTAGCGAAAGGTAAACACAGTCGAAGAAAAATACCTACGGCGAGATTTTCGGTGGATTCGATATACAAAGGATAATGTTGGCACATTGTTGTACAAATACAGTCTGAGTGAGGAAGAACCATTTAAAACAATAAACCTTCGAAAGCGTGGTAAAAGTATATCAAACTTGTCTGATCTTAAAATTATACTCAAAATCAACCTGTAATATCAAAAGAAAAAGCTGAGGATTTACTTTTTCTTTTAGATTTTAAAGAACCCGAATTTCATGATTTTTATAAAAACTTAATTAAAGCACCGATTGGTACTTTTGAAGTACATCCTGACATTTTGAGGAGTGGTGAAGAACATTAAAATGTTTATTTTTTGAAGTAAAACTTCTTTTCCGGCGTTGGGGGTAAAAATGTCCGTATGGAGCTGTCACTGACATATCAAACCAACACTTTATCTGTCAAATACCGACAGAATTTTCCGCGACAGATTTAGCTTTAGCTCTCTACAAAAACTTTTACCCACCAATAAATTATTGAAAAAACATCTTTTTATACCGAAAAAGAATGTTTTTTTTTTGGCAAAAGAGCCAAAAGAACTAACCGGCACAACATTTAAACACATAATTTCATTAAAAAACCAGAAGAAAATAGTTTTTTTTTTTAATTAAACACAACGAAGAACAACCACCAGAACAGAAAACCATTTTCATTGTTAAAAAAAAAAAAAACAAACATATTTTTTGACCATTTTATGTATTTAAATTATTAAATACTTAATGCTTAATACCATAGTTCAGAATTCCTCCTCGAACACAATGGCTGCGATAAGAAAACGAGACGTGAGTGTTTCAAGCTATCGTCGTTCTTGTTAAATTAGTTTCAAACTATGACGAGGATACACATAATAAAGCATTTCACATCGTCACCTTACGATAAATTAATAGATTAAGTAATTGTAAATTAGTTAGCTTCAATAATATTTTGTTAAATCTCGTCGTGAAAAGTTTCGTGCGTTTCGTGAATGGTTTTATAATTATAAAATGCTAACGTCTCATTTTCTTGGGCATTGTGAATCACTCTTTTGTTAAATCTCTTTGTTAAAAAACTCGTTCCATTGTCAACTGGGTGAAGATTTAAAACTACTTAGTTGTACAAACGTGGTTAAAGTTTTGATCCGTGGTTCAGCAATTTTAAATCACCGATGGCGGCAAACGATGGATCAAGTTACAAGTAAGTGAAAAAAAATCAATTACCTACATGTTAAACCATCCTTGAATCTCACTCCACTTACCGAAATCGGTGAGTTCAAATTGGTGAACCACGGATCAAAATTTAAACCATACGTTAGTACAATTGCCAATGATGACTTTTGATCCGAGAAAAAACAAGATTTCACATTCTCACTCAATTCATTTCGAAAAAACTCATGACTGTCATCTGTCACTTTTGATAGAAAGAAAGAGCAATAGTATGCCATAAAATGTTGGCTGGGCATTTTCATAGCTTACTATTTCATTTGCGAGAATAGAACAACATCACACAAAACAAACAAAATTCAAACAAACCCACAAATGTCAAACGAAAAATTGCTTGCTCATAGAATACTATCCATAGCTTTCTATGAGCCGAGCAATATGTGGCAAGAAATTTCTTTGTATTTGTATTTGTATTTATTGTAGCAAAATCATAACATTATTATTTTTTTTTTTTTCTTAAATCTATATTGCACAATTTACAGAGATTGGTATATATACTACCTTACTACTGCCAAGTTTAAATTAGTTTTTAAAGTTATGACGGGTTAATATAATTGCAATTTAATTGAAGGAAAGCTACTTGTAAAAACCTTCACTAAACAAAAAATAAATAAGAACATAATATCTATTCGTATTATAGAGGTTGAGAGAAGGGGTGATTCGTGAACAAAAACTAACAATGGATTTTCAGAATAGCTTGTACATGATATACATTTGTAGAAACTAGAAAACATTTATCAGTCTTAAATCAATAAATAAATAAATAGATAGATAAATAAATAAATAAATATATAAAGAACTTAACAAACATTTATCAGTCTTAAATCAATAAATAAATAAATAAATAGATAAATAAATAAATATATAGAGAAACTTAACATACATTAATCAGTCTTACATAAATCAATAAATAAATAAATAAATAAATTAATAAAAATAAATAAATAAATAAGTAAATAAATAAGTAAATAAATAAATAAATAAAAATAAATAAATAACTAAACAAACAAATAGAAAAATAAATAAATATATAATAAATAACATAAATATGAATCTACATCTAGGTTTCAAACTGAATTTTTTTAACAGCAAAAGATCAGTCTAAAGTAATAATATACTAAATATTTGTTCACAATTTTACAAAGCTAAATTTGAAATCAGAACATTGTCAGATCTAATGCAGGAAACTTAATATCGTTCTCTTAAACTGAAAATTCTGTTTGATACGTATTCAACATTAGCTAGAGCGTGCAATTCAGTCGTTGAAAAACGCCAAGGAAGGTTCAACATTATTTATTAAAAGTTTGTTTTGAGCAGTTTGTAACCTTTGAATATGACTTTTTGCACTATTTCCCCAAGCTGGTGACCCGTAAAAGATGATTGCTTGGAAAATCACTTTAAAAATTATAAGTTTGTTATCTTCGCTTAGCTTGGATTTTCGGTTAATAAAAGGGTAGAGAATTTTGATAGTTTTATTTATCCTTTTGATAATTTCTTGTACATGAAACCCAAAAGTTAATTTCCTGTCCAGATGTACCCCAAGGTATTTCAAACTTGTTTTCCATTCAGTTTCTTGGCCATTAATTATGAGTGAATTGCTTGGAAAGAAACAGGTATTTCTTTGTGAAAAAGATGGCCTGAGTCTTTGAAGCATTTATCCTAATCTTCCAATCGATAAAATAATCTTGGAGTGCATTTAATCGGATGTTTGTGGTCCAATTTTCCTCACATTCATTGACAATAGATCTAGGAGAATATTTGTATATTTTATTAAACATAAAGACGAAGTTTTCGGGATTTTGGCTGAGCTCGAAACAGGTCGTGAGATTAAAACCATTCGCAGTGATAGTGGGAAAGAATTTTTAAATAAGGCTTTCGATGAGTATTTAAAGGAAAACGGTATAAAGAGGCAGCTTACGGTTGAATACACCCCCCAGCAAAATGGCGTGGCTGAAAGGGCGAATCGCACGTTAGTTGAGATGGCTAGGTGTATGCTTGTAGGTTCGGGACTTCCTGAGTATTTATGGGGAGAAGCTATCAATACCGCAGCGTATCTTCGAAACCGTTCACCTACCAACGTGGCTGGTAATTTGACCCCCCTTGAACTTTGGAGTGGTAATAAACCAAGCATTTCCCATCTCAAGCTTTTTGGTTCAAAAGCAGTGGCCCTAGACAAGAAGAACGGTCGATCCAAATTCTCTGCAAAAGGGAAAGAGTTTTATATGGTCGGTTATTCAAATGAATACAAAGCATATCGTTTGTTTGACCCTAGAAAGAGGAGAGTTGAGAAAAGCCGCGACGTAATATTTTTTGAGAATTTCAATCAAATTTTTCCTGAAAATTCTGAAGACTACCTAACAACCGAATCGGAATCAGTTTCCCATTCATCTAGTTGTGAAGAGACCAAGGATGATGCACCTCAAGATGAGTGTGAAAAAGAGGAGGAAGTAGTTGATAAAGAAGTCGATTACGTAAGAGGTCCTGGGCGTCCTAAAATCATTCGTACTGGCAAACCTGGCCGTCCAATAAAGCAATTCAACCTTATCGAAGGTGTAAACTGTGTTGAAGAGGCACCAGCTCCAATGACAGTCTCTGAAAGTCTGAAGCACTAGCAAGCAGAGATTCAGAAAATTGGAAAGCCGCCATGAACATTGAAATGGATGCACTCTTGTCTAATAATACGTGGGAATTAGTAGATCGTCCTAATGGGAGCCAAGTCATAGGTTGCAAGTGGGTGTTTAGTCTCAAACGAAATCCAAATGGCACCATTGAACGATACAAAAGCAGGCTCGTTGCAAAAGGTTGTGCACAAAAATTCATGGTAAATTTTAAAGAAACCTTCTCACCGGTGGCCCGTTTCTCTACGATCCGTCTGATCATCGCCCTGGCTGTTGAATATGAGCTGTTGTTGCACCACATAGAGGTTACTTCAGCTTACTTGAACGGCGAACTGGAGGAAACTGTTTACATGGCCCAACCCGAAGGTTTTATAGATGGTGAGAATGCTAATAAAGTCTGCAAGCTACGTAAGTCATTATATGGATTAAAACAGGCAGGTCGGGAGTGGAACAAAAGATTGGATAAAGTTCTAGCAGAGATTGGATTTTCCAAATGCAGCGGTGACTGCAGCGTTTACGTGAAGAATGATGAACATAACTTCAATATCATCGTAATTTATGTTGATGATATGATGATTGCCTGTTCGAAGGAATCTTCTCTGATCAAAATTAAAGAAAGCATTTGTAGAAAGTTCAATTGTGTAGACAAAGGACCACTTAAATACTTCCTAGGAATCCAAATCGATAGAGAAGGGCAGCGAGGATCAATCAGCATACATCAAAGCCAATACACCTTGGACATTCTTCGACGACACCGAATGGAAACATGTAAACCTGTAGCTACCCCACTGGACCCAGGTATGAAATTGAAGAAATGTTCGAGCACCACATGTAAGAAAGAAGATCCGAGCACATACCAATCGCTAGTAGGAGCGATCATGTACTTAGCCGTATCTACTCGCCCTGACATTGTTCATACTATGAGTAAGTTGTCGCAATTCAATTCCGATCCCCACGCAGAGCATGCTGTCGCCCTCAAACATTTATTGCGTTATCTAAGCACTACCTGGAATGCAAAGCTGACGTACGTAAAAACATCCGAAGATCTTAAAGGTTTTGTCGACGCTGACTGGGCGGGTGACTTAGACGATAGGAGATCCTATACTGGTTTTGTGTTTGTAATGGCAAATGCCGCAATTTCTTGGGAGTCCAAGAAGCAAACTTCGGCTGCACTTAGTAGCACCGAAGCTGAATATATGGCATTATGCCAAGCTAGTAAAGAAGCTAAATTTTTACGAAATTTAATATTAGAAATTTGTATTATACTTTTAAATAATTCCATTTCTATCTTTAATGACAATTTAGGCGCACAACAACTTGGACAAAATCCTGTTCACCACCCAAAAACGAAGCACATTGATAAACGGTATCATTTTGTTCGAGACTTAATAAAAGAAGGTATCATTGAAACCAAATACCAATGCACTGGTGAGATGATGGCCGATGTGTTGACTAAAAATCTTGCGAAACCGAAACACACAAAGTTCACATCCATGAAGGGTTTAAAAATTGATCGAAATTACTAATATTAGAGTATTGCATTGTAGGAGCGTGTTGAAATATTAATTGAGTCTCTGTACATTCATATAAATGTTATTCTTGTATTGTTTTTTGTACTTTATATATCAAACTGTAATATCAACGCAACACTCTCTATTATATTCTTTTACCTACTTACTGTTCTCATGTATATACATAATTTATTTAACTGCACCTTATATTGTCGCTCTTGGTAACAAATTTAAATCATTAACTTTATAGCCATTGTTCAATAAAGAACTTCTTTTTAACTCGGTGCGTTTTTACTTTGCAACAGAGTCCATCATGCCAGACAGTATCAAATGCCTTTTCAACGTCTAGCAACACCATACCGGTACTTTTACCACTGACAAAATTTGTTTTAATGCTTTTAGTTAATCTATCAATTTGATGGACTGTGCTATGAAATGCACGAAAACCAAACTGTTCCGAAGGCAAAATGTTGTTAGCGTTTATGTGTTCCATGAGTTTGGTTTTGATTATTTTTTCGAAACACTTACTTACAGAACTAAGTAGACTTATAGGACGATAACTATCAGGTAAGCTAACGTTTTTTCCAGGTCTTAAGATAGGTATAATTTTCGCTTTTTTCCATTCGTTTGGAAAATAACCTAGCTTCATGCACGAGTTAAATAAATTTTGTAAAAATTTTACTCCCGATCTTGGAAGATTTTTTAAGTAAAGATTTTTTAATTTATCAAAGCCAGAAGACTTTCGAGTTTTCAATCTAAGAAGAGCATTTTTAACTTCACTTATTGTTACATATTCCTCTTCATCATTAATATTGCTTAAGTTTATCGATTGGATAGATCGAGAAACTAAAGACTCCACATTTGGGTTGTTAGTGAAGTTGTTGGGTAGTGCATGGCTTTCAGTAAAGGTTTTTGCTAAGGCATTTGGATTTTCTGTTTCAGATATGGTTAATAAACCATTTCCAAGTTTTAATGCCGGTATATTAAAGTTAGGTTTTTTTATAATTTTAACTATGTTCCAGAAAGGCTTACCACCTTTCTCAAGCCCTCTTAATTTTTGATTCCAACTCATGTTTCTAAAGTTTGCAATTCCTTCTTTGATCATATTAGTAAGAATTTTCGTTTCAGTTAAATAAAACATGGTTCTTGTCCTTTTCCACCTAGATCTGTAACTGTTTCTTGTTTTTATGAGTTGGACTAGATTAGGTGGTAATACATTCATGCTATTGATCCTAGCTTGTTTTAAAGGAACAGACTGTTCAACACTTTCGATAACACCAGCAGTGAATAATGAAATACTTTGATCAATTTCTGATTGACTGACAGCAGAGTGTAAAGTAGGGATGTTTCGTATTTTTAAACGTAATTGACTCTTTAAAACAGACCAATTTGCATTTTTGTAGTCAAAAAATTCATTTGTCTTGCTGACAGGCAACAAAAATGTACTAATAGTTACAGGAAGGTGATCAGAACTTAATTCATTTAATACCATAGGTTGATTAAACAATCCCGGCATATTTGTTAAGTAAAAGTCTAAGGTTGAAGGGTTACCACGGTTATTTGCGGGAGGCATCTGAGGCATCCCCAATTCCTGTGCTTACAATTAAAATCGCCACCCTCCAGAAAATTTTCGTTCATGTTAATAAGCTTTCGTAAATCATTATTCAGGTCAAACTTCTTTTGGGGTGACACAGGACCACCCGGAAAGTATGCAGCGAAATTTTTTATAGAATACTTTGTATTGTTTTAGTGTTTAAAATAGGAAGTAATTTATGTTGAATATTTCATTTAACTACCACGGCAACACCACCACCCCTTCTCTCGTCTCTATCTAGGCGGTAACAAAAATATTCTTTGTTTGATAACCTATCATTAAAAGAGAGCCATGTTTCTGAAATTAAACCTATGTCTACTTTGTGTTTGCTCATAAGAGCAAAAAATTCAATATGTTTACATCGAATGCTTTTAGCATTCCAACAAATTATTTTCATGGTTGTGTGACTCATTTCTTGGACTTATACAAATACTTAACAGCTAATTGTGCAATAACGTTAAATTGATCAGCTTTGTTGTTGCATTTACCAAGAAGAGTTATCATCTCGGCAGTAAGAGCATTTATCTCTTCCATGGAGAAGAGATCATTTACCTTTTGTGGATGAGAATCAGCGTCGATGTTGATGTTGTTTGTCCACACATTGTTTTCGGCTGCAGTTGGTATCGGTAAATTTCGAGTGTAACCCTTCGGGTGAGGTTGAAGTGGGGGAAAATCGGTGACATTTGGTACATAGTTTTGATGAGATCTTCTTTGGGATGGAATATTTGTCGATTGTCTTTTATTTTTTGTAGAGAGCTTTGCTCTTAATTCCAAACAAATTTTCCGACTTAGACATAGACACGCAGGGTCAGTTGATGTGTGAGTTTCGTTGCAGTTGGCGCACTTGATGCTTTTAGAGTTGCATTTGCTAGTTTCGTGTGGCTCAGAGCAAGTCGCGCAATGAGTTTTAATGTGGCAGTTTTTCTCACCATGACTGAACATCTGACAATTGAAGCACTGTGTAAATGTTTGTGTTTTACGTCTTGCAAAATCCCACTTTACTTGGGTTTTAAATATAGACTTAATGTTTCTTTTGAGGTCAGCGAGTCTTACGGAACCACTTTAAAGAAATATTATATAAAAAATGTCAATAAATTGGTCATATTGTTTTTTTATCAATTTAATATTTTGGCATTTCAAACCAAGAATATTTAATTCATCTTTTAATTTGTCTGTAGAAACTTCATCGAGTCCGTAGAGCACAACTTTGAACGATCTCGCTGACGGAAGGTCATGCGTAAAAAATTGAAAGTTTTTTTCCTTTAAAGCGGAGCAAACTTTTGTGTGATCATCACTATTGTCACAATTTATCTTAATGCCTATAGACATTTTTTTTTATACTGTATTCACTAATTTTTATTTGATTAAGAAAAGAATGCACATTTTCGCAAGTTTTTTGAAGAACACATATAGATGGAATTTTAGCTTTTTTTGCTGTGGGTGTTATTATCACATCATCACATTCAATGTCATTGCCTGTATCAGGCAGACATTGTAAGGGAGTGTAGTATCCAAATTCTTGTCTTCAGAATTCATTTTACGACTTTTCATGTTGAAAGACAATATGTCTTCAACAGAAGAAGGCGATCTATTTCGTTTTTGAATCTTTACTACTTGTAGTTTTGTACCGCACAGATGAAAACGTCTGATCAGATCAGATGGCCAATTTCGCAAGAGTGAATGATTTTCCGTGGGTAAATACATGTGGAAACAGAATATGGAATTTGATCTCACTCGATTTCACAGTTTATAATTTTGAGGCAATGGTGAAACTGATTTGCTTGGATGCAAAATATGGAAATATGTAATTTACGATTGTACACACGTGAAGACAATTAGATATAATCGAAGAACAAAATAGTGACAAAAGGGAACACAATAAACAGTGTTCACATAAGATTCACGTGAAGGGACTGAGTTTGACGTCTCTCGTTTTTATCTTATTAACATCTCTTGGAAAGAAAGATATATATGGCCAAGTGAGGTAGAAGTATTTCTAATTTTTTTTTTAAATTCCTGCCTCACCTCAAAAAAAATTCTTAAAAAAAATAGGAGTTACTGGCTGAACACAATAGACGCGCCTTCGAACGCGCGTTCGCGGCTGTCAAAAGCCGTTTTTGCTTGGAGGTGGCGAAGTACTTGCAAGTACTTTGCTAGCCATTTTGAATGGAACGCAAAGAATTAGTTTTCCTACAACCTCATCTACTCGCGATGACAGCATGAGTAGATGAAGGTAAGGTACTAGAATTAAGTTTTCATCTACTCACAAGTACTTCGCCACCTCCAAAGGAAAACGCCTACAGTTAAAATACATAAAATCTTGTTAAAGTGAATACAATGGAGACGCAGAGCTCATGGAAAGAGAATAATTAAATAACTAAAGCAAGAGTGACAGTTTGCAACACAGCACTCCTGACTAGTGTACACCAGTGTTGCAAAACGACTTACAATTGTATTTTTTTGATACAATTGATTCTTAAAGATACGGATGTACAACACCCCTCATTTCAGTACATTCCTTCGAATATATTTTGCTTAGCAAAATCATTCCCGCCTCACCCATCTGTTGTAGGGTGAAACAAATTCTATTACGAACCCTTTACTAAAATTTTTTCCTGATGAAGAAAAATTGAAAATTGATACCATCAACAATGAGTTTCGGGCTTTAGCCGATTTTGATGAAATAAAAAAATTCAAAAATAAATCCATATCTGCATTTTGGACTGAGATTTATTTTAAAAAAATTAAAAACAATAAGTATATGTTTAGGCATATACATCGAATAGCTCAAGGTTTGCTTTCTATACCGCACTCATCGGCATGTTGTTAAAGAATGCCACAACCGCCTACAAATTGAAACATGTTCCTCTTTATTTCGAACTAAGAACTTATTAAAAAATTTATCTTGTCATAGTTTTGTAATAAACAATGAAATTACTAGACAAAAGTTAAATAACAATGCCCTTATGATGAACTTTTGGAATAAATACAAATATGTTCTTAATGCTAAATTTGTATGTTCCTAATTAAATGAATGAATTTAATGTGATTTTTACTTTGTGATTTTTATTTTGTTATGCGTTATAATAGTTTTACGAAAATAAAAAAATAATTACTAAAAAATGTACTTTAAAATTATTTCTACACACAAAAGTACAATTGATCCCAGTTTAGTACAATTTTCTTGAGCTTTCAGTACAATCACAAAAAGTCATTTTTCACCCCTGGTGTACACAGCCGGCGACACAGCACTCCACTCCAAAACACAACACACAAGGCATGTGTGGTTAAGGCATAATTTTTAATAACCACGCGCGTTCGAACCCGCGTATATTGTGTTCAGCCAGTGAGATAAAAAAGAAAGACTGCTTTTAAACGATGCAATATCTTCTTGCGATTTTTAAGCATGTTGGCGGGACGTATGTGGTGGCTAGGATAGATGAAATTGCTGAGGTTGAACAAATTGCAGAGTTATCGTTCATTCTTCTTTGTGTTTTCCATATTGTTCGAATGTGTCTTATTTTCATTAATCGTTTACTCATATAACTTCGCTTAAAAAAGGGGAGTAAAGAGTGCAAAGAGATGAAACTTTTTCACTTACACAAAGTTTACTTTTATTAAAAATTGCTGTCGTGTAAAAGGTATTTGCAATTAAAAGGAAACCAAAAGGGAAACGAAGACTAAAAACTTCGCTTTCATTAAAAAGTAGTCTTAAATTTCAATATGACTCGAATCACTTGATGATGGATTTACATGTATCTGCACCTGCAAGTTTCAAGAAAAGTAGAGCGGGATGGATGTATGCCAAAACACGAATGCGTGAAAGAATAAACCATGAAGATGCACGTGTACGTCTTCATATTATCTGCATTATGGCACTTCCTATAATTTTTATCTAAGAAGATCTCTGCATTTTGTTTTTCTCTCTCTATTCAACAAATGTAACTTTTATATCTAACATCCCTGTTTCTTTGCAGAACTCGCATACCTAAAGATAATTGTAAATCCACCATGAAGCTTGTCAGAACATGGACCTATACAATTCTAATGGCTAACCGAAAATCGTCATATAACCAATTTGAAAATTAATTATTATCTTATCAACAATTAGTTGTTATGTTGCTTCATACAAAATGTTTGTACCTTAGAAAAGTTGCTGCCGCAAAAGTTGACTCAACTTTAACTTTTGCTGCTCGCTTCATGCTCCATTTGAGATAACATATAGGATCGTTCTATACTTTTCTCTTTCTAATGAAAGCTAGCCATGGGAAACTGCTCTACACCATTGTAGACGTCGTTTGCTACATGATTGAGAGAGTGAGCGATCTTACTGACATATTTTGGTATAGCGATTCGTTTAGCTGCAGCGACTTCCCATTAGGTCTGTTCACTGATCTCTATAATACACTGGATAGTGTATTCCTTACAAAATATAACAGTTTTCGTGACACACATTAGTGGTACAAGAACACCTTTTGACGTCTACCTGGGGCAAAAAAAAAAAATTGATGTACATTTTTCACAATGCGGCTGAACACAATCCGCGCGTCAGGAAGCGCGTTCACACGCGCGTATTTACTAAAACTTATGTTGAGTTCCTGTCAACCATTTCAGACTCATCATTTTTTAATGTGATGGTGTGTGTCGTATTTGACAGGAATTTTAACACAAAAGATGGTGCACCTAAGAATTCACAACAAATATTTCAAAGTGCATTAAATTTCCCACGTCCCTTTGATAAGAATAAATACAAATTTATTTCAGTGAATAGATGCAAAACAAAAAACAATCGTGCATTTATCCAAGCATCAAAAAATTACATTCAATAATGAAAAGAAGCAGGAATTCGAAATGCGACAGAACTAATCGTCTTCAAAGGTTTGGAGACCAAGCTTTGATATTTCTTATTCTTTGCAAATCAACCAACGCAAATTTTTGATTATTTATTTGCATTTGAAACTGTGGAATTAAACACTCTTTAATATTTGTTTTCTTTTTACGTGATAAAAAAAATTTCAACTTGATGAAAAATGTCAAATCAGACACAACCTAATGATGTGAACACATCCGACTCATTTTGACGTTTAGCAGTCGTTAAAACAAAACAAAAATCAGTGCTCGGTGAAGGATTAATTAGGAATTTTTCACTTACAAAATGCAAAACTTACTAAATAAATATGTTTCCAAATGTGAAAAATTAAATTATGTAGGATTAAGGTACCAAAGATAAAGTACAGACAGAAAGAACAGATACCACGAAAGAAAACAACAACAACAAAAATCAATAATCTTATAAAGAAATACTGTCTTTCTTAGCTATATGTTTCTCACCATGAAGTGGAAGTGAGATAAAGCACAAAGTCGTCAAAAAAAGTGGGAATATTTTCTTGTGAGTTTTAAGCTCGTACGCAAGGGACGTATTTAGTGGACGGGGTAGACAAATTTCTGAGGTTGAACAAATTGCAGAGTCATTGCTTGTTCTTGTTTGTGCTATTCCTTCTTCTTGGAGTGTGGTTAATTTTCAATTCGTCGTCCACTCAGGCACAGTATTCATTAAAAATAGCAGAGTTTAAAAGGTATTTGCAGTTAGAAGGAAAACAAAAGCATCAATAAAAAATCGCTCTCGTCTAATCGCAGTCTAAGGACGAGCGGCATGACTCGCTTCTATTGTGTTCAGCCACATTGCCAAAACAGAAATGTTATACAGTTATACTGTTATAAAAAATTTTGTACGAGTGCACCGTATACCAGTCATTCAATTGGCGTCAACTTGTTTGTATGAATGCGCTATGCAGTGTATTATAGAGATCAGTGGGTCTGTTAGGTATCTTTTTTCAGCAAAATGTGTAAAACCTGTCAAAACACTAAAGTGACAACGAATTTCTCAAAATTGGAGAAACTTACAAGAAAGTTAACAAACGCATTAATCCACTGTTGTGAACAAAACGTCAGAATTTTACTCCTCACATCAACAATCACTTGCCAAAAGTCTGGTTTTGTTAACAACTTGCGTTTAATTTAAAAAAAAATACATAAATTATAAATTTCCCAAGTTATTTATTATTTGTGAATTTAATTTTCACAAATCAGAAACCACAATTTCAAATTAAAAGCAACGTTGATGTGAAGAGTGAAATTTTAATGTTTATTACACAAAAGTGGTTCAATGCGTTTGTTAACTTTTTTGTAAGTTTCTCCATTTTTGAGAAATTCGTTCTCTCTTTGGTGTTTTGACAGGCCTTACACATTTTTCTGAAAAAAGATACCAAACAGACCTATTGTGTTCAGCCGGTAAGTTTTGCTTTTCTAGCACGTGTACGTCAGTACACTATGTCAGTACTACTTACTACATTACACAACACATTTAAGTTTACGTTTTAACATAGAAACACGTTTTGTTTATAATTCATCCTACTTAATTTAACTTTTAATTTATTATTTGAATTCTATTATTTTTTTCCTTATAAAAATATGAAAATGAAATTGAAGTTAAATAAAATAAGTTTAACTCATGTACGTACATTCTAATTTGTAATTTTATTGAAAAAAAAAAGGAAATTGAATTTAAAAAACGTTAATTGATTTTTTAAATTTTTCTGATACTTTCGGTAAGTAGGTACTGTAAAAAATCATTAAATTTGTTTGGAGAGCAAAATAATGGTAGGTATATAAAAACATACTTGTAAGTCTGCTTGATAAAAAAAAGTTTTTATTTAAAAACAGCACAAGATGACTTGACAATGACATTTGAAAATTTATCAACTTAGAAAAGGAAAAAAAAACATAAATCGACTCGTTCATAAAAAATGTTGAAATCTCTAAAATAAAAAACGATATAAGTAACCTTAAACAAATTTAGTTCCGAAACAAATTTATGCAATTATTTAAAGAAAAATATGAAAAATTATTTAATACAAAAATTATATATTAAATTTACTATTTGTGAGCTTCAAAATGATTTGCTTAACCATTATAACTTTTTTTACCACATAGTTTCAAAGTTTAAAAATCGCCTCCTGAAAAGGTAGAAAACATCACTTAAGCTGTTATTCATATTTAGGTATGAACAAAATTGCAGTAGATAAATGCTAAAAATTAAGTTCTTACTTCTAATCAGAGCAGGTAATTTCTTTTCTCGGACTTAGTAAAAACATTATTTTAGTCAGTACTTAATTACTTTCTTTCTGTAGTAACTATATAATTGTTTCAAAGTTACAAAATAGCAACCCTGAAATTGTTTAGAAAATACTAATGTGCTCTAATGGCACAATTTAGTAGCCGTGAAACCAAATAGTAATTGTTTTGAGTCTTAATTTAAAGCAATCAGGCTACTGTTTTTAAATGAACTGGATTGCTGTTAATACTGACCGGAATGTGCACGTATGTAAAGGGTCCGCCATCTAACGTTTTTTTTCAGCTAGTGCGGGGATTCTCATCTTTATGTGGCTAATCTGTGGTTCACAGCTTTTTGAAATTCGAGAAAATCAGATATAAGTATTAGTGCCTGATTACATTCGGCTTTTTACTGAACTGAATAGGGAAGGGGAGATTGAAATGAAAAGATTTTTCTTCACCGTGTAATCACGAGTTCAGTAAAACGACTTTCAGTAAAAATACAAATGTAATCAGGCATTTAAGTTGTGCAAAACCTTTTTGGTTTGTGGAAAAAAAAACCGAATATTTCCAAACGGAATTTAAGAAAACTGAGTTGCAAATCGAATTGACCTACTCGGTTTGAAGCAAAATCAGTAAATAGTTTTCGTGGGTTGTTTTTGAATGATTCGGTTCAATTTGCTTTGAGTCGTGTTATTAGGATGTTGTTGGCTAATTCAATTGCGTATTAGTAGTAAAACTGTCAACATATCGGATATTTGTAGGGGTATTTTAATCTATCGCCATCACATCCATCCTTCAATGCAATTTGACAGTTGATGGCTTTACAGATAGGAGACAAACTATATTTTGACAGAAAAAGTGTATTTTGATCCAAATGTCACCCTAAAGTCACATTTTTCAGATGCAGTAAATTTTTTCATTTTGTAGATGTTTTTAATCCATCGAAATCGTTGCCATCCTTCAATGGAATTTGACACTTGATGGCTTGACAAATTAAAATTAAAATACAAATTTCAACCAATTACCAATTTGAAAATTTCAGACTTTCTTGAAGTTTTTTAATCCATCCACATTAATATACGGGCCGAAGAATTCTCAGGACTAAATTAAAGCCCAGAGAAAAACTGTGTTATGAATTTCATATTTGTTCTCAATAGTTTATATGGAAACATCATTTTTATTAAATTCGAATTATTCGGTTTGGTTCGACTGATACAGAACAAACAGAACGTTCAGCCCGAGTCGATGCAAAAAAAAATTTGATATCGAAAGCGAACTGTAAATCCCCTACTACACGATGACTCTTTGCGCCTGACTCTTCGAATTTTCATTAGTGAGAAGGAAAAAGGAAATCTGTGATATCACCTTCACACCCATTGAATTTTGAAAAGAGTTAGACGCAAAGAATCATCGAGTAACAGGAGACAAAACAATAACATTCTTTTAAGGAAACCATGTTCAACGTAACTCGGTCTGAGAAAAATGTTATAAGGTCCACCTCGGTTTATGCTTGACTCGGTTTAATGAACCGGGTTGAAATAATATCACTTAAAGTGCCTATACACATACTCACAAAGTACCAGTCATATTTTTCGTAGGTCATACGAAAAATATTCTCCATCATGACCCTTTTTTAAAGTTTGACATTATACAATTATCTTGCTAGGTATAAGTTCTCCTAAAAATTATAATATCACTTAAAGTGCCTATACACATACTCACAAAATACCAGTCATATTTTTCGTAGGTCATACGAAAAATATTCTCCATCATGACCCTTTTTTAAAGTTTGACATTATACAATTATCTTGCTAGGTATAAGTTCTCTTAAAAATTAAAGCTGAATAAAACTATTAAAAATTTAAAGTATGAACTACTCCTTAAGGTATTTATGTTTCACTTCATAAAAATCTGCATTTTGTTTCTCGCCATTCCTGTCTATCAAATGCAATCATAATTGTTATTGTTAATTTCAATTTCGAGGTTTGGCCAAGAAATTAAAAAGAAAGATACAATTTTTCAACAAATAATAATATATTTGTTCAATAAATTCACCATACATAATGAGAATGACTTTAGCTGACTTCTTTGGTTGCAACTTGTTCGGATTTGGTCCAGCCAGCGCTGCATATGTTTATCTTCAATATCGCCCACCACTTCTTCATTCATTCTTTCGGCTGCTTTGCTCATATCCCATATCAGTGACTCCTTTGCGAGAACATCAAGCTTTAATTGTGACATTCTCGAAAATATTCCAGGTAAATTCCTTAAAAACATAAAGTAAATGTAAGTCATCATTAATGACACAATTATTTTGATAGGAAGCATATTTCACCTACAAAATTCTCCGCAGTACCGAGAATGACTTAAGAGAAGTTGCGAATGATTCCCGTGTAACGGATGATAACCACATCTTAGCTTATCAGGTCTTGGTTTCGGAATAATAAGTGCAGCTTTTGCACTTGTTAATGTTCTCGCTGATATGGTAAAACAGGATGATGATATATTGTGTAACTGTTGTAGTATTTTGAATGTGGCCCAGCAATAATGGTTCTCAAGAGTGGAACACATAACACAAGTATTCTTCTTGGTCTCCGCTGCTCAAGCTCTCTCCATAATTTTTCTTCACACATTTTGGAGTGCGATTTTCTTTAACGCCATGGACACATCAAATCGAAATATCTTCATGTTGCTTATGTCTTCTGTACTCATTTGCTTATATCTGAAATAAAATAACTATGCAATGCATATGAGCTTTTTGCTACAACGCTCATGTCAAACTTCTTTATTACACTTGTTACTGTTTTTTTAGCATTTAATGTAGCAGGTGCCTCAATGCTATCTTTCAAGAGGTTTAACACTTGCAGATAAACTCAGGATAGTTTTCATTATGGAAAGGCCGAACAAACAAAATTGGCTACTATTGTTTCGCCTGAGGATGATGTCGCAGTAGCTAATCTCTAAGCTAAGGCTTTCGGTGAAGCTGGTGATGGTCTCGTTGAGCTTCGTAGAATTGAAGCGGCTGAAGATATACAGCCCTATTACGATTGTCAATTATCAATTGATAGTTGATAAATATTGAAAATCGATATTTGACAACCCAATTGATAAAAGTTTTGATCATTGAGAATGGTGCAGGCCGTCGTGAATTGCAAGAAAATTAATAATTATCACCGAATAGTTGTTCAGTTTTTTAATAAAATAAGTTTTAATGTACGAAATTTCAATATCTATCAACTATCAATTGATAATTGACAATCTAAATAGGGCTGATAGCTTGTCAACTATCCAGATCACAAGGAGTTGCCTACTTGTCATCTGGCCACAATACTCTTCTTGATCGCACAGTCTAATCTAATGAGTTGCATAGCATTTAACAACATTTCATAATTATTACTTTATTCTTATTTTGACAAGTCTAAGAATAGTTCCAAGAGAAAAAGCTCTAACAAATCCGATTGAATGCAGACTAAATTAAAATACATGTTATGAAGTTTGACTGTTATAGTTCTGTTTATAGTTTATTATTTATTTTTTTTTTACAACAGCTGTTCTTGAAGATATTCATTATAAGCATGTTTTGTTTAGTTCGTTTATATCTTTTAAGAAAAATGGAACTCCATTATCATATCGATAACAAAATTATTAAATAATAAAAAAATAAATAAAAAGGATTCTTCAATAAAAACTAAATAACAAAAACTTAAAGGATCTATTACTATTTACAAGTTATAATTTAAAAATAAACATTTGTCTGCCTTTGTGGGTTTGAGACTACTGCGCCTGCTGCTAATGGTTAAGCCAGCTTTGGAGAACACTCTTTCACTTGGTACGCTGGTGGAGTGGTGGCTACAATGCAAAGTCTTTTCAAAACAAGTTTGAAAAGGCGAGGATAGACTCGTTTTCTTTTGTCCCACCACTTAAGCGGATCCTCATCCCTTTTTAAAAGGGGTTCGTTAATATATTTGTCTATTTCCATAATGCTTGGATTCGCCAAAATGGGCTCAACTCGGAAATCAAACCTGCTCCATATTAGATTTTTCTTTCCTCCAGCTGTTGAATGCGATGTAGATGATTGACTGTCAGTGATTGAATTTTCGTCTGGAATTATTTCGACAGAAGGAGCTGGCAAAGTTCTTGATTTTAAATTTGCAACACATCTCTCATAGCACGTCACGTTGGAAAAACCGAATTTTTTGAACCTTGGGTCCAAGAATGTTGCCTGGGCCATAACATCCTCGTCAGCGTTGTCCAGGTTCTTGAACTTCGTCGTCATTCCATTTCGAAGAGTGTTAATAACTCTTTGTATTCTGGGTTCTGTTTCGTCTCGTGCGTGCATATCAAGATGCTCTCTTATTGCACTTGACATCACCATTACCTTCGAAATTGTAACAAATTTTTCCGCATATATTTCTTCGGTAATGGCAAAAAAATTTCAAAAATTTTTGGTGCTTTGCGCAAGATCACCCACTCTTGTGCTGACAAACACATTATTTCGGGATTCTCGATGGCAAGTACAGCAAGAACAGCATCCTTCACTTTTAAAATTCTCTCCAGCACTTCATAGGTGGAGTTCCACCTTGTTATGCATTATTGTTTCAATTTGAGCTCGGGGAGATTAAGCTGCTTTTGCATTTTGGCCAATTTTACCGTTGCAATGGAGCTTCTTTTAAAAAAGGCCAGAATGGTTTTCACTTTATTTATTTGAGTTTCCAACTCAAAAATGCCTTCTCCGACAACCAAATTCAAACAATGTGCATAACAACGAAAGTGTTTGTAGGCCTTCGGCTTAACAGCACCAACAACGTTGGCGGCATTGTCGGTGACAACGCATTCCACTTTATCTCGCAGACCCCGATTTCCGAGTTCATCGCCAAGGAAATTACCCAAATTAATAATTGTTAGGGTTTCATCATTTGGGATGTACCCCAGTAAACATGATTTTAGTGCCAAATCATTTTGTTCCTCTTGGATGAAATGGACGGTTATCGCTACGTATTTTTGCTGGGTAATTGAAGTCCAGCCATCTGTTGTAACGCAGACAGCTTCAACGGAGTTAAGCAGGACCTTTACTTTTTCTTTAGTCTCTGCATACATTCTTGGAATAAGGGAATTGGATATTGTTTTTCGTGTCGGGAGTTGATAGTTGGGACAAAGCATATTTACAAATTTTTTAAATTCTTTGTCCTCAACCATGGAAAACGGATAGTATTGTTTCACTATTGTTTTTGTGAGCTATTCATCTAGTTGTTTTGAATGAGGGATCGAAATGGGTTTCTTTATGTAAGTGGTCATATTTTGTTGTCTGTATGCAGGAATTGGATTTGAACGGTTGGATGTAGTGACAGCTATGGAAGGGGATGATTCTGTTGTTGATGTGGTGGACGGTAGTCGTTGGGTTGAAGTGGACATTAAAGAACAGGGTTGAAATGCATGTTGAAAAAATCGTTTGACTTTGGTTGGATGTACTGGTGGTATTCGGTGGTATTTGTTCAGAAAAGTTTGAGGTGGGAGTTGAACCCGCTATGTACCTAGCTCGTTCAATGTTCACTCCAACGTGTTGAGACCTCAAGTGTCGTTGAAGATTACACGTTGCTCCTCCGCTAAAACTAAATGTTTTTTGGCAATAGCTGCACTTTGCTCTTTCATTTGAGATTTGAGTGAAGTGCATCCATATTGCACTCCGCTTTCTACCTAAATCAGCCATCTTACAAAGAAAATTAACTAAATTCTGAAAAGAAGACTGTTGTTCATACATTTGTTTATAAAAATTATTTTGTAGTGGCTATTGAATTATTAGTATATTATTTTATCGGTGAAAATAAATATGGGTCAACTTGGATTCCATCAAAATCGGTAGGGTATTCGTTAAATTCGGAGTTCGAATTTTATCGAAACCGAAATGAAAAATCGAATCGGAACAGTATGAAAAAGAATTGAGTGGAATGAAAATGATCGAATGATCGATTGGTTTAATTGATCGAATCATTTTGGTAATCGATTCTTGAACGATTCGATCATTTGAAATGAACGATTTACACAGCTCTACTGAGAGCACACGCGCAACTGGCTGTTGTAACTGTTGTTCCGAATAGGAACAAAAGTTGCGGAATTTAAAAAGCACATTTTTATCCACATCGAATCGACATGTCTGTACGTGTTTCTGGGAAGCACAAAAATTGAGTGTCTCACTGTTCATACTGTCCCACTGTTTCAAGCTTTCCCTATATTTAATTTATTTTTAATTATCTTTTTTTCCTTAATACATTTAATATTATAAATATAATTAAGATATCATATTAAATGAAACTTTTTTTTTCATAATGCTAATGCAATTCATAAAAAAAACACAAAATATACAGTGAGTGCAGCCTAGGGAAATTGCCGACAACCAAAGATAGAAACATAAAAAAAAGGAAGGAAAAGAACTCAAATTACTTACTTCTTTTGATATACGTACTATGTAATTCTATTTTTGTATAAAAAAACTTTTTTATTGGGACAGGTTACGAAGTTATATCAAAGTTGTTTAAATCTGAGTTCTGTTTTTAGTTGGTGTTTAATTTTAAATTTATGGTCAAAAAGCAAATTGAGGTCCAACTCAATGACCTTACGGAGGAAACAGAGTTTTTAAAAAAAGGACACCAACAGCTGTAAAAAGTTTTTTAACGAATTTCGTCTTTCAGCGTTCAAAGAAATTTTGAACCCTGAGCTATATAGCCTGGTCAGTTATCAGTTCAGTTTTCAGTCGGGTAAATTTACGCGTGTCGAATCTATAGACGCGATTATAACGGAATATGTAAAGGCCATGCAGAATTTAATACGTAACCACACGAGTGAGGCAGAAAAACTTGCAAAACAGCTTGAAAAAAGCGAGTTTTTCCCTAAAGAAGCTGAAAAACGACATATGCGAACGACAGAAGAAGCATCATAAAGAACTAAGGGAACGAAGCTCGAAATCACCTTTAGCGCGTAATTTTAAAAACTTCCTGCCGTCGCTCGGTACCTCCCAACATATACCTCTAAACCGAAGAAATTTGTGTGTATAATTCTTAAGGATTAGAACCACCACCAACAAAATTACTCAAACAGAACCATTAGAAAAAAAGATTTATTTTTCAAAATGCCGTATGAAAACATTAGCAAAATTGTTTCACGGTTAGTCCCCATTTCCTCTGGAGAAAGAAATCATGAACTTTGGCGTAGAGTTCATGAATTCTTAAATGCGTGTAATCTGGCATTGAAAATGATGATTAAACTAGAGGAGGTAAGACCGTATCAGGCATGGCAAAACTTGTTAAAGAGTGTTATTTAGTGCCAAAAACACTAGACAACGTACTGAAAGAGTTAAAGCAATGCCACCAACTGTTAGGGGAAGACGTGAAAGCATTTGCGAGGCGTTAAGCGACACTTCAGGCTACATCAATTGAGATAATTGACGCTAGGCATAGGGAAAATGAGTTGGTTTTAACATAACATAGTTATAACAACCATCAAAATAGGACTAGTCGACCTAGCTCTTTCGAATGTACTATTTCGGTTGAATAATTCCGTTAGTCCTATGCGCCAAAGTCCTGTCAATCACCAACCTCAACCCCACTTCGTCTCTACCTCAAAGTCCCAGAGTATACACTGCCACATACCATAACTCAGTAAGTACTTTAAACCTTCACAAGCGGTGGCATCCGTTCGCACAACGACAGCTTCAATTTACAGACTCCCCCAGATCCACATTTAGGTAAACAACTTATGCGTTTAAGTCAAGACTTTCAGATTAAATGCGGTTTCTGTGGTAAACTTAATCAGCCTTATTTTGAAACTCGCTTTCATGCGAAAGTAAGTCAAATTCGAATAATTTGTATTTTGAGTTTCGAACGATTCGAAAGTTCACGTTATCAATCGACAGTTCATTTTTTTGTACCGGTGTGGTGACTGTGATAGCAATTGCATTTGAGATGTTAATTGTTGTTGTGCTAAGTGTTCTGTTTTTTGTCCGCGATTTGTGAACATTTAGCTTACAATGATGATCATTTCATAAGATTTGACAAAGCAAAATCTATTGCCACGGAGAGATTCTATCTACCAAGATTAGTACGGGAAGCTATAGAAATAAAAGTCCAAAAAAATTTCAATCGAGATCAAAGCTTCAATTTGTGTAGTGCGTGGGATCCGCTGATACACAAATTAAAGCAAAACAAAAATAAAAATGAAATCAATGCTCCACTTAACACATTAAGTTTTGCCTGTGCATGATCTCATATAATTTCACAACAACAACAGTAATCGCAACAAGAAACAGAACATTTAGCACAACAACAATTAACATCTCAGTCAACACACCGGTACAATTTATGTAAGAGAGAACAAAAGCAAAAGAACAACCAATTACCACCCACAAGCCATCAGTTGACCTGTGACCACGACAAATGTAACTTTGTCGAAACGTCGGGCGAAATTATTCAATTAATTTGAATAAAGTTATTAAACGCGGTAAGTCCGTTACTAAAAATTAAATATAAAAATAAATTACAATCGTGAGTATAAAAGATTAAAATCTAAAAAAGTTAATTTTTGTTGAAAACTAGCAAACTTTGACTTTCGAATCATTCGAATCAAATGTCATTTTACTGTCGTTCAATTTTTTTCTGCCGAGTAGCTTCACACATAAATGTACAAGTTTAAACATTTTTTGTTTAAAAATAAATAATATTAGTTATATTTTTTGAATTGTAATTGATTTATGAATTATTTGATGACGTTTTTATAAAGGTCGCAATCACACTCCAATTGGACAAACCAGGAGCAGAAAGTAGCCAAGTCCCAAGGGTTTTTCAACAAACCGGGTTGATATTGATCGATCTTGGGGAGATTCTGCAGAGAAGCAAATTTATTTTGTAATTGTAATTCGGTAGTTAGCTCGTCAAACATGTATTTAAATGTACTTATTTAGTCGGAAGTCGGAAGCATTGAAAAGGAATCTGCTTTAACATAAATATACTTACTTTGTATTATCAAATTCAAATGGATTTGATGCATCCATTATCCTTCTCATATACACCTGCTCCTCGCCGTCTTCACTGTTCATAAATAAAACAATTGCCATTTTATGTTTTTTAACGTTTTACTAGAAGTTATTTGAATATTTTTATGAAACTATCTACAAATGACAATTGAAAATTCAAAAGTGTGACCAGATATTTGTAAATTAAACAGACTTTTTCTTAGAATAAAATCTTTTCTTGAATGAATTATGATGAAATTAATTGTCTCTGTATTGATCATCATAACGTAGATTCTCATTCTGGGTTCTCTATAGTTCATCAAAAAGTAGTGAATACAGTTAAATTTGGAGAGTACACAAAAAAAACCGCAGAGTTATTGAAACAAAAGTACCCTGAAAATCAACTTACACCTTTTATTATTATTATTTAAAGCTTTATTCGCCAATATGAAGTTTAAACAAATATATATTTATATAGCAATTAATTAAATGAAAAAGTTATCAACATAATTTCTTATTAAGCTAACTATTTAACAATTATTTTGATTTTACTCAGTAAATTAATTTCGATTTTTTTCGATTTATTTTATCTGGCATAAGCCTCCCCCATAGTAGTCCATATATTTTGGTTTTTGGCATCATTGTACCAGTTTTGGTTAAATTGGTTAAGGTCATCTATCCATCTTTTTTTTGGACGTCATCTTGGTCTTCTCTCGTCAATAAAAGTCCATTTAGTCATAATTTTTGTCCATATCCGGTCTTCAATTCTGGATATGTGGCCCGCCCAGCTCCATTTTAATTGTTTTATTCGTTGTATCGCGTCAACTATACTTGTTCTACTTCTAATTTCATCGTTACAAATTCTTTGTATTTGTCGTATTTTTAAAAGTTTACGTTCCATTTTTACTTGGCAATTTATCCTGTTGATTTGAAGTTAGTCCTAAGGTTTGTAGCCCGTACGTCAAAACGGGTAAGATTGTCGAGTCGAATACGTATTTCCTTGTGTCATTGCTCAAGTTCGAGTTCAGAATTTTGTTTAAGCTCCAGTATTGTTTCCTCTCACACCTACTCTTCATAAAATTTTGGTTCATAGTCAAAATATCATCGAATAAGAATCACTACCACTTGGAGAATTGTCAGAAGAAGCCCAGGAGTACAAAAATAAAGACTACAAGACATACAGACATCAAAATACGTGCAAAGTTTCAAGAATTCGGCAAAATGAAGACCTAACAGGCTAGCAATCTCATCCGATCCACTTATTTCTTCCATAAGGCATGTAAGAAACCAAAAAGATCTGAAAGCACAATACTCACCGGAAATCATAAGTTTATTACGCATTACCCCGGTCTTAGATGATAGTTTCCAAGGAATTTAATGTTTGTATGTACATTTTTGATCTTTTTATTTTGTTTTTCTACTTTTTGAATTCTAATCTGTCAATAAATACTTTATAAATTTACACTCTTATAAAAAAAAATAAAAAATCAATTAATAAAAAAAAAACAACAATTGATTTCTTTCCCCACTGTTTTACTCAAATTGGTTTGTTTTCTTCTTTCCCCACTGTGTCACTTAAATTACACTCAAATTACATCATAAATTGACTTTCGACCCTTTAGAATTAAATACCAATTATGTTAACCATCCACCAACAAAAACTTCTTATTTCAGCAGCAGATTCTGAAACACCCTGTAAGTATTTTTTCTTAAAATTCACAAACTTTATAGCCTTGGAAATTTCCTTTAAAACCAAAAAAAAATTTTGTCGATATCTTTATTCGTTTAAGAGTTATGATTTTTGCAACCAAAAAAGTCAATACGGGCCATTGTGCGCCGCGCCGGCCGCGCTGTCTCAACAATGGCCTGTGGATTATGATCACTCCAAATACGACAATTTTGCTTATTAACGTACCCATTCAACGAAAAATGAGCTTCATAGAATATTGGACGAACCGAACCATTATTTTGGTAATTAATTTGCACAATTTTCAAACGTTGTTCAGGAGTAAATCTATTCATTATGAAACGGCAATCCAAATTGAGCATAAATCAAGTGACAACTGTCAAAAAGATACCTACTCCGAAAAAAGTGTTGCCAGATTGAAAACCACACGTCTAAAATAAACACAATTTATAAGCGAACTAATTTTTAGTTTCACTAAAAAAATTTTATTTTGGGTCGTGATATCGTGACCGTTCCATAATATCCACTCTTGCAAAAAAAAAATAAACATTTTGGACAATAAACTATTACTATCTCTGAATTCCATTAAAAAATTGTCAGAAAACAATATAAATACAGTTACGGAAGTTCAAGCACGAACAATTACAATGGTAAAACTTAGATTAAAAACTGGTCTTAAATATTTATTATTAGAGTCCCAAGATTTAAAAGCTGGAATCTATGTGGCTAATACAATTACAACAGTAAAAAAAATATATTTTACTGTCCCAATAAACTTATTTGTTGTGGCCATAAATGGGTTTATTCGCACAACAAATAAGTACATAAAAATCAATAGTATATTTTAGTGTCTCAATAAACTATTTTGTTGAAGCAAAAAATGGGTTTATTGGCACAACAAATAAGTACAAACAAATCAATTACATATTTTACTGTCTCAAAAAACTTTTTTGTTGTTGCAATAAATAGGTTTATTGGCTCAACAAACCAATAACATACTTTATTAGCTCAATAATCTACTTTCTTGTCACAACAATTGAGTTAATTGGTACAATAACTGGTACATTAATGATACAAATAAATCAATAAACATAATCAATAAACTATTTTTCTTGTATTAATAAAAGTTTTTGGAAACAGTAATAGCTTTTTATTTTCCCAATTAACCTCTTTGTTGGACGAGTTTTAATAAAAAAAGTTATTGTCCCAATAATGGTATTTATTGTATCTACGTACATTTCTGGTTCAGTGTACGCGAACTAATTTGAAGGTCATTGGTTTCTCTAAGAAAATTGTATTTTGGGTCGTGACGTCTTATGGAACCGTTCCATAATTGACTCTGGAAAACACCTACACATTTTGGACAGTAAACTATTACTATCTCTGAATGCCGTGAAAAAATTGTCAGAAAACAATATAGATACAGTATCAGGAATTTAAGCACGAACAAATATAATGGTAAAACTTAGATTAAAAACTGGTCATAAAGAGGTATCATTAGAGTCCCGAGAATTAAAAGCTGTAATCTGGCAGTAAATTCCCCACCTGTTTTAATTAATCCTGATTTCACTAAAACATTCATCTTTACAAGCGATACTAGTGGTAAAGCTCTTGGCGCGGATTCATCTCAATGCAAAGTGGGAGAAGATAGGCCATTCGCCTATGCCAGTAGATCGTTAAGTCCATCTGAGAAAAGGTATTAACAATAGAAAGAGAACTATTAGCTATTGTATGGGTGATTAGAAATTGTAGAACATATTTGCTAGGGCGACCATTTGTAGTCTACAGTGACCATCAACTTCTGAATGGGGTATTTAACGTGAAAGACCCATCAACTCATCTTGTCAATTTTCATCATAAAATTTCAGAGTGTGACTACAAAATTGAGTAAAAACCGGGAAAAATAAATACAAATGCGGATGTACTGAGTTGTGTTCCTTTCCCCGATAGTCAGTGCCTGGCAATAACGAAGGCACAAGGTGCTAAAGAAAAAGAAAATAATGCTAGCAGCCGAAACTCAAAAAAAGAATCCAAAGGCACTGACGCGGAAGAAGGTAAATTCCACTCAGTTGAAAAGAGTACATGCAGCTGGAAATTTCTTTCCAATCCAGACGAGATCCTAACCGTGCTAATAGATTTCCATAACTCGGAACTTCCCAACGCATCGGGTAACAGTGTAGGTGGAAAGGCATGAAAAGACAGGTACTGGACTATGTAAAGAGGTGTCCGGCTTGTCAGGAAAATAAGAGCTCACCTCCTACTAAAATGCCCATGGTAATTACCTTTTGATATGGTATATATGGATATATAGTTTGCGGACTTAGCATATCCTATGCAGGGAATAAATATATTCTTTCCTTTCAAGATAACCAGACAAAATGTTTGGACTGTGCGGCCTTGCCAGATGCCGAAGTATCAACAGGAGCTCAGGTACAGGGTGTCTGCCGGGAAGGTATACTACTTTGTTTTGCCGCCATTTTGGTAAAGATTACTCTTGACAGTTCATATTTGGCAGTCTTGAAGTAGGCACGTGGCAAATGGAAAAGTGGAATGGAAAAGTATTTGATAAACTAACGTGTTTTAATCGTTAAAACATTTTATCAAAATCAATCATCGATTACTGTAACGATGAGAAAGTTACGTGAAATTTTTGGGAGAAACAACGTGCCAACAAAACGCACTATTTATCGTGTAGTGAATGATTTCGAAGAAAGAGGGTCTGTAGGTGATAGGTCCAAGCATGGACTACAACGTACTGCAAGATCGGCTGACATTACTGCTGCTTAAGGAAGTGTTCAAAACAATCTATCAACCTCAATTCGACGCCGTGCTCAGGAGCTTGGTCTTCAAAGAACAACTTTGGCCACAATTTTGCACAAGGATTTGCATTTGTTTCCATCTAAGATTCAGTTGATATAAGAGCTTCTTCCACAAGACCATTTACGCTGCCGTACATATGCCAATAGGAAGTTACAGCTAGCCCATGACAACCCCGATTTTCATGAAAAAATCATAATGAGTGACGAGGCACATTTTCATTTGAATGGATATGTGAATAAACCGAATAGTCGGTTCTGGGCAATGTAAAACCCTCAAATTATTTATCAGTCATCTTTGCATCCATTAAATGTTACAGTTTGGTGTGCAATTTGGTCAGGAGGAATCATTGGACCTTACTTCTTTGAAAATGAAAACGGCGCGCGTAACGGTAACTGTGAATGGGGAGCGATATCGTGATATGATTGAAATCTTTTTAAAGCTACAACTGCATGCTTTGGGCTTGATTAACATGTGGTATCAACAAGACGGTGCCACATCGCATACTGCCAGGATTACAATGGAATTACTGCGAGACCTCTTTCCACAACAAGTTATTTCAAGAACAATTTCAACGTAGGTAGGTGTCAACGAAAAGAGAGAAGGCACAGAAGGGGCCCGACACAAGGGCTACGCATTTCTTATACCTGCGGAGACAGACCATAGTGAGCCGGGTTTTCAATGTATTCAGTTTAAATTAAATTTTGCGGGTTGACGTAGACGTAAAATGGTTTGCGACGCTCGTACGCCGAATCTATTGATTTTAGAAAAAAAGGGCATAACATAAATGGTAGGAAATTTTCTTTAGTTTTATTTTGTACATATATATGTGTTTTTACTGTAAAATGTGTCGGAAAGAAGTTATTATCAAAAAACTGCTTTTAGGCGCCATTTTTCCAATATGGCGGCGCGAGCGGCAAAGATACGAGGTGGCAAAGTTGAAGTTCTGAAAGAGCATGTCGAAATCTATAAAATTACGAATTTTCAAAACTCCCGGAAAACTTTCCAAGTAACCTCTATTTTTTCAACCAAATGAATGGACTAAAGACGCATTTTATTCTTAATTCTATTCCTACCTTCATTAAATTTGTATTAGGTATATTAATTTATTTTTACTTGCGAATATAGGTACTATATGGCAAGTTATGAATTCGTACAAAAAATTGAGTATTTATTTATTATTAAGCTTAATTGCAAGCGCTTAACGAACTCGAGATTTTGATCAAACGAAGACGAAAAAAGTGGGTCTCGCAAGAACGTCCGTCTGTCTGTCTGTTCGACTACAGCCTAAACGGAAGGGTAGATGTTCTTTAAACTTGGTAAATGGTAGGTACCTAGCCTTTTTTGGACATTCACCCACCCGTTTTTTTCTCTTTTTTTTAGGACCAAAACTAACAGTATCTGTCATACAAAATTTCTTGGAAAAAAAGGAAAAACTTATTTTTCTCAAAATCGGCTGCACAGATTTTTTTTTTAAAAACTCAATAAGTAAGTAAGTAAGTAAGTAATTCATTTATTTCTACTTCTCTTACCATAGTTTAACAAAAACAACGAATTTAAAAGCTATGGCTTTGCCGTCAGCTCGGTTAGCAATTTTTATCTTTATGTGTAAATAATAAATTTAATTAAGTATTGAATAAAATAGTAGAAAAATAGTTATACGAATTCGGTTATTAATAACATCCTATATTTATACGTATCTTTCAGAAATTTGCAAAGAGATTTCCAGTCGGAACCATTCAGAATGTTGATTGTTTCCTGCAACGTTAATGTTCTCTTCCCGAAGTATGCTAGGCGTTGTGACGAGAGTATGGGACATATGCTGACAAAGTGGAAACAGTCTTCTTTGGATCTTAAATTGCACAAAGAACAGAATTGGTCAAAACTTCCATTGTAAGGGTTTCCGTTTAGGCCTAGGGCTCACATCTCACTTTAAATATGAACGATATTTCTCTAAAGTTAAGACGGTCGTGAAAGTAGTTATTTTCCAATAATGTGGTGTTGAGCTGAGAATACAGAATTCTACTTTTCGATTCACGAACTTTCGCTACAAGACAATCACGCCAAGAGTCTTCATGTTGTCGAATAATGCGGTATAACTGTTCTTTAAGAACGTAAAAGTTGTCTGGCTCCACGGTTAGAACTTCCCCGTAGTTATTTCCTAAGCTTTTCCATTTTGACATCCACCAATCCTCGTTTCTGAACTCATATAATACCATTTTTTTAGAAAGTCGTTCGTCTTGGTGAGAGAGAATCTTCACAATGTGATCTGCTTGTAGTTTGAGCGTATGTGTAAACAGTTGAGTTAGACCAGTTTCAAGATAAAGTGCATAGTAAGGCGTTTTCAGTGGTAGATTAAAAAGTTTTTTATGAAATTCCTTTGGAATTTTTCAATATCTTGGTATTCATCAATTCCCCACACCTGAGCAGCGTAACACAGAGTAGACTTTACCACAGCATCAAATATTTTATATTTTGCTGAAAGTTTGATGCGTTCATTTAAGAATATGTTTCTCCAAGAGACATTAATCAGGCTTTGCGCACTTTTTGATTTTTCTGAAAGATGTTTATTAAAATTAATAGTACTGTTCAGTTTCACCCCTAGATACTTGTACTCGTTAGTAACTTCTAGTTTAGATCCATTGAAAGACCAATTATAAGTGTTCCGGCTTCTATCTGATCTTGAAAATGCCACAACTTTCGATTTGTCTGAGTTAATGACAAGACTCCATTTAAGGCAGTATTCTGCTGATCGATTTATCATCAGTTGAAGGTTTTCTGGTGATTCTGAAAGTACCACCAGATCATCGGCATACAGAAGAACATTAATGTTTAATTCAGCAATACGGATTCCTCCAGGAAGACAAGCCAACACAAAAGTGCACTAAGAAGGCATCCTTGCTTAACTCCACTATTCGTTTCGAACCAATCGGAATAGATTGATCCATCCCATACAGCTGCTTTTGACCCTGAGTATAAATCCTTTATTAAGTTGATGAATGTCGAAGACAGTCCCAATTGTGAAAGTTTATAAAAGAGAGCATTACGGTTTATAAGATCAAAGGCTGCTTTGAAATCAACAAAAAATGCATAAACTTTTTTGTTTCTAGCTTGAAACGCTTTAACAATTGAAGTTAGTGTAAAAATATAGTCAACTGTTGAAAAAGTTTTTCTGAATCCAGCCTGATAGTCTGATAAGTTATTGTGAGTGTTAAACCTTATTTCTAGTCTGTTAACAAGCACACCCCAAAATAATTTTGCCAGGACATTCATAAAAGAGATCCCTCGATAATTTTCAACACTATTTATGTCTCCTTTTTCGTGGATTGGAAAAATCACAGACCTTTTGAATGACGATGGTACTTCTTCTTCTAAGATAATGAATATGAATAATGCTTTAAGATGGGAATGAAAAGCAACAGTTGCATTCTTGAAGAACTCATACGGAATGTCGTCTTCACCAGGGGCTTTGCCATTTTTACCTTTTAAGATTACAGAGTTTATTTCTGCTAAAGAGATTTCAGAATCAAGAATCTCATCGAGAATCATCGGCTCCGCATAGGAAAATCTCAAGTCTGAATGACTGCATAGAACACTTTTGAAGTGATTAGATAGGTCTTCCGCAGATAATCCTATACCAATTTCAAAAAAAGATCCATTAATCTCCCTGGCTGTCTTCCAAAATTCCTTAGAACTTTTTATCTGGCCCAGTGAACAAGCTTGATGGTTCTCATATTCGGTTTTTTTCCTTAGACACAATTTCTTATAACGTGTGTTAGCTTCGACGTACCACTTCTTCAGAACTTGACAGTTAAGAGTTTCGCATCGCATTTAACAGAGTAAATGATTTTTTTCGGGCCATCATACATTCTTTGTCAAACCACTTTTGTTTGAAATTAGAACATTTTTTTGGAATAAAGCTGTCTGTCGAATTTCTAATGAAAAATACTATTTTATTGGCACTAACTTCGGTAGACTCGTTCAACATAATAAACTCGTTAGGCTTTCTTCCAATCTTTGCTGATATACAGTAGCAGTTTCTTGTTTCCATTTCAATCGTGGTAAAAGTTTCAGCTCTGTGCGCTTAGGTGAAGTGTCATCAATCCAGTCTACAATTATAGGCATGTGATCGGAATAGTTCTTACACTGGATTTCAATTTTTTGCACTAAATCCTTCCAATCGTTATTAATCGCACAATAGACAGATTTGCCTTGTCCTCCGAGAAATGTAAAGTGCCCTTCGATGTCACCGTTCGTAGAGCCATTTAAAATTGTACAATCGAACAACCGTAGGAGATCAAGTAGATTTGTTCCATTCTGATTTAATACTCCGTCCATTGATGTTCTTTGGCTATCATTTATTACAGTGTTGGTTGTGCTTCTTACTGTTGTAAATTGCTGGTTCTTGCGTTGAAATCACCAATAACTAAAACGCTTTTGTTTCCAAAGTGATGCATGATGTTGTTAAGTCGCTCAAAATCCTCACTCCACTTGTTGCAGTTAATGTAGAATGGAATTACATACAAATTATTTTTACGTAGAAGTTTAACTACCGTCACTCCTTCATGCTCTTCAAAATCATAGGTTGCCAACATAGAAGTTTTAATCCCATAAAGAGTTCCCCCACTTGCACGTCCTTTCTTATATGTTTTTACTGCTTCATACCAAACTAGATTAAACCCACCAAAATACTTTGTAAACATATTAAAATTTTCTTTAGTTACATGAGTTTCGTACAAAAAGAATACATCAAATTTTTTAATATAATTAAAAAAATCTACAAATAAAGTTTTATTATTATGGCCTGATACATTATAGGACAAAACCTTACTACTACTTAAATATATTGAACTGACGGCATCACAATTTCAACTATGTACTTTAGTACTAGAACTTGCACTATTTTGAGAAAGTGGTATCCCTGTTTCAACATCACGAACTGTTCTAGACAATTCGCTATGACGTCTCGTTGACAGCGCTATTAGTTTGACAGGTTCGAAGTCAAGTTCGCCAAACATTTCTCGTAGTTGTTGTTCACCATCATCATTTTTATATTTGAGATTGTTGTAGTTATTTAAATAAAATGTTTTTTCAGCAACCACAAACGAATTGTTTTTAATTTGTATTTTTTCATTTGGTTTTTTGGTTTTAATTGTTTTCCGATAGCTAAGTAGTAGTCGGCGTTTGAACTGCATTTGTTTTGTCAGGTCTCGTTGAAGGAAAGCGCCTCTACCTTTGAGCTTCGATGAGTTTTTTAGCATTTTAATTGCATTTTCGTTTGAGCCGGTGTTGATCTTTAATTTTATAACAGAGTTATTTTCGCTTGATTATTTTTATTTTTTGAAGATCAGATTCAGAAATTGACATTTTGAAGCGACAATTATTTTCTTCAATCGCTGAATTAGCAAATTTAAATTTTGGTGTAGCGGTATTGTCGGGAGAAGTTTGATCAACTTTTCTTTTCTGGTCGGTCATGTGACACGGTTATCAGCAAATAAATTAGATTTTGAGCTTATAATCTACTGTTACCTGATCAATCACAGTTTTGATAATATAATTAAACCTTAAGAATCTTCACTGTCAGGGATTTATAATGTTTTTTGATTGAAATACTATTTTATTTAAATAAAAAAGGAGCGATATAAAAAATTGAACCAATCACTTTCACAATCAACTCAATATATTTAAATAGTTATAAGTTGCTGTTTAATAAAATAAATGGTTCCGAAAAATGGTTATTAATGGTACCTCCCAACGAACCATTTTTTTATTTTCGCTTTTCTCGGAAAGGGTTCAACTGATTCTGATCAATTTTCTTATGAAGAATAATTGACATATTCTAAATAATATTGTGTACCAAAATTTAAAAAAAAAATTGTTTTGATTCTTTTTTGGAGTTTGAAATTTTGTTTTTGAAAACAAAATTTTTCAAAAACGACTATGTCGATTTTTATCAAACTTGGTAAAAAGCTGGTTTTTAAATTTATCTAGAAGATTTTTGACAAACATTTTTCTAACACTAATAAATAACGGTGCCTCCCATACAAATGTTTAAAAACCATTAAGAAAAATATTTTTTTCTCAAAAACGACTCCTACGATTTTGATAAAATTTTCGTTGTGTATTGAAATTAGTACGATCTACAATTTAAAATTATTATATTTTATATCTTACGTTTATTAACAGTACCTCTCATAGAACGGTTAATTTGATTTTCGACTATTTCACTATCTGATCAACCGAATAAAACTATAGATTTTGTGTACAGAAGCTTCTAACCAATATAAATAAAGGAGCGTATCAAAATTTTCTAAAAAATTATTTTTGGATTTAAAAAAAAGAAATCAAAAAAATTATATTTTGAAAATTCGATATTTCGAAAACGGGTGGCAGATTATTTTGTGAAGTTCAAGTTTTAACTTGAACTTAATAATTACATGCTTAAAATTGGAATACCAATTTTTTTAATTATCTTTAAAACCGCTCCTACGATTTTCAAATTTTTTTTTTTTACAAATTAAGATTTATATAAGAAATAAGATGGTGTAAATCGCGTTGGGTTAAAACAGATTCAAAGTATTTTAATCCATTTCTTTCTAATTTACCAGTTTAAATAATATAATTTCCTTTCATGCATATTGCATATGGGCTATATTGGTAATTTTTGTATACTCACAAAAAACCACCTGCAACTAAACTAACTTTTGGCAAATGGATAAAATATAGACTCCCATAGCTTATTTATTTCAGACTATAGAACCGCAATGTGATGCATATTTTTTTCTTATAAATTCTAATCTTTAATTCTATAGAATCCTAGTCAGAGGTTAAACAAACAAATACAAACATACAACAGGGAATGATTTTTTCAGTGATTTTTACTATTCGCTGTTTTTTAATTAAAATATAAGTTTCTAATATTAATGGATGCTTAAATTTCAGTGTAATATCATTTGTTCAATAGTTAGAAACGTCTTTGTGAGAAAAAAAAACAAGAACTACCAAGAAAAATACCTTATACGAAAAGTTTTCCGAAGTGGAGTCAGATTCACAAGAACAAATTTATTAAAATAACTAAAATTTTGAAGTGTTAACATGATTTTAACATTCGTAATAAAATTTTGATCTTTTAATTATTATAAGCAATAGTTTAAACATAAAACTTTTTCTTTACAATAATATTTTGAGCTAATTTAGAATTCACAAATCACTTTGTTACTATTCGAGCCATGTTCACATTGCATTAACCCAATCAAAGAGTTTGTTTAACCTCTGACAAGCTTTCAAACTGACGTCTGGGCAGACGTACAAAATGAAAATATTTAATGAAGTCATTTTGAGAATTGTGTGTCTCGTGGCAAATGTCTGTTTCATCGAAAGACTAAAATCGTTAACGTAACCACCTCAGCCACCGTTTCAATTCCAAGATATGTCTCCATCGCCCGCGATATTCGAGACAACAAAAATACTTGGACGATATTCACGAAAATGACGTCTATGGATTCTACTACTGTTTTGAATTTCACGGACATATGTATGTGACAGCGAAATTTTCAAACTATGTGAAACTCATAGCTAAGCCATTTTTCAACAGTCCTGTGCGTTGATGACAAACGAAGTACGAGTAATCTCCAACAAAAGTAAAAGAGTTGATTTTATTCATTATATCCAAACTGCTTGAAATACCAAACCGGCAAATATCCGAGCTATAAATTGTAAATGACCTATTTCAACAAAAATTTCATCCTTTCATCTTCAATACTAGTAATATCGCGGAGATCCTGTCTGTATACAATAACACATACATAGAAATTTAAGATCGTTTTCCAAAATCGTTAAGGATTCGGAAGGATTCGCTAAAGATGAGCACAATAGAACTTCGTATACCGTACGAAATACGAAGAACGGGCCTAGAATTTCAGCAGCTAAAAATAAATCACACTGATTTAATTGAAGCCTAAAGAATATAACACAAATTCCAAATGCAGTCAAATCTGAATTGTTGAATGGATTTATTTCTTCCGAATCCAGTCAAAAAACAGTCAAACATAATAGTCTAAGAGCTGACAGCATATTTTTGGTATGGAAATATAACCAAAAATTGAGTATGAGGGTTTGTAGGTGTATGCGTCGTGATATTGAAAACAAAAGTCTGGAGGTTTTTTTTGGCGCCGGTGGTGGGGGTGAGGGTTTGAAAATGGCGATTTTTACAATTTTTTATCAGAAGAATTATCACTTAAATTCTTTTTTTTTAAATGACAAATGATGCACTGTCAGTTTTCCTAAGTGCAAAGACTTTGTTAATGCCATAGATTTTATAATTAATATTGAATTAATTTACTGAAATAATTTGCTGTTAAAAAACCTACGTTTAAATTAATAAATGAATTAAAATAGTACTAAATAAAACTTAAAAGTTAACACTTAAAACTATGCTGAATAACTCTCAATTTTATACTTAACGAAACATAAATAAGCTCTTGAATTGTATAATGAAATCATAACTTGAACTAGTCGTTGAGATAGAGAATAGACCACACGTCGTTGCAGCAAGTTAAATAATTTTGAATATTAAACCAAATATATATAAAAGTTCAATCTTTGTCTTTTTAATTTTGTTGGATTTAAAATTTGTGAAAACTATCACAAAAAACATTGGTGCCGAAACCCGGGAATATCCTATATTCCCAGTATAAAATTACTTTAAATCACATCGTGTTAAAGTTTAAAATATAAATTTAAAGTAATAAAACATTACAAATAATCGAACCTGAAAGTCATCAGAAAGAAAGAGAATTTGCCCTACAAATCTCTCATACAAAAAAAAAAGTGCTGGTGAGGAAGAAATTGCTGAGTCATAGATATAAATCTATAAGCACTGAAAGCTTTTTGTCATCGTTTTCATCGTGGCATTGACTTCTAAGGTTAAAAAGGTCGCCAACGCATCAAAACAAAGCTCCCACTCAGAATTTAGATCAGTCATCAATCATCCTCACCAGTTGGACTCAACTCAAACGGAGAAAGCTTTGATCGAGTGTTCCAGTGTGGATTGTAGCGAAGATCGATTTATTAACCACGTAAGCTTTTATTTTAAATTGTGTGTTGATGATCATATTTTGTTGCCAATTTATTTGTTGCTGCTGATTGAAGTTGTTGTAAAACAGTTTAGTTACACCCATGAATCAAAGAATACAAGATTACGCCACTTCTATTTTTTCACTTTGTTGTTGTAATTTTGACTACGCGTCGTGACGCACTACGAGCCAAAAGAGATTCACTTTTTGTTCAATTTGTATGAGATATATAGGGTCGCGAAAAATTAAAGCTATTTACATTTCTTTTTAAAGTGAATTCTTTATTATGATGTATTTGAAATATTGTGCTAAATGTTTTTCTACTAGTAACAACAATAAAAATAATAAAACATGAAGGAAATATGACTGATATTTTCATTTTTTCACATCACTCTGCTATTTTTTGTTGTTTTTTGGCGATTTATATTTTTTAAAACAATTTAACATACATTTTAAGACAATTTTCGGTGATATTTTATTACTTTTAAAAGGAAAAGCCTTTTTAATCATTAAATTATGCGCACACGAAAAGCCATCTTCACTGCAATTTACTTTGCTGTGACATTTGTTGTTGTTGTTTTGGCTCGTATGACGTAGAAGTGGCGCAATCTTGTATTCTTTGATTCATGAGTTACACCTTGCTGCTGAGAAAAACTACTGTGGTGAATATTTTCATATTATTGAAACATTGTTGCTGGACGTTGTTAGCAGTCAACATATGTTGATACCAATAGGAAAGGTAAACAAGCAAATAGAATAGTTGTTGCAGATTATTACCTTGCCGTATCATTGAGTGGAAAAATAATTTTGTTGTTTTTACTCAATCACTTGAATAAACTTGGAATTTTAAAAGTTTTCGTTGACAAGGATTCGAATTTGTTGATAGGTGACTGAATCTAAGTTGGGTAGCTTGTTGTTGGATGAATTTTATAGTAGTCCACTTTGTTGAGGTTGCTTTTGCTTTTGCTGTTGCTGTTGCTGCTGCTGTCGCTGTTGCTGCCGCCGTTGCTGTTGCTGCTGCTGTTGCTGGTGAAGTTGAGGAGGAATTTGTTGCTAACATAAATAAATTTGCAATTTGACACAGGATTTCTTTCGGAAGTCAGAATAATTTGTTGTTGTTTCTGACTTGCTGTAAAGGTGTACAGATTTATTGATCGTTGAGTCTTCTTCGATTTACTGAGGTTTTTCAATTCAAATAATAACAATGCCAGAGAATGAAAAACAAAGTAAAGATGAATCATCGCAAAGCGATAATAGTTTAGGAAAAACTTTATCTGACTTAAAAGGGTTGCGATCATCAGCGAAAGGGAATTTGAGCAGAACGAAAAACATTATTATGCAGAAGGGAAGTACATTGTCAGAACCAGAACTAGAATGTCGATTAGGAATATTGGAGTCGTATTTTAAGCAGATTTTAAATGTTCAAACCTCAATTGAGAGATTTAATAATCCTGATGAAGAAACGGCGAATGATGCTTTTCGTGAGGAGGTGGAAGAGATTTATGTGTGCGCAAAGACAAAGATAATGACACTTTTGTCTGATTTAAGGGGCAATACAACTGCTGCTGAGCATTTAAATGCAACGTATTTTCCAGAACAACCTCGTCCTCGATCTAAATTAGAGCCTATAAAGTTGCCTACGTTTTCTGGTAAATTTACAGAATATCACAATTTCATAGGATTGTTTACAAATCTGGTTCATAAAGATGAAAGCCTTGATAGTTTGCAAAAGTTTAATTATTTGCTTAGAAGTTTATCTGGATCTGCGTTGGATGCTGTTAGAGATTTTAACATCGTTGGAACAAATTATCAAAAAGCCCTTAATAGATTAAAAAGCCGTTTTGATAATAAAACTCTTATATTTCAAGAGCATATAAATAGTTTGTTGGAGTTTCCAAAAATGTCGAAAGTATCTGCTTCTTCTTTGCGACACTTGGAAGACAGTTTCAATACTCATTTAACTGCAATGCTTTCAATAGGAAATCATAAAGATATCGCTACCTGTATATTGATTTCGTTAGCTATGGATCGAGTTGATGAAGAAACTCAAACTAAATGGCAGGATGCAACAGATTATAATCAGCTCCCAACGTGGGAAGAATTTAGTAAGGTTTTGGATCGGCGTTGTAAAAGCTTAGAAGCTAAGGAATCTAGGGCGCAAAAACCGAATAGTTCTGCTAAGAGTAATACCAAATCTGAACAGCCAAGTTTACAAAATAGTGGAAAGAAACAGTTTAGAAAGTTTAAGGGTACAACTTTAGCAGCGGAGCGTATAAAGTGTGAATACTGCCAGTCTTTGGAGCATTTACTTGATTCTTGTCCAGATTTTTTAAGCTTACCAGTGGGAAGGAGGTTCCTGGAAGTGAAAAAACGAATCCTTTGTATAAATTGTTTGGGAAAGGAGCATTCTGTTCGACATTGTACAAAGCCTAAGTGCACCATTTGTTCGTTACCCCATCATAAGTTGCTTCATAGATTTACTGTCAACAATGGTGGTGAAACTGGTGTGCAGGGAGCATCTTACTCAGCTACATTGGTGGGTAGATCATCAAACCAAACTATATTAGCCACAGCTGTTGTTTTGATTAAAGATAGTTTTGGTAAATATCAACCCGTACGTGCCTTGTTAGATTCGGCTTCTCAATTGAATTTCATAACTGAAAGTATGTCACAAAGACTAAGACTACCCAAATCAAAATCAGAGATTCAAATAAGCGGAATAGGAAATGAGGTTACAAATGTTCGACACACCACAAAAACAAGTTGTAAATCTAGGATTTCAGAGTTTGAGACCGAATTAGAACTACTTGTAATCCGAAATATTACTCATCTTCAGCCTAGTCAATCTTTCAAGGTAGATAGTTGAAAATACCTAAAAATATTGTACTAGCGGATCCTAATTTCAATGAAGCTGCGAAGATAGATATGTTGATAGGTGCAGACCATTTCTTTGAGCTGCTAGCTATTGGACAAATCAAGTTGGAGGAGAAGCTTACGCTTCAAAAGACCCTGTTTGGATGGGTCGTTTCCGGTTCACATGAGTTGTCAGATGATTCAATGAGCACAGTATGCTTGTTAGGAAGTGAAGAGCAGTCAAAAGATGAATGTCTTCACGAATTTGTTGAAAGGTTTTGGGAAATTGAAAACTATCCCATCACTTCTGAATTTTTAAAGCCCGAAGAGAAAAGATGTGAAGAGCACTTCATAAATACGGTCACAAAAAATGATGAAGGTAGATTTGTTGTGAGTTTTCCATTCAAAGAAGATCCAGCAGCATTAGGAGAATCCTTTGAAATTGCAAAAAACAGATTTATGTCGTTAGAAAGGAGACTTGAAAAGAACACCACTGTTAAAAGCCAATATGTTGATTTTTTGAAGGAGTATGAAGATCTTGGGCACATGTCTGAAGTAAGTTTCGATGAAGCTAAGAAGATGAAATACTTTTCTCCTCATCAGTATGTACTGAGACCGGATTCTTCAACTACAAAACTTAGAGTCGTGTTCGATTGTAGTGCTCAAACTTCTTCCGGCAAATCTCTAAATGATATTTTAATGAAAGGGCCCATAATGCAAGATGATCTCTATTCAATAATTTTACGTTTTCGCTGTTACAAGTTTGCATTGACAGCCGATATTTCGAAAATGTACCGTCAGATACTTATGGCTGAAAAGGATCGTAAATATCAATGCATTCTCTGGAAGACTCAGCGTACCGATTCGTTAAAGGTATACAAGTTAAATACGGTGACCTATGGAACCACTTCCGCTCCTTATTTGGCCACTCGCTGTCTCAAAACTTTATCAGAAGAAGGGGCCTTCAAATTTCCATTAGGTTCCAAAGTGTTGAGCGAGGATTTTTACATGGACGATTTAATTAGTGGAGGAGATTCGCCGGAGGAGATATTTGGTATTTATGAAGAAGTTAGGACCCTTTTGCATAGCGCAGGCTTCGAACTTCGAAAGTGGTGGACAAACGAAAAAACTTTGTTGGAAGTTGTTCCGGAAATGGACCGAGAGAAACCACTTAGAATAAATGATGCGGATATCATAAAAACTCTAGGAATCAAATGGAATCCTTCATCAGATGAGTTGCAGTATGTTGTTCCTGAAGTTAACTCAAAACCAAAAATTACGAAGCGTATTATCCTCTCAGAATTGTCTACTTTATTTGACCCATTAGGACTTATTAACCCAGTCGTTGTTAAGGGTAAAATTTTGTTGCAAAGTCTTTGGGTAAAAAAGACTGATTGGGATGAATCAGTTCAATCAAGAGTATTCACTGAATGGGAAGTTTTTCGTAATCGTTTGAAGGAGTTAGAATTGATCAAAATTCCAAGATATGTTTTAACTTTAAGAGCAAAATCCATCCAACTACATGGATTTTCGGATGCATCTTTGCGTGCTTATGGTTGTTGCGTCTATTTAAGAGCAGTTGATGAAAAAGGAATCACCACTTGTTACTTGATAACAGCTAAATCGAGAGTAGCTCCAATCAAAACTCAAAGTTTACCGAGGTTGGAATTATGCGCAGCAGAAATGCTAGCTTCTTTGATTTCAAAGATACTTCCAAATTTCTCACACATAGTTGAAGATATTTACCTCTGGACCGACTCAGAAATTGTTTTGTGCTGGCTTTCAGCTCATCCTTCTAATTGGGAAGTATTTATAGCCAACAGAGTATCAAAGATACAAACAAGTTTGCCACAGGGTACTTGGAAATATGTTAGCACGAAACAAAACCCTGCAGATATTGTATCGAGAGGTGCGTTTGGGAGTGAATTAATGGAGAGTATATGGTTTTCGGGTCCAGAATTTCTTAAACTGCCAGAAGAGATGTGGCCTGTACAAAAAGATTTATCTCTTATAGAAAAAGATACTCCTGGAATGCGAAAATGTAATGTGGTTCTTTTGTCAAAAATAGTAGATGAAAATTTTGAAAAACACTACTTGCGTTTTAAAAGCACCGATAAAGTTTGCAGAATATTTGCTCGTATACTTCGTTGGATTGTTGTTGTTCGTAAGAAGATGAAAGGAGCTGAATTCTTTGAGAAAGACGAACTGCGATTTAACACATCTTAAAAAGCAGATGAGATAAATGACGCTTTATTAAGGATTCTTTGGAATATTCAGCAAAGGAACTTCCAGGAGGAAATTCATAGATTTAAGAAAGGAGATATGATTAGCCCATCGAGTCCCATCAAAAATCTTAATCCCTTCCTTGATGGTGACTCATTTAAACTCCTCCGAGTGGGTGGGCGTCTGCTGAATGCGGACATACCTTATTCTGTCAAATGTCCTATCCTTCTTCCTAAATCTAATCCCTTTGTAAAAAACATATTTACTTCTTTACATAATAAAAATTATCATGCAGGTCCACAAGCTTTAGTTGGAATCGTGCGACAGAGGTTCTGGGTGCTAGATGCTCGCAGACTTGCAAAGAAGGTCGTTGATAGCTGTTGGGACTGTTTCAAATACAAACCAAAGATGTTGGGACAAATCATGGGCAATCTACCTACTGACAGAGTGCAACCTGCAAGACCGTTTCTGAAAGCTGGGGTTGATTTTTGTGGCCCATTCCAGACGACTTACAAGCTGCGAGGGCAGCGAACCATCAAGTCGTACGTAGCAGTTTTCGTTTGCTTCGTTGTGAAGGCTGTCCATTTAGAGGTTGTTTCGGACCTGTCCAGTGAAGGTTTCATTGCAGCTCTCAAGAGGTTCGTAGCAAGGCGTGGTCTGTGCCAAGACTTGTACTGCGATAATGGGACGAATTTTGTTGGAGCCCGTAACCAGTTAGATGACTTCAGGCGGAGTTTTCTGGAACAGCAGATGGAAAGGAAGATAAGCGATTGGTGTACTTCAGAGCGAATCCAATTTCATCATATACCGCCCAGAACTCCACATTTTGGTGGCCTATGGGAGGCAGCCGTAAAGTCAGCCAAAAATCATCTTGTTCGTACCATCAGCGAAGCCTTTCTTACTTTCGAAGAGCTGTCTACTGTTGTGGCAGATATAGAAGCCATATTAAATTCTCGTCCCATGTATACGATGTCCAGTGACCCGAGCGATGAGGAAGTCCTTACACCAGGCCATTTTTTGATTGGTGGGCCAATGAATGCTGTTGTCGACCCAGTGGTCACTGACTACCAGATGTCTGCATTGAAGAGATAGCGACGACTATCGTTAATAAAGCAGCATTTTTGGAATCGATGGTCGAAGGAGTATCTTGTTGAGCTACAAAGACGAGTCAAATGGCAGACTTCGTCAGAGAATGTAAAACTCAATACCATGGTCCTTGTTGGGGATGATAACGCATCTCCTCAAAATTGGCTTTTGGGGCGGATTACAAATTTAATTGAATCCTCAGATGGTATGGTTCGAGTCGTTGATGTAACAACCAAAAAAGGACTTATTCGCAGAGCGATTCATCGGATCGCACCAATACCAATAGATGATTGAAGGTATCCCTAAGATACTTCAAGGCGGGCAGAATGTTAATGCCATAGATTTTATAATTAATATTGAATTAATTTACTGAAATAATTTGCTGTTAAAAAACCTACGTTTGAATTAATAAATGAATTAAAATAGTACTAAATAAAACTTAAAAGTTAACACTTAAAACTATGCTGAATAACTCTCAATTTTATACTTAACGAAACATAAATAAGCTCTTGAATTGTATAATGAAATCATAACTTGAACTAGTCGTTGAGATAGAGAATAGACCACACGTCGTTGCAGCAAGTTAAATAATTTTGAATATTAAACCAAATATATATAAAAGTTCAATCTTTGTCTTTTTAATTTTGTTGGATTTAAAATTTGTGAAAACTATCACAAAAAACAGACTTTTATCTTGACGATCCGATTAATAGAACTCAAGATATAAGCTCTTTAAACGAACCTTATCAGCTTTTTTTTCCAAACCAAAAATATGCTGTCACCGCTTAGACTACCTATAAGGAAATCTGTTTTAAAGTCAAAAAAAATAGTCAAATATGAAAATACAGTAGTCCGTCGATAATTCGAACTAATTAAAACAAGTTTTTTTTCAGGTTTTATTGGGATTCACATTACTGGAACATTTTTCTGTTCTCGCAAACTGATTGAAACAACTTCCGTATTCATTTATAACAACACAAAATAATTTCCTAAAGCACAGTTTCAACATTTATGAAGTTTAGACAAAAACCAAAATAAAATAATGATCATTAAACAACATTACAAAAGCATGGCTATGTAAAATGTTTCTACACAACTCACAGGACACACTGTCAGGCCTGCAGTTGCATTAAAAACCTTGGTATACCTATGTCTAGAACAACGGTTAATTAGTCCTTCATATTTTTTCAAGAGAAAAAAGAGAAATTTTAAACCTTTAACAAAAGAAATTCACATTTTATAGTTCGAAAACTTCAGAAGTTCACATTATGACAATGTAAAGTTTTGGCGGTTTACATTTTAGAAAAATTCACATTATCGGTAATTCACATTATCGAGGGGCTACTGTACGAATTTTTTTTCTAACGAAAACAAAAATATATTTTATTAATATTGGATAGAACAACCAGCAAGCAGAAGTTCAAAACAAAATTTAACACAATATACTTTGCCATTGGCATTTGGCTGTACTGTTTGTTGTCTTCAACTCAGATGTCTTGTCAAAAAAATTCAAAAATGGATGTGTTCGTTGATTTCACTGCATAATTACTCGTTTACACTTGGTTAACACTGACCTGGAAGTGTATTTAAACTTTTTTTTTTTAAGTTCAGGTGCAAATTGAATTATTAAATCCAGTCAAAAAAACAGTTGACCGGATTTGTTTTTCATTTTCACTTAACGGCGATAAAATCCAGTCAAATCTGACTGAAAACCAGTCAAAATGGCAACACTGGTTCTTATGTGAGCCCATTCACTCAAGGGCTGCATGCAGCTCATCGCTGGACTATGTCTCTATTTATAAATTGGCTGCGCAACTTCATTGCAGCCACATCAACAAACAAAAATATCTCAAATAATTTCTATCTGGTATTACTGAAATTGACGGTGCCTTCATTCTTAAAAAAAACTTTTGATTTTTATTATGGAAGAAAAGTTAATAGAGATGGTGAAAGAAAAAAACTCTGCAATGATCCTTATTTGTTTTTACATTGTTGTTTAGACAAGATCCATTTTAAATGTCAATAAAATTAACTTTTTTTTGCGCAAAAATTTGTGTTTGTTTGTAAAGGGTTTTCCAATAAGAGGTGTTATTTTGATATTCAAAGAAAAATGGCATTTTTTGAGATAAATGATCGGATGTTTATTTCATTATAAAGAGGAAGGTATGCCGTTAATAATGGAACACAACATCAGCCAAATGGCCGCCACGACCACGCTTACAGGACCATATCCTTTTCATGAAATTTTCCATAACCAAATCGCAAAGGGCCTGCCCTATGTGCTCGATAGCCTCACGAATTCCAACTTTGAGGTCTTGAATCGACGCTGGGCTGTTGGCGTAGACCTTATCTTTCACGTGGCCCCAAAGGAAAAAGTCGCAAGGTGTTAATTCACAAGATCTCGGTGGCCAATTGTGATCACCTCTTCGAGAGATAACACGGTCCGGAAACTTTTCCCGTAAAAGATCGATGGTTTCATTGCTTGTGTGGCACGTAGCGCCGTCTTGTTGAAAGTAAACGTTGTCCAGATCAATACCATCCAATTCCGGCCATAAAAAATCATTAATCATCTCTCGATAGCATAATCAATTGACCGTAACTGTTGCTCCAGCCTCATTTTCGAAAAAGTAAGGTCCAATGACCCCGCCGGACCATAAACCGCACCAAACAGTCAGGCGTTGAAGATGGAGAGGCTTTTCAACAATAACTCTTGGGTTTTTCGAGCCCCAGATGCGACAGTTTTGCTTGTTGACGTAGCCTCCGAGGTGGAAATGGGCCTCATCAGTCAAGATGATTTTTCGATGAAATTCCGGATCATTTTCATGCATTTCAAGGACCCAATCAGCAAAGACACGACGTTGTTGATGATCAGCCGGCTTGAGTTCTTGTGTTAACTGAACTTTATAAGCCTTAACACCCAAGTCTTTATGCAAAATACAGTGTAATGACGTTTGTGGAATGCCTAATTCCAAAGAACGACGAGGAATGGACAAACCTGGGTTTTCTTCAACACTACAACAGCAATATTCCCAGTTGTTCTTGAGCGACGTGCACGGGTTTTATTCTTCACATCACTAACTTGTCCCAACAGCTCGAATTTGTCCACCAATTTCTGTATTGCGGTCCGACAAGGTGCTTCACGACGACCCAAAAATGTTTTAGTTTTACGAACCGTCTCTGCCAAATTTTCACCATTTTTATAGTGAATTTTAATAATTTCAATGCGTTGTTGAAGCGTGTATCGCTCCATTTTTATTAATGGCGTAGTTTCTACTTGTCAAATGTCAAAAAATTACAGCTTCAAAAGTGACAGCTACCGAAATAGCGGGCTATTCAAAATAACACCTCTTATTGGAAAACCCTTTATAAAAAGCATTGAAATTTTGACTGCTGCCACTTTGTTTTGACAGAACTATGAATTAAAAATGTACAAGAGTATGCACATGTGTTCTGTGTGCAGCGCTTTATGCATCGATGCGTGCAGAGACGCTGCACATCTTTTTCAGCTATAAGTGATTCAGTCATTGTTGAGCGTAAATATTTATTTTTATACTTAAGGAATACATGATTTAATTCAAATGACTGCTTCAACTGGCTAGGCAATAGACCACGCACTGTGCATCCAATTTTTGAACATATTTTCTATGGTTTCGGTATCTATTTCACGAACAGCCAATATTGTTTCGTAAAAGCCTGAAGTGTCTGTGGATTGTCCAACGGCGGCTCACATAAAATACTAGCTCCGTAATCAGGGTTGCCGTTTTAGCGACTTTGTCGCTATATTTAGCGACATTTCCACTTAGAAAGCGACAAAAAATATTTTGATGTCGCTAGGTTATTTCTAACGACTTCTGAACTTGTGAGTCCACACGCAAATAATAGTTTTTACTTCAAATTACGTCCCTGCTGGTTGGAAACTATATCCAAATGTGTGTCCGAGTGAGTGCAGAAGTCTGAATTAGTGTTGGATAGACATCGATAGTCTATCAATAGTATCGCTAGTTTTTACCATCGATACAATAATATATACATTCAATTGTATGAATGCTATAATAGACTTGTGTTAACAATTAGACTGAATTGTTTTTTTTTTAGTTTTGATAATTTTATTCTTTGATCGTATATTCCTAAGATTTTTTCTTACCTACTTTAAAAAAATAAATAGATTGTTCAAAAAGAAATTTGTTTAGTTTTTTTTCTGGCGTCTTCTAGCGACTTCTAGCTACTTTCTGTTTTCGAAATTTCAGTCAATCTAGCGGCTTTCGGAGGTTGGTCTAGTGACTTTTATTTTCAGGTTGCGGGAACACTGTCCATAAAAGCTGTCAGTGTCAAAATAACATTTGATTCAAAAAGAAAGCAACAGATGGTTCATCCTATATAACTTAAGCAAGAAAGAAAAATTGCTTATATGGAGAAGTAACTTCTTCTCTTTAATAGCAAAATCTTGATTTAAGTGTTAAAAACTTCGATGGTATGTGGAGGAAATTGAAATAGGATGTATGGTATGTACATTAACATGGAAATAATTGTATATAACGACTAGATGGTGCATTATATGTAGTATGCAGAGCAAGAAAACATAATTCCAGCCCTATGAGGAGTACGCTAGAGAAGCCCACATCTTAGGTAAAATAGGGATCGGCTTGATCTGAGAAATAGTCAGTTAGTCCAAAATAGGACATATTGATTGACATCCAGGTTCACCACGGGAGAAAAAAAGAAGCAGAGAACACTTTTTACACCGCTAAATGAATAGTTCTTTTCAAATTCAAATCTTATCATTTAATAGTTAAGTTGAAAGGTTTAACTTACCTAGCCAACAGTGAGGTTAGTTCGACTTTGTCCATTTTTTGTAACTGCCCATCACTATTCTCCATTACTCTCTGTACTTCTAAATCTAGGGCCAGTTGTTCTCTTTCACATTCCGCCTCAATGAACTGCCTGGAGTCTGTGAATCCTGAAGGTAGACGAAATCCCGAATCGCTATCAACAACTCCTTTGGAAGACGCTACCGCGATTACAATAGCTGTCTCCGAATTAACCTCACTGTCTAAACTGAAGGATGAAGAGGGTGCCATAGTGAAGGGGAATATAAAATTAAATAACATTTCAGGAAGTTAAAATTTTATATTTTCCATTTTAATGTTATGGTATACAAAAATATATATATAAATATACAAAAGAGTATTTTTTGTATATTAAGTTTATTTTATAAAATAAACACGTTGTTGTAAATCTTTGGTCGCAAGTTGCTGCTTGCATAAAGCTTTCTTCGACAAAGATCTGATAGTGTAAACAAAAAATTATAATTTTAGTTTAAATGAATAATGTCCAATTTCGGGACAAAGTTCTAAAATCAATATTGTACTTTGCTTAAGCGAAAATTCAAAGCAAGCACAAAGCCGAAAAACATATATTTTGTTTATATTTTATATAATAATAATCAACTAGGTAAAGGCTTAACTACATAAGCCCAAAAAGTGAAAAAGTACAAAAGTGAAAATTTTCAAACTCATTTTGGAATAGTTTTTCTGACTGGAAAACTTATAAAAATGATGCAGAAAGATTAAATTTTGGTCTAAAAACAAAATTGTATATTATTTTTCACAAAACAACTGCGCTAGCGGGAAAAAAAATATTTTTACTTTTGTACAAAAGTACTTTTTGGCTTATGTAGTTAAGCCTTAAAGAGGCAATTTTTGATTGCAATTGTCTCGCAGGCGTAGCAGGTCGAAGAACGGTGGGATACTGCGCTCACGTGATGACTATATATAATTTAGTATTTAAGTTTTGCAAGGCTCGAACACAATATTACGCCATCTGGGACCTATTTCACCAAACACTTTTCACTTTTCAACTTTTCACTTTTACTTTGCAACTTTCGTTTCACCAAACGCAAATTTGCAAAGAGGAAATTATTGGACTGATAAGTGGAAAAGTTTTTCTCTTTGCAGAAAACATGTCACCATACGCAAATTTGCAAAGTGAAAAGTTCTTTTCTGCAAACTGAAAAGTTTTGTTTCACCAAACAAACAAACTTTGCAAATTACATATATAATTATGTAGAATTTTGAAAAGCTTTTCAGAAATATGCAAAGAGAAATTTTTATTCGCAAATAAGTTTTTTTTGAAAAGTTGAAATAATACACAAATGAACCGTTTTGAAGATTTATCTGGAAAATGAGGTAGTAAATAAAAGCGACCAAACGGTAGTGAAGTTTAGAATTAACTTTCATATCGAAAATAATTTGTTGACAAAAGAGAGTTTTCGATTAATACAAACAACCATCGAATTTGTTTTGTCTAAAATTGGACATAAATTTCAATTCAACAGTCAAAGGAATATTGTGTTTAAGCCCCTTGCAACAAATTTTGTGTACACTACATTGGGTGAGGAATGGAGCCCAATATCACGGTGTTGCATCTATGCGCGAAATAAGCAAAGAAACCGTCTGTAGAGAAGTTCATCGAGTGTCGAATGTAATCATTGATGATTTTCTCCCAAACACCATTTGGTGGACACAAATGTCTTCAGAAACATCCTTTTTTTTCTCAGGGAGGATTTCTTTGTGTAGCTGGATGAAGAAAATTTTGTCAATAGACATGGAAATCATGCTTAAATATAATGATAGTTTGTGGCCAAGATCGGTCCTTATGTACTATAAACGTAAGCTGGCCAGGTAGGGTGCATGATACAAGAGTGGTAAGGAATTCTTGTTTGGCAGCCAATTTCAATGGGGGATATCGACCATTTGCTAATGCAGTGATCTTAGGAGATAGTATGCTTATGCTTTGAGTAAATGGTTAATAACACCACTAAGGACAAATCTGGAAGATCCAGTGGAACAGAGATTTAACTGGGCTAATACAAGGACCATTCAAATCATTGAAACCAGATGAATATATACTTTGCAAACTTAGGACAACAAGGTTCTCACTGAAATTGTTGTCAAAATTGATTTATATTTTGAATTGTACTAATAAGGCTTTGGTCTTTTGTGATTGCCACTAACCGTATCTTTCTATCTTTAACTGTTTTGGAATTAATTAAAGAAAAAAAAGGAATAGGGTTCTATCTACACATATTCCATTTGATCTTAAGTTCACAAGGTTCTAACTAGCCAGATAGAAAAAAGAAAATCAAACTGAGCAGTAGATAGAACATTGCTACGTTGTAGATAAAACTTCTTTGCTCCAAGGCATCCCAATACTATAATCGAATGCGATGCGAAATATATATCTAGCCGCAACACAAATTTCCATCCAAATTAATACAATCCAAGTTTTACTTTGCAAGTTTGCAAAATACGAATTCAAATGCAAAGTTCTATTTTAAATTGGTGAAACACTATTAGTTTTCAATTTTCAAAAATAGTGTAAAAATTGAAAAGTGCAAAGTCTTTTCACTTTGTAAATTTTGTGAAACACTTCGCACTTTTACTTTGCAGGAAATTATTTTTTTGCAAAGTTGCAAATGGAAAAGTGTTTGGTGAAATAAATGATTAGGATTAAAATCGTTAAAAATAGTATTTCCTTTTTATCAGCAGTATTATTTATTTTATGACCATTGAAACTATTTATTTATTTAAATATTTACACATTAGCCGTATGTTATTATCGCCGATGATAAATATAGATCATCTCTTGAAATTAAAACAATGCGAATCTTAGTTACAACTGTGTTGTATACCTATCTTGTCTTTCCTAACGTTTATTTATTTTTCACTTATTCGTTCACAATTCCTAACCATATGCAAAGCTGAGAAGCTGGATTAAAAACTAAAGTTTTGTTTCATGAAACGTGAACTCGATAGAGAGCAGGATTTCGTGTTGTTGTTGTAATGCATGTATTTTGATGATCTTTACGGTTATGGATCATCTCTGATGAACAAAACAGCTATTATTATTGATGTGTAAACATCAATAACGGAGGCAGTAGAGTGAAATAAAGACGTGAACTTTTCTCTTTGTGAAGTTATGATGTCACACTTTAAGGTGTATAGCACATAACGTTACGGAAGTCAGTATAGTAGGATATTGGGTTCGTTCAGTTACAAAAATCTGAAGATCTCCTTCAAGCAAACTAGTCCGTTGATGTTTACACATATACTTAGTAACCGTGAGTCGCGGCATTCACACATTTTTTTAAATACATCTACCTATATTATAATCTTCCAAGTTGCATTAACAGATACATATGTGAAATAAAGATGTTAATTTAATGAAAATAAAGTCATAATTATGTACATAACACTATACAACTTTTTTTTTGTCGTATCGCTTTGGTCTTAGTCTTTCTAGATCCAGTACTATAAAGTGAAATAAGTTTATATTGAACAAAAATTAACTACTTTTTTACCCTATAATCTATATTTTCTGGTCCATAAGCATAATATGGTGCCTTATGAATTTGTTTATAATTAGGTAAATACTTTATAAGAATTGTATACGAAATTAAAGGTAACAAAATAATCTCTGGGCATTCCCTTTCTAAATAAACCGTTGACGAAGGAAACTTTCGAAATGTTGCAAATTAAAAAAAAAAGAAAACAAAAATATCTTTAAGCGTGGCACAACAAGAAAATAATTATTTTGAATTAACTACATAATTAATAAATTATTTATCGAAAGATGTTTAGGTATTTAAATATATATCTAAACAAACAAATCTACAGGTTAATTATATTTTCGCATTTTAATACATTTTAATTAAACCTAGAATAACGATTTGGGGAAGTCCAAACAAGTGGTTCTCGTATAATCAGAGTCCTGGCGGTCTCTTCCGATTTCAGGTTCGTGACGTCAAAGCTTTTTACAGCATCCGCTCGGCGTTGTTGCGTCATGGATATCCGTATATATAATTGGACTACTACGAAGTAGTGCTCCGAGTCAATGTGGGCCCCTCGGAACCTTCGGACATTCAGGACACTGGAAGCATGCCTGTCGTCTATCGCAACATGATCTATTTGGTTGACGTTTCGTTGATCTGGAGAGTGACTGGTCTCCTTGTATTGAGGTGCCGCAAATTCTATCAACCTGAGTCCGTTACCGGAATTGTTTTCGTGTAGGCTGTGTCCTCCGAATATTGAACCAAAGATGCCCTCCTTTCCAATTTTTGCGTTAAAAGCGCCAAGAATAATTTTGACGTCATACTTTGGGCACATATCATACGTGTTGTCTAGCAATTCATAGAAAACTTCTTTGGTTGCGTCAATTTTTTCTTCCGTATGGCCGTGGGCACAAATCAGCTAAATATTTTTGAACTAAGCTTCGATCCGGATTGTGATCATGCGTTCGCTAACGTTTCGAAAGCCCAAGGCTTCTTGCCTAAGTTTTCCCCATACCGTTAAACCAGCTCCTTGCAACACTCGCCGTATTAAATATGTAAATATGGCTGTAACGTCAGCCATTAGCCTATTTCCCCCGTTCTCTACTAATTGTTCGGCTGCACACCGCACAGTGGTTCGGTTTGTATGGGAGAGCGGAAAAAATCTGTTTTATCTGAACGGTTCAACGGATTTAAATACAATTTGGCAAACATGTTTAGATTAGTCTTATGCATATTTGGTCAAAATTTGGTTGAAAAAAAATAACTAGAAACAAAGTTAAGTTAAAATTTGATGGTTTTGATGTTGGTATGGGAGAGCGGAAAAAAATCTGTAACATCTGAACTGCTTAACGGATTAAAATGAATTTTGATTCGCATTTTAGTCTTATACACATTTTGTCAAAATTTGGCTAAGAAAAAATCATTAGAAAAAAAGTTACCGACTTTTTTTCTAAAATTTGAGTGTTTTGATTTTTGTATGGGAGAGCGGAAAAAAGTCTGTAAAATCTGAACTATTAAACGAATTTTAATAAAATTTGACACATATGTTAAAATTAATCTTATACATGCTTGGTCAAAATTTGGTCAAGAAAAAATTATTAGAAAAAAAGTTATTGACATTTTTATAAAATTTGAGAGTTTTGATGTTATATTTGAATAAAAGTTTTTTTTAGTAAAATCTTAACTTTTTATTTTGAATAATTATTATTAACTATGTATATTTTAATGTATTGAATTCACTATATATGTTTGTTTTTATATTTCACTTCACTTTCACTTATTGGTTGATCAAAGAGTAAACATTTTTCTTACACACCTTGCACAAATGCTCAATAACTCAATACTGACTTTTTTTTAATTAATCCTTTATATATATAGATTTAAGTAAGAGATTTTATTCTAATAAGCCATTACTAATCCTTACAGGTAATACAAAATTACGCAATACACATCAAAAACAAAGCAATAAAACTTAAAAAAAAATACCTTATTTTATTTTTACCTGCCCTACTTTTAGCGAAAAATTAAAAAAAAATAAAGTATTATCCCTAATTCTTTTTTTTATTTTGTATTAAGCTCTATCATATAATTCAAAATATCATAAAACTATATTATTTTTCGTGTGTTGTTTTCAAGAAAATTGAGTTGAAAGTTGAAAAATTTTCTAGGCCGAAATAAATGGTTTCGCAAAAATCGAAATTCTCAGACCTGGGTCAATGTATTAATTTTGTTTTATTTTTAAAATAAAGTTTGACATTTTTTCTTAAAATAATGGGCTTAACCAGTTCATTCTGACAATTAATACCGAAGAAATCAAACTTTTTGGTAAACACCACCGTCAAGACGGAGTTTTTTGAAATCCGATTCAGTGAAACGTTTTTGAGCATAACTTCCACATCTGCACGAATCTGCAGCTGAATTTTTCTGTGCTTTAACATGAATGTATGGAGCATATGCTGGCATACTTACTTTCTTGATATCTTTTGGCGCTTTTTTTTAATTCAAAAAGTTGAAAAAAAGCATTTTTTCTTAGTACTACAGCTTCAGGCTACTTATAGAAGGTATCATTTATAAATAATCAATATTTTTTTTTTTATTTTTAGATAATCGAAAATAGACCAATTAAATTATTTAAGAAGCTAGAGAATTTATTTAAAGGAACTTCGGAAAAAAACATCTCAACATTGGTTGAAAATACGGTTCGCGATTTGAGTAAAATTATTTTTCAACTTTGAGGGCTTGTAAATCAGAACATACAATATATATGTTAAGAAATACTTTTAAATCATACGCTCGGGTTATCTAAGAGTACTTAAACATAAAGTTTAAAAGGATAGATATGAATTTTTCAAAAGACTTTTTTCCGCTCTCGCACCACTGTGCGCCGCCTGTTTAGGGTCCGGAAATTTCGCGTGCAGATCCGAAATTCATTGTCCTTGTTTCGTTTGTTGGGGTCGCCATCATTTGAAGGCTCCGTATCCGAGGCTTGTTGTTGTTTTTGAACCCCAAACCTGAAGGACCAGAGCCTTAGTATAATTTAATTCCGTATAAATCGCTCCTTATAGGCCTGAATTTTTCATAAGCCATATAAGGTTTTCACCAAGTAGTTCGCCCTAACTGATAACCTAGAGAATTCTTCCGCTGCCGTCTTCACGAGAGTACCTTGGTGGGAATATTCTATTGTTGAAAGGTAATTATTAGTGAAATGCTGCTCCTCTTTGACCTGTCGACCATGGATGGCCCTTCTGCAGAAACATCACCCTTATTACGGTTGTTGTTTTACTCAAACGACAGTTAAACGACATGGCTCTAGAAGGTACAATTGACTATAAAATAAAGCTAAAACTTGAGGGTTCTCACCGCTCTTCACCCTTCTCGCTATTTAAACAATAATTTTTATTTTGCAACACCAATTGCAGCTTCTAGAGCCGAGTCGTTTTGGAAAAAACGACAATCGTGATAAGGGCAAAGTTCCGCAATCGCATTGCTCTTAATTTTACCGTAGTTGTCACCGTAAGCCCCCCGCTACGCCAAAGCTTACGCCATGGAGGGGCGTGAAGTATCAATGATTGTATAATTTTGAGTAATGGACCTTTACTATTTATTTGAAGGAATATTTTCTTTGGGGATAAATAAAGTCGGTAGTCTACGCCAACACTATCCGTTTTATTGAGGACATACATTATATGGCCAAAACTGCTTGAAAAAGAGCTCGAAAGTTTTATATCTCTGAAGACATTCATCAACACCAGTTGTGGTGGACATATAGCCGAGTTTAATTCGACAGAAATTAATGGCTATATAATAAAATTTCATGTGTTATGTTCAAAACAAAAGTTAGTATTTACTTAAAAAAAAAGACACCCTTATTCTGCTTACGGGCTATATAAGGAGTCCAACGGATGTGGTGAATTAATTAATGTCGAAGCTAGACCTAGATCCATTTCCTTTGATCTTTATCTCAGAAAGTTCGTGTAGGTCTTCAAGAAAAGCCTTTCCAAATGATTTCGCTCTCAATCTGGCGAAGTGAACTACTGTTTCCTTCTCATGATGGTCCCCACAAATCGGCTGCACACGTCCTACTGAGAGTGTTCTTGTCGGAAGTTTCCCCTCGTTTTTGTTAAATCTGTTCCGTGTTCCCTTATTTGTTTTTAAATAAATTTAAAGCCCAAACAAATCAAAATCAATTAAATTAAATACCCCAAAATATAACAAAACCACCTGTGCAACAATAAATCATTAAAAAAAACAATAACCCTAACCCGCTCCGCGCAAAAAAAAATCAGTGCTAGTGCATGTACCTACCCAATTCAGTGCGAAATATTCATCATATACAAAAAAATAACAGTTAACAACCAAACAGCTTCTAGTGTTTTATCCTTCCTTTTCCTTCCCCTACATCTCTCACACTCAAGTTTTACTTGACCATTGTAGGCATTGTGTGGTGTGTTGCTCCCATGCAATGCTTGCAGTGGTCAAGCTGAACATGAGATCGTATAGATAGGAGTTTGTTTTTTTCTAGTTAACCAGGGGCGGATCAATACAATTTTGTCATTAAGGCATAACACTAGTGACAAATTGTTATTGAAAAGTTCAAATTGGGATCTAGAGAAAACACTCTCCTTAGGTAATTGTCTGACTTGTGTTTTAGTGTTTTTGAATATTTTAAATGGCTGGTGAATTTAGAGTGGACTTTTGTAACATTCGCGGACTAAGAAAAAATTTCTATGCTACGTATGTTCATTCTGTGCAAAACAGGCCAGCTGTCTTGGCACTGAGTGAAACCCAGATAGGTGCAGATTCTGATCATTCAGAATTCAATCTATATGGGTACAGCTTAGTGCCACTATTCTTTCCCCACCATGGTCTCGCCGTTTATATAAAAAATGATGTTGCGTACCAACTCCAACCACAATATGGTTTGTGCTCAAACACAAACTTTAACTTCATGTGGTTAAAATTTTCGGTCAATAAGCACATCATACACACGTGTTTCATTTATAGGAGCCCAAATTTGGACAGAAATTCAACTTTTAACGAATTTGATGCTCTGTCCGACTCCATTCAAAGAATTGTTTCCCATTATCCTCACACTGAAATCGTCATTGCGGGCGATTTTAATGTACACAATTCTAGTTGGCTTCGCTTTTCAGGCCAGACAACACCCGAAGGAAGGTATGTTGAGGTCTTTTCTGAGTTAAACCAACTGACTCAGCTTGTTGACGAGCCAACACGAATACCGGACGTTGCAGGTCAAACCGCCAACACTCTAGACTTGTTTCTTACCTCTGACCCTGGTAAATATACTATCAGTGTATTATCGCCTCTAGGCACGTCAGACCATTGTGTCATATCTGCAAATTTCTCGTGCCAAATAAACCCAGTTAAAGTAAAATCTCCCAAGAGAACCGTTTGGCAATTCGAGAAAGCCAACTGGGACGGTCTCAACGATTTCTTCAAAAACTTTAACTGGTCACTATGCTTCCTCGGTAGTGACGTAGACTCCAGCGCAGATATGATTGCAAATTTAATTCTTTTTGGAATGAGAAATTTTATCCCGAATAGGGAAAAATCTATCAAACCAAAAGAAAACTCATGGTTTGATTCGAGCTGTAAAGAGGTTATCCGGGTTAGAGAAGTAAGTTTCCGAAGTTATAAGGCCAACCCCACTGAGGAAAACCGGAATAAGTTCAAACAAGCTAGAAAGACCTGTAACGTCCATATTCGACGAACCAAATTTTTGCATGACCAAAAATTAAGGCGAAAAATACTACAATGTCCCAAAAGTAGTAAAAATTTTTGGTCATTTGCAAAACAAATACGAAATACTACTTCGTCTTCGGTTCCAACGCTCGTTTGCAATGACACCCCTGCTGTAAGCGCGTTAGAGAAAGCCAATTTGCTTGCAGCACAGTTTGCTGTTAATTCGACGTTACCAGTAAGTGTTATGACTCCTCCTGTACTTGAGAGCGGTAATGATTTCATGGGACGAATCTTCTTTCGCACTCGTGCAGTCGCAAGAGTTCTTAAGGACCTTGATGTGCACAAATCCGCTGGCCCTGATCGTATCCCTCCTATTGTTCTGAAGAGGTGTTCTTCTACGCTGGCAAAACCACTGCGTAAGCTTTTCCATCTGTCCTACTCTACTGGTCTCGTTCCGAGTGGATGGAAAACAGCATTTGTCCAGCCTGTCCCTAAAAAAGGCGAATCTTCTTCACCCTCCAACTATCGTCCAATTGCACTTACGTCCCTTCTTTCCAAGGTCATGGAAACGCTGATTAATCATCAGCTTAAGAAATATCTTGAAGAACGAAAGCTTCTAAATGACCGGCAGTATGGCTTTCGTAGCAATAGGTCCACTGGTGATCTGATGGTATATCTCACCGAACAGTGGAACAAATCTTTACACCGTTTTGGTGAAAGTAAGATTATTGCACTTGATATTTCAAAAGCGTTTGATAGAGTTTGGCATAAAGCTCTCTTATCGAAAATGCGTGCTTTTGGTATTGATGAATCTCTTCTTCGTTGGATTAGAAATTACCTTTCGGACCGCTCAATACAAGTCGTATTGGATGGTTTTAAGTCTGATATTCATAAAATAAACGCTGGTGTGCCCCAGGGCTCCGTTTTGTCTCCGACTCTCTTTCTGATATTTATCAACGATCTTCTGTCTCAAACTTCTAATCCATTAAATTGTTTTGCTGACGACAGTACCCTCAGCTTTTCATATTCGTTTCTAGAGTCACATCCTTGTCCTTCGGATGTGGATTTAGAGCGGCAGCGTATGATAAGTTCATTTAATTCTGATCTCGACAGCATTGTCCAATGGGGAATCAAAAACCGTGTAGAATTTAATGCTTCAAAAACCCAATGCTGTCTCTTGTCGTTGAAGCGCAACCCGCCCCCCATGCCGCTATCCATGAGCGGTACTTGCATTGATGAAACCGAACAGCTTTCAGTTCTCGGCATGTGCATCACAGACCACCTTTTGTGGAATGACCACATATTCAACGTCGCCAAAAATGCTGCTAAATGCTTAGGTTTTCTTCGGCGATGCAAGAAATTTTTCTCCCCTTCTGATCTGGCTGTAATCTACAAAGCCTTTATCCGTCCAAAGCTTGAGTACAACTCTCACATCTGGGCAGGTGCTCCTTTAACTCATCTGAATCTCTTGGATAGAATTCAAAAAAGAGCTTTAAAAATGATAGGTGATATAAGTATAACAGAAACAATTACAACTCTGGAACACCGCCGTAATGTTTCATGTCTCTCTCTATTTTATCGCTACTTCCATAAACAGTGTTCTAGTGAAATAGCCAGCTGCATTCCTCCCCTAAAACAATTCAACCGTAATACTCGCGCTTTTACGAATGCTCATCAGTTTACCCTAGAGCCCAATTTCGGACGTACCGTCAAGTATAGAGATTCATTCTTTAGCCGCACTACAAGAATGTGGAATGCTTTGCCTGGCTCTATTTTTACCTCCCATTTTGATATTCAGAAATTCAAAACCAATGTGCATCGGTATCTCCTATTAAATCCTTCCCTATTTTCCTAACGCTCGCACTGTGTTAAAACATTTTAAGGGTAGTCAAAATCCCTTTAGTGCGCGCTGATTATAAAAAAAAAAAAAAAAAAACGACAAAAAGTATTGTACGGAATGCCCAGCTTCGCCGCATGTTTTCCTACGGGTCAGTGACCACAACATGTCGCTACAACCCTGGCTTTGTCTCGCCTGGGCCTAAATATCCAACTAGTTTTTCGAGATTTACTATAGATGAGCCATATCTTTCTGGATATGACGCAGTTTGTTAAAGTTTCCCATCTGCGATTGGATTCGGTAAGAAAAATAGAGAATAATTTGTCCTTCATAACTCCAAGGGGAATGTTAACTCTTTCCGCTACGGAGCTATGAAGGACTGATCCGTGCCTGGCCAGTTCTTCAGCCCGCTCGTTTCCCTCAATGCCACAATGACCTGGAACCCAGATAAGAGTGACCCCGAGGTTGACATTAAGGCTTAGTGGTTCATCCCGACATTGCTGTACCAATTAAGAGGATGATATAGCTGAAACAATGGCTTTAACAGCTGCCTGACTGTCAGGATAGAAGTGTACCGGTTTTGGTTAGAATCTTGTTTGAGTATCTTGCATGCTTCCCTGGTTGCTAGTAATTCAGCCCGAAATACACTTGCAAAGTCAGGTATACGAAAAGACTTAGAGATGTTCAAGGATTCGGAAAAAAATGTCTGAACCAACACCACACTTAATCTTTGAACCATCAGTAAAAATAGTTGTGTCGAAGTCTCTCATCACGACGTCAACCTTTCAATCCTTACTGTGCTGACTCTTTAAACGTGCCGACGATTATCCAATGCGAATATTGGGGCTCGCGCTTAGCGGGATGACATGAATGTAGGGAGTCCGATTTAGAATCCGAAAGGTGTCGTGCGTTTGATTTTATTTGGTATACTATAGATATTTAACAGAAATAAGACCTTAAAATCCCTTCCAAAGCAGGACTGCTTGAGTCGTTGATTGAGCTGGGGGCATCCTTTGAAGATCATCTCCAGCCACCGGACTACCACGTCCTGCAATTTTTGTAGCATGAATGGTATTATGCCGTCCAGGCTGGGAGACTTGAAAGGTGAGAAAGTATTTATTGCCCAGGAAATGTTTTCTCTTGTTATAACGGTAATTATATGCTCAATTTGAGCTTTGGGGAAATTACGAGTTCTACGCTGTTCCGGGTTGCTATTCTCGCAGCCCGGATAATGTGTCGACATCAGTAGTTCCAAAGACTCAGTCGGAGAAACTGTCCAAGATCCATCAGGCCTCTTAAAAACTAAGTTAAGTAAAGTTTTATTATAGTCTAAGCGGCGACCGTCGAAATACTTTTTATGTAGATCTTAACCAGGATAAACAAAATACACAAGTGTGCCTAACAAATTCTGGTCGCATGGATTCTAAAATGGGTTACTCAAACTTTACAGCTCACCGAGATAAATCGATATATATAGGGTTGCATAGTTTCAAATGGTCGCATGGTCTTGCCCACCCTATTTGAAAAAATAATAATAATTATTATTATTATAAAATGCTTCATTCGCCAAAATGATGTTTTTTTACAAATACACAAATTAATAAAGGAGTAGATATTCATTTATTTACTTATTAAACTTAATATTTAACAATTATTATGATAGCATTCAATAAATTTAAATAATATATTATTTTTAATTTCAATTTAGGTCTATCCGACATACACCTCCCACATTTTTGTCCATATAAATCTATTTGTGGAAATATTATGTTGGTTAAGATAGCAAACGCATTTCTTCTTTGGGTGTCCTCGTGGTCGCCTATTATCAATTTAAGAACATGCTGTAACCTTTTTTTTTCTTCTGGTTTGTGAAGATTTGATTTTTCCTAAGACACGTCATCTTCATTCAACAAACCTAGTTAATTAAATTGTTTTCCAATAGTTTTATTGTTTTCCAACATTCAACATTTATTTCTTTTTCTTCTGGTTTGTGAAAGATCTAATTTTTCCTAAGACACGTCATCTTCATTCAACAAACCTAGTTAATTTTATTGTTTTCCAAAAGTACATCGTTTTTTATATTTAGTCAGTACTTTTTTCTTGGTCAGGATTAAACATATACTATGATTTTGAAAGTTGATTCAACATTGACTGTTTCTATCACAGATTAGCCACATGAAGATGGGAATCCCCGGCAGCCATTTTAATTTGCCTACAAGCTTGGGCTGTCAGATATCAGATAAAAAATGAGAATGTGTGTATAGAAACCTCACACACAGGCAGTAGGGATCTTCAGACACCGGTTAAATTGTTATGGCAATTCACATCTATTGATCGACGCGGGAAGAAATTACAAATACAACAATGTAAACAAATGGGTTTTGGAGGGTGAAACGTACGAAAGATTCTCATCTTCATATGGCTAATCTGTGGTTTCTGTACTGCAGAGCTCAAAATAAAAACAACCTCATCTGCAAATCTTAAATTATTTAAGTACTGCGTCCAGGATGGCAGAAAACAATGGCGGTGACATGGGGTGACCTTGTCTCACTCCTCTTTTTAAATGGAATTCTCAACCTAGTTTGTCGGTTTTTACTTTGGCTGTGTTATTGCTGTATATATTTGTGAATGGATAGATATTTTGATGTCATAGTGCCTTCTATATATTGCTGTGTTCCACGGTGTCAAAAGTATTGTGAAGTCAAGGGCTGAAAATTTTAAACATTAAGAATCGACTCTCAATCACTATTAAATCGGGAGTCGGCTCTAACAAATAGTTTTAGAGCGAGAGTTGACACTTTCCTAGTTTAAAAAGACATAAAATATACTTAACGCAAAAACATTCGTCTAACTTTAAAAGCAGCAAAGTGCTTCTTTAATTTTTTAATGTATACTTTATCCAGTTGATGTTTATCATTTCATTACAAAAAATTATAGAAAAATGTTTTCTAAAGAGGAAGATTTCGATATTTTCGAAGATTTTGAGCTTTTTAGAAAGCCAAGAGCATTTTAAACTCGAGCCAATCCATTCGAAGAGCTTGAGGATCTTGAATTTTATTCAAGATACCGTTTCGATATGCTTGCAATGGAAATAACAACTGTGTGTCCCAACTCCTCAATGCAAATCACAATATCCGAGCTCTTCTTGAGTGGTAGCAGTCATCCTGGAAGGACTTCACCATTAACAGCGCTGCTCGAATTTTGAAATCAGACGGATAGCCATGAGGTTGATGTAGTGCAAAGCCAAGTCACGGACCTTGCCACCGGCTACAATAACCTTTAGAGCCATTTCACACATACCCGGCTGCCGGCTACCGGCACCCGCAAAACAGCATTTGGTATAGTAAATCTTATGGGACCTTTCACACGTACCGACCGACGCCGATGCCGGCAGCCGATCACCGGGCAATGCTGCCGGCTTCGCTGACTGCAATAGCCGGCTGCCGGGCCGGTAGATGTTTTCTTTGCTTTCCTGGTCTTAAGTTGGTATCTCCAGTGTACGATATTAAGGTTGCCGGCTACACAGTGCCGGGTATGTGTGAAAGTATACTTATTTGTTGAAAAAACCGGCTAATCGGTGCCGGTGCCGGCCGCCGGGTATGTGTGAAATGGTTCTTACTCCTGCATCTACCATGGTTTTGATTTGCTTTTCAAGAAGATGTAATGAAGACGGTTGTCTTTGGTTTGACGCTTGAATACCATTCCTTAAGAACATCGTTCTTGGTGGAACCACAGCCAAGAATCTTATAAACTCGAGTGTTGTAGCAGTGATATTACCGTAGATTGCTCCTTCTATGCAACCGGTACTTACGAGCGCCTTCCTTTAACATTTGGGATAATTTGTTTACGTCACACAGGACGAATATGGCTCTAGGCAAATGACGCACATTAGAATAATAGTCACACACCACTCCACAACACGCATACAGGGTGTCCCGTAAGTCAACGTCAAGCGGGTACTGGGTGATAGGGTAGCTTGTACCTGTACTGGGAAAAATAATAAAAAAAAAATCTATCTCGCTTGTTTAAGTAATAATACCAATATTTAGAAAAATAATGAAAATCGACACCCTAGGCCACATTTTTAGGTACTGTGGTGACAATTATAATTATTTTGGAGTGTTTTATTTGTTACGTAATCCTTAGTAACCATGCTATTGATTCCAATCAAAAATTCAAAAAAAAATATTGTCAGTTTCGTAAGAAAATGAAGTTCGACTGAGTAATGGTTCAAAAAATTTTTGTAACCTAACTTTGACACTTCATATCACAAAAAAAAATGTACGACTGTACCCTCGGCAAGTTGTTTTAAAAGTTGGCCCATTTCATCAAGATTTTAAAATGGTAAAACACTTGCTACTTATTCCACCGTTAAAAATATTATCAACATTTAAAACGTTTTGGAGCATTTAAAATTCTGCCTTAAAAACTGGAAATTTTCCCTATTGATGTATTCTGAAAAACTTTAATCATAATGAAACAACAGAAAATATTTTAATACAGTTATTTTATTGATAAATCTAAAGCGGGATATACATTGCTCAAATGCTTGTCATGCATGTGAGAGTGTATTAATAATTTTTGTTGACGTTGCATATACACACTTCATGCATGAGTTTTCAATCATTTATTTTTAATTAAATTTCTATGCGAAAATGTGCCTATGCTTGATCAAGCAATCATTCTCAAATATACATTATTTCAATTCTGGCTATCTGATTGAACAAAAATCAAAACTCTTTGATTTTGCCTCAAGCATACACACAATGTATACGTGTTTCATTTTTACTAATACACTCTCTATGCATGACAAGCATTTGAACAATGTATATCCCGCTTAAAGCAAATGCAGGTAGCTGTCGCCGTTTAAATTTTCTGGCAGCTCAAATGGTCCAATTATTTGTCCATTTAAAATTCCCGTATACATATTTACTATAAATTGATATTGAGAGCGTTCTTCACGAATTAAATGCGGATTTTCTTGGTGCCACTCATGTAAATTGTGTAAATTCAAACAACCGTCTTTTTTAAATGTTGATTCGTCAGTCCATAAAATGTGGTTGAGAAATTGCGGGTCTTCACTATTTTTCGCCAACATTGTTCTGCAAAAATCGACTCTGGGACCGTAGTCCCGAGGTAGCAAACTTTGTACACGTTGTACATGGTACGGGTGGTGATTATTTTGTTTTAAAATTCGATGAGCAATGCTTTTTGGTATTTCAGTGGATCTTTCAATCGCACGTACTGAAGCGCTGGGATCACTTTCAATTTCATTTAAAACTACTTCTTCGTTGTGTTCTCGAGGTCTCCCGGCGACGGTGCCGGCCGTACGAGTAGTAGGCAATCGTCCTTGTGAGTATGAAAGGTGTATAGATGAACACACGGTGGTCATTGTGACGCTCCACATTTGGGTACCTTTCGCGATACAATCTGGCGGCGGCAGAGGCATTACGACGGCATTCACCATAGATAATATGCATGTTTGCATATTCTTGAGCTGTGTACAAATACGGCATTTCGCGAAAGTTTTTAGTATCTATTATTATTAGAAAATAACTTACACAATTTTTACTACAATAATCGAGTCCAAGGTAATCGGAAAACAAACGATTACGATAACGGTAAAACAAAAGCCCAAGAAAAAGAGAAGCTGCTAGTAAAGGAAGGAACGTAGCGTACCATATGTAATGTAGATCTGTCTCCCTCTAATTTACGGCAAACAGTGTTTTATTATTAGTATCCCTGTTTATCATACATATCGGTAAAACCGATGTTTGAGTACAAAAATAATTCACCACAATCATTTTAAGTGAATAATACGTAAAACTGACTGTACTGAAATGAGGTCCTTTTTGCAAATAAAAAATCAATGATATTTCTTATGATGGAATAAGTAGCAAGTGTTGTACCATTTTGAAATCGTTATGAAACGGGCCAACTTTTAAAGCAACTTGCCGAGGGTACAGTAGTACATTTTTTTTAAGAAGTGAAGTGAAGTGTCAAAGTTAGGTTAAAAATTTTTTTGAACCATGACTCAGTCGAACTTTATTTTTCTTGCGAAACTGACAATGTTTATTTTTGAATTTTTGATTGGAATTAATAGCATGGTTACTAAGGATTACGTAAAAATAAAAACACCGCAAAATTTGGAAAATTGTGACCACAGTACCTAAAAATGTGGCCTTGGTTAGCGATATTCATTATTTTTCTAAATATTGCTATTATTACTTAATCAAGCGAGGTAGATTTTTTTTTATTATTTTCCCCAGTACAGATACAAGCTATCCTATCACCCAGTACTCGCTTGACGTTGACTTACGGGACACCCTGTATGTTGTTTATTTAATTGTTTTTTGTTTTCCGCAGGGAATTTTTACTACCCGAAGTTTCTTTTGAGTAAACACAAACACGATAATGAAATTGAAATGTTTTTTGTGTTTATGTTTAATTTTAGTTCTGTTTGATTGTTATATCTGTCAAAAATAGACGCGTTCAACTGAAACTTTCTAACGTCACGCTTAAAACTTTGATTAGTTAGATGAGTTGTTTAAAGTGATTAAAATTAACGAAAAGTTAGATATACGGGCTCGCAACTAAATGACTACTTTAACTAGAGCCGGTATTTTTCCTTAAACGAGGACTGTTTAAAATTTTGCGCCAATGAAACTTATGTAAAGTGGTTTTTGGAATTCGTTATGTTTTTCAATAAGCTGGTTTATTGCCTGAAGATGGTCTGAATGGTTGAGAAACCTTCTCTAAATCGTGCTTGCTCTCTTGGTTGTTTATCATTAAGGGCCTCTTTTATTCTTTTGTAGTTTTTTCGAGAAAAGTTTTTAGATGGTGGAAATCAGGCTTATAGTTCTATAGTTGTTTATGTATTATTATGCTCAGTAGTCACTGTATAGGTTTTGTTGATATCTCTTCATTTTGTTGTAGTGTTGGTTCTTTGCTTCATTGAAACTATTCATATATGATAAAACTGCACTGTTAAACATAAGTATACGGTTAAATATAGTCGCATTCATTTGGAAATCCTAGTTGAACAAAACGAGCCAAAAAAACGTTTTACAAAAAAATATTTTATTTGGTCAAGGTTGAGAGTGTTTTGATTACAAAAGGGAAGCTGATGACAAGTTGCTTAACAGGGTGCAAATACGTGGGATCGTTAATTGTACACAAATATACCAAAAAATTCATCAGGTTAAGCTTAAAACTTATACACTCAGTTGATCCAATGAATCACTTTTACCTAAATGGGTCCTATGCTCTTTACCGAGAGGATATGCGTGGCAACCCTGATATCATGCAAAAAGTGGGCAAGTGTATGCAATTTCATTAAATTCAAGCTTAAAACTTCAATTATTGCATAGAATTTTGTTTGAAATAGATTCTTGGCAACACTTAATCAAATACATCAGATATCAGATCCATTGACAAATGCAGTGACGGATACAGGGAAAGGGGGGTTATAAGGCCAAGGGCCCTTTACAAATATTTATTGGAAATAAATAAAAAACGCTAGATGAATTTAATAGTGATCCAAAAAAAAGTTCGGGACTAAACTATTTACATTAAGGTGTATTTTTATCGTAGCCCTAAAGAATTTGGACGGAAGAAACGAGGTGAGAGCTTAACACTGTCATGCCTCAAGAGAATTGAACGAGAAAATGAGGTCGGGGCCAAACTGTTTCCTCGCCCTAAAGGAATAGGACGAACCACAGATTAACAGGGCTAAACTGTCCAGCAAAGTGGTTTTTCTCTAGTCCAAGAAAATTTGACGAACAAACTTAGGTCAGGGCTAAACTCAGGTGTATCAAGTTAGCAGGACAGTTTTCATAATTCGCAATAAAAAGAATGTAGTAATTAGCAATTTTTCCGAATCCCAAAGTGCGATTAATTTTTTTTTTCGTTACTAATTTGCGAAAAATTCATTTTCAACAGATATCCACTTCCGGATTGCTTATATGTAATTTTAGGAAAGGTGACTTACTAACTTGACGTCAAGTTAGCAAGACATCCAATTTTTCGGAATCCGACAGTGCGATTAATTTTTTTAATACATACTTTTTATTCCGAATTATGAAAAGTGTCCTGCTAATTTGATACACCTGCTAAACTCTTTATATGTACTTGTGCATTGTATTTTTTTTCCAAGGGAGTTGTACGAAAAACGCGAGGTCAGGGTTAAATCGTAATATAGCTTGGTCTATATGAGGTCTATATGGGTTGGGTACGAAATCCATAGTGTAATGTTCTACCTAGGTTCGATAGTAAAACATTATTTCCTTTCAATAATAACTTCCACTTATTTACTTTAAAAAATAAACACACTTTATTCCACTTCAAATCGTTTTTATTATTCTCCAATCACAATAGTGTGGAATTTAAAATTTACTTACGGATACACTTTTACTTCTTACTTTACACTATCACTATCTATCAAAATTAAACTGTGTCTACTCGCTCGAAAACACCTCTTTATATAGGAAATTAAATAGTTCTAGTCTTCACTAGTATCCACTGGAATATTCGAGTATATATCCTCCTAGTAGTTTCCATTCCAGTCGCTGACAGATGGAACACTGGAATTGAAACTCAGCTGAATTACAATATGGCGCTGTAAACGGTTGATGGTTTGGTGTTAAGCTTTTCAGATAGATGATGCTGCAAACATTTAGAGGATTTTCTTTTGTTTCAAATTCAAAGTAGTTGGGTAATTATTAAATCGTTACATTGCCCCTCTCTTAGGATTGATCGTCCCGAACAATTCCGTCACTACTTTCACCATTAAAACGATGCAAACGGTCACAATGAACTACTTTTAATTTGCCTCTTACCCCTACGTATACGGTGAACCACAACATTAATTCTTTTGGCAAAAGTGTAAGGGCCTTCCCAGTTTTGTTGGAGTTTTGGTGACAGCCCCTTTTGTCGATGGGGATTATAACACAAGGTCTCCTTCTTGAAATCCAGTCGATGTTGCTCGCTCGTCATATCGTGTTTTCATCCGGTCACTGCATGTTTTTATGTTTCTCCTTGTTCGTTGGTGAATGCCATTATGTTTTTCTTCTTTGTTTTCCTTTACGCTCAAATGCACTGCGCCAGTCTGTTGAATCTGCACTATTCTTTCTTTGTTCTTCGATGATTTTGGTACAGGTGTAGTTTTGATTGTTAGAACACCGTCCGTCGAAACCGTTGACATGACGTCTTTGGCATCATACCCCTTTTGCAGTTGGTATTTCCATAAAAACTAACGACTTATGTAGCCATGATCATCTTCACGTTCTTCGTGTTTACCTTCGACTACAACGCTGTTGCCAATGGTTTTCACCGTTTATTCATTTGGCTTGAAATGGCTGACATCTATGCACACTTGGAATCCATCCTTTCCAACTATGTAGTTTTCTTTGGAATGACCGTTGTCACCTTTTTGCTGAATAGGACTTAATTGCAATGAAACTACTCTCGGCGGATCTTATCGCATGGATACAATCCGAATTTGCAGTTATCTTGTTGGGCAGCCCTCAGTTCTTTGTTACTCAAACCGTAAATGGGAGCGGCTCTTAATCGCTGGATGGGAACAACCTTCTTTTCTTCCTGACGCGTGCAATGCTTGTAGTCTGGTACGCATGGTCTCCTAGGTGGCAATCTGCACTGGCGTTGGAGATATCCGGTCTTGTTGCAATTCCAAAATGCAGGTCTTCTAGTTGGCAATCTGTACTGGTGTTGCAGATGTTTGGTCTTGTTACAATTCCAACAGTCAGGTCTTCTAGGTGGAAATCTGCACTGGCGCTGGAGGTATCCGGTCTTATTACAGTTCCAGCAACGAGCAGGTCTATCTCGCTGGTTTCTTTGGAACGCAGTTCTCTGGCAAGAACATTCCTCAATTTCTAGTTCTCTTACCCGATGGACTCTTTAAGAAGGTTGTTCTGCTGCTTCCATAGTCAGAGCAAAAGCTAAAGCTTCAGGAAGCGTCCGTTTTCCAGCAATTCGAATTGCTCGTTGTAGGTTGATGTCGGATACAGCACAGGCAAAGGCTTCTGTTGCTAATTGGTTAACAATTTAATCTCTTGCTGTTGGATATGCTGGATGTGCCAAGTGTTCGATGTCTGCTTGAAGTTGCTGCAGACTTTCTCCTCTTTTCTGGACTCTGGTATTGAGTTGGACGCGGAAGATTTCTTGTATATGGCTATCTCCAAACCGTTTGTCGATAGCCTGGACAAGAGCACTGAAGTTGCCGTTCTTGTCTGCTGGTATGGTTTGCAATAGTTCTGCAGCAGGTCCTCTAAGGGAAAGCGTCAGAGCTATATATTTGTCTTCGTCATCCATGCCGTTTGTAGCTGCTGCTGCCTCAAACTGCTTCTTGTAGATCGACCAAGAAGTTTGTCCATCAAAGGTTGGTGGATGCATTTCCTTTCGCTTTTGAAAGTCGCCAGAACTTTCTCGAACCTTCATTTTTCTTACGTTATTTAATTCATTAGTAATGCTCTGATTTTTATCATGGACCTTTTCGAACTTTTGCTCTACTGTTAGAAATTGTTTTTCGACACGGTCATCAAGAGAAACAAATTTGTTCTCGAAAGCATAAGCTTACCTTCAAGAAGATTTTTCTGTTCTTCAAAACGTTAGAGGATATTTTTTTCTTGTTTTTCGAGAAGATTCTTTTGCTCACTGCCTTGTTCATTAAATCTTTTCAGAAGAATTTTTTTGTTCTTTTCTTTGCTCTTCAAACTGACCAAGCAACAAATTCATCATATTGCTCATGTCTAAGCTAGGACTTACTTGTTCTTCGGGTATTTCAATCTCAAAGAGAAATATGTCTGGGTTTTCTCCGTGCTGTCTTAACTCTTCTTGCAGGCGGTTCTGCCTTAAGTTCAACACAATTCAATTCATTCACTATTTTACCCATTGTCTCTTTTTATACAGAACACTTCGTAATTAAAAAAAAAAACTATCACTGTTTTTATTATTATTTTTCAAACACTTTTCAGTATAAATATCTGAATGCACAGATGGAATAAGTTTTACTAGTATCGCCTGTGGTCGAAATTCGACAATCTGTATTTATAAGGGTGATTTTTTGGCTGGTTTGGTTTTGGCAACACTGGTTTTGACAGCTGATGTGTGTTTAGTACCTTGTGTCACTGTCAAACAGCTTCAGTTTGATTTGCAATTTAACCATGGATCGTCTTACAAATGAAAAACGCTTGCAAATTATTGAATTTTACTATCAAAATTCGTGCTCGGTTCGAAATGTTCATCGCGCGCTGCTTGTGTTCAGCGATGAGGCTCATTTTTGGTTGAATGGGTACGTAAATAAGCAAAATTGCCGCATTTGGAGTGAAGATCAGCCAGAAGCATTGCAACAGCTACCAATGCATCCCGAAAAAGCCACTGTTTGGTGCGGTTTATGGGCCGGCGGCATTATTGGGCCATATTTCTTCAAAGATGATGCGAATCGCTACCGAGCGATGATAACAAACTTTTTTTTGCCCGAAATGGAAGTTCTTGACTTGCATGATATGTGGTTTCAACAAGACGGTGCCACATGCCACACAGCACGCGAAACAATGGCGCAATTGCGAGGCGAGTTTGGTGAACAGTTAATTTCACGTTTCGGGCCGGTCAATTGGCCGCCTAGATCGTGCGATTTGACACCATTAGATTATTTTTTGTGGGGGTATGTCAAGGCTAATGTCTATAGGGACAAGCCCGCTTCGATTGACGCACTGGAAGCCAACATCCATGCATTCATTCGTGAGATACCGGCCGATATGTGTGAAAGAGTATGCCAAAATTGGACTCAGCGGATGGGCTACCTGAGACGCAGCCGCGGTCAACATTTGCATGAAATTATCTTTAAACATTAAATTGCAAGGTTCAAACTATCGATTCAAATAAATATTTCATTCATTTTTTCGAATTTTTTGTGTTTTTTTTTTTAAAAAAGTTCTAAACCTCTTAAAAAATCACCCATTATATTAATATCTATACTATTTTTTTTTCAGCTTTTGGTGTTGCATGTGTGCGTAGAGTATCCCAATCAGCGTTAGAACCTTACTCCAATCGGAGTAAATTTCCTATAATTTTGAGAAAATAAATCTACTCCACCACTTCGTTTTTTTAGATCTACTCCTTTTTTCCCACACTAAAAAAATCACAAATTCTTTAGCTAAACTATATGAAAGGGCTGTGTTGTTCAGTTTTCTAACCAACTCTGGCTCTGAACGTTTAATTTTAAAATTCTATTCAGTTCTGAAAGTGAATTTGTGTATGTGATTTATTTTGTTTTTGTTAAAAATACAATTTTTGAAGGTTTTTTCTTTTTTTCAAATCTACTGCAGAATTTTCCTATTTACACCACTTTTTTGTACAAATCTGCTCCGAAATTTCACTACTGAGGTTCTCATTCGGAACGAAACAACAAATATTGAGTCTAAGCTACATGCAACACGTTGGAAGTGAACTTTTGGTATGGTACACTACGCTCGGGTGTGACAAACAGCCGTGTGTATCGTGAATTTATTTTTTTAGACTTTGTATGGGGAAACCATAATTAAATATTTACATGTAAGTAGTCGACGGATTCACATAATCTCTTCTGATGGCACTTCTAATTAATAATAGCTTTCAAATGGTATATTTTTTATTGTCGGGCGTTCGGTTTAAGTATATTAAAAAGGGAGTACAACAAAATTGCTAACGTATTAATATAATGATTCCACTTTTCTGACACCAATGTAATGTTCTACCTTGGTTCGATCATAAAACTTATTTCCTTTCAATAATAACGTCCACTTATTTGCTTTGCAAAATAAACACACTTTATTTCACTTCAAATCGTTTTTATTATTCTCCAATCACAATAGTGTGGAATTTAAAATTTACTTCCGGATACACTTTTACTTCTTACTTTACACTATCACATTCAAAATTAAACTGTGTCTACTCGCTCGGAAACATCTCTTTATATAGGAAATTAAATAGTTCAAGTCTTCACTAGTATCCACTGGAATATTCGAGTATATCTCCTTCTAGTAGTTTCCATTCCAGTCGCTGACAGATGGAACACTAGAATTGATACTCAGCTGAATCACAAGATGGCGCTGTAAACGGTTGAAGGTTTGGTGTTTGGCTTTTCAGATAGATGGCGCTGCAAACATTTAGAGGATTTTCTTTTGTCTCAAATTCAAAGTAGTTGGGTAATTATTAAATCGTTACAATACCATTAAAAGTACTGAGCCGTTCGGCATTCTAGCCTTCAAAAGGTATTTTTTTTTCATTAAGGGTATTCATGCAACGAAATAAGTTTATCAATTGTGTAAAAAGATATACATTTGGATAAATGCTGCGTAATTGAATCAGCTGTTCGTCAAACGTCAAACATTTATTTGTGCAAAAAAATTATTATCCGAGAGAATTAAAAAAAAATAAATAAAAAATGCCAAAAATAAGCAAAAAACAGAAATGACTGCAATTATATGAACAAATTGCCTTTAATGATTTACTCATTTTGGAACTATTCGGAAAAAATTATGGTTTGTGCATTTTCTCTTACAAAAGTAAAATCCTTCTAATTAACTTTTAACAATAGATAAACAGAAAGAAAAAGAGGATGCAATTTAAGAAGATCTAACACAAACCATGGTTATGGCTGAGAATTCCAAATACTTGACTTGACTTGACTTGACTTGACGTCACAATGACGTTTGTATAAGTTTATCCAAATAAATTTTTATAAGTATCCGCAGCAAAATCTTTAGATAATTTTATAAAATTTGCGTAAACCATTTCATTTGACAGTTCATTTACCAAAAGATAAACTTATCTAGTGTTTTACGGCGTTGCATGAATCCCCTTATTGTTTATGTTTGTTTTTGTGCTTATTGGTAGATATTTTTTAATTTCAATATTTAAAATAAGTCGAAGGAGTTCATGCTTGAAATCATTGATTTTTAAATATAATTTTATAACATTATATTAAGTTCTTATATTTCGTTTAACCGAATTTAAGGGGTTAAATAGAACTTTGTCAAGAAATTGGACTTAGGTAAATTAGTTGACTGGATAAAAAATGTTCGTTGGGGTTTAGGTACCTGAACTACCTGTTGTTACTTCCAGGACAGATCAAATCAATGGAATGACTTTCCTTGGTGTGATCAACAATCTGGTGGTTTCGGGATCCTTGGGATCGAATTGATCGTTTCTCAACTACACCAATATGAAGGGGTACGTTTAATCGTCGTTCACCTGGTGATGACTGGTCATTGTTCGATTCTGTACTGGAATCAGGTCGAAAAATATCTGCATGGAAAAATAAAGAAAGTGATTCAAGAAGAACATTAAAAGCAATGATGTTAACAAAAGTACCTGCTCCTCTTGCTGATTTCACAGGAACTCTGTATGTAGGCATATTGGAAAATTCTGTACTGGGACTAACACTCGTATCTGATTCAGAGCCACAATGACTTGGGTCGCTGTTAACTCTGATTTGACCCTTGGTGCGGCTGCCATCACTACGACCGGATTTAACGTGGCTTTGCGAAGCTCCAGCCACCATAGTCAGAGATTTACTAAGCGTTGAATCATCTGTAAGAAAAATACATTTAAAGCATTATGACATTATATATTATTATTAATCAAAATTAGACTAAGAAATTGTACCTATACTTTATTTTATTTTTTTTTAAATTAAAAGTGAAAGATTTATCATTTATACTGTAGACTTGCTTGGAAGCTCTTCCGTACCAACTGGAATATTTCGAAACGACAACGAAACTATAGCCTGTCTAAATTTATATAAAAGGTGATGAGATGCAAATCTTTGAATATTCTTCGGTCGTTGCATATTCGCTGCGAATGTTTTGCTTCGGTTTGGGTGAGCCTTAAGTGTTTGTCAATATTTAATTAAAAAAGATTCACACCGTATCAAAATCTAGTATGGTAGTAAAGAGTTCAAAATCTCATTAAAGTAAACTAGATTTCTCATACATTTTAAAATTTGGTAGATTATTCAATTTCGGGATCAATCAAACATTCTTTAAAATACATTTTTTTTGTTTAGCCTATTAGTTTAGCAAAACATGAGACATTAAGGACAAAGATTTGTTTAATAAGTGAACCCAACCCTCTTTTATATAGTACTTTTCAGATTATTTTTTATCTCAAAGAATTTAAGTTTATGTGCTATTTTTCAATGATTCAACGATATTTTGTAATATTATTGCCGAAATTACAAATTTTTGAAAATATATATATTTGTTGTTGTTGAAGTTTAGATCAAGAAACAAGAAGTTCTGTGCTTTGATAATTACAACTTAAAATTTTTTTCAAAAATTTATAAAAACAACTTCTTATTTATTTTTGATTTAAGACTTGGTTTATCGCGGTTCTGAGACATTTTTCAATAAGACACTTTTCGGACTTACCACGATTTTAATTTTTGTATTTTTTATTTCTATTTCAAAAATAAACAATTACAAAAAAACCTAGCCATTCTTTCCCTAGGTCTTAAAAAGCAAAGAATTTGTTCGCCAGGGAAAGTTCAGGTTTTTCAAAAAAAACTCTTAGGGAACTCCAGGGTAAGAGAATCAAAGGTCAGGATTGAGCCTGACACTAAAAATGAAAACGCAATAAAACATTTTGGACAATGCATCGCTTTGACACACTCCTGTGTCCAATCTTAACACCATCTGATATTTCATTTCTTTTAATGATTTTTCCACTCAGCCAGCAGCGGTGGAAAATTGGTCAATGACAATGCCTTGAATTTAGTAAATAATATTTTCTTGCTCTTATTATCGTGTCAGTCATTTTGTTAGAGTAAAGTTTACCGCAACAATGACGGCTGCCGAATACTGGTGAGGTTGAGAGCAACCATCAACCAGTGGTTTATTTAGCCAGCGCTTTCCAGAAGCAACAAAACAGGTGTCCGAAAAAATTTAAATATCGAGAGGACCACTTACATAATTCCCCTTTTACAGCTTTTCACATCTGGTACATTTTGAAAAACAAAACAAATGAATCACTTATTGATACCAAAACATTAGAATCGTGAATTCATAAATAAATGAGTACTCATTAACCAAATACACCTAATCCACACAACGAGTAAAACAAGTTTGGTACATTGCCAACCATCATCTGTTAGTGGGAGAGAACTTGCTCTTCGTCAAAGCGAGGAAAAAAATGAAAATAACCACAATATTCATTCATGTCTTTACTCGGTGTATTCGGTGTGTTTACAACTATTACACTTGTACTTGTTCCTTTTGATTCACGCACTCAAGCTTAGGAGAGCAATCAAACAGTAGATAAGATTAGATTAGATTTTATTCAACCAAAATTTAATTTTATATATCATTGATTATAATTTAGTAGAACTGTGAAAAGTGTAAATCGTTCATTTCAGATGATCGAATCGTTCAAGAATTGATTGCCAAAATGATTCGATCATTTTAATCAATCGATCATTCGATCATTTTCATTCCACTCAATTCACTATTTCATACTGTTCCGATTCGATTTTTGATGTGTAAACATCTATAACGGCGGTAGAGTGAAATAAAAACTTGGACTTTCCTCTGTGTGGTTACGATGTTCCACGTTACATTTGACATTTTGACACCTATCAAATTAAAAGTTTTCTAATGGACCTAGAGAGGTGGGCGTGACACTAAGTAATTTAAACCTCCAAAATCGATTGGCGTACTCCGTTTTTCGATCCGCCGCACAAAAAATGTTGGCATATTTTGACATCTGTCAAACTAAGTGGACTCAGAACGTTGGCCCTGGCACTGAGGTAATAGCCACCTCCTTAATCGATTGGTGGCAATTTTTTTTATTATGGTTTCGATGAAATTCAATCTCCGAATTTAACAAATACTGTACCGATTGTGATCGAGTCCAATCTGACCCATATTTCTTTCTCCGATAAAATATAGTACCTGATACACCCATCTTTGCTTGGGATCTTGAAATGTTATAGCTTACCGTAGGAAAACTTACGCGCAAAACTAAAAAACAAAAAAAAAAATAAACAAACAATTCTGAAATGAAAATGAATCCTTTTATTTTTCTGGAAAAATTGATCCATACAATTTTTGTTCGTATTTCACTCTTCCACCAGTGAAAAATTTATTATCAGGCTAGTGTCTATACCAATTTCTGATATTTCTATGTCGAAATTCTTAGTTTTGTGTGTCGGTGTGGCTATATATTTGTGTTACTTGTGTTATGGAATGGATTTTTGTTTTAATACACCGGTGAAGACACGGGTATGGTGTGCATGGGGCACTTTACATCTTAGTTACGGCCTAAGGCATTTTGGGTGAGAAAAGTTTCCAAAAAATATACGGAAATACGCTAGCAAAAAAGCATTAAATATTAACGTTATAGGTAGGTACTGCCTTCAGTACAGTGGACATTTATATTTGTAGGCGGTGCCGAACCTATTAATTTTGCCGCCCTAGGCAAAAATTGATATTTTGCCACCTCAAATAAAAATAAGATAACGACAACTTTAACATTTACATAGGGTTTTATGTAATAACAATCAAAGGCTTTCGACAAAATACATAAATTTAAAACAATTTGAAACTAAAATGCTGCTCTGCGCGATTTCATTTTTGCAAATCTGGTTGCAATAAAGCATATATTTTTCAATTGAAATTTGCAAGACGGGTTAATCGCTCTTCGAACATTGTTGAGCGAGGTTTTTATAAGCTTAAGTTTCGAGAACCTAGTTTTACCTGATGCAATACTTAAAGGAAACGTTAATAGTATCTTAAAAACCGTTAGTAAATTTAGATACAATTGAAGTTAGAAGAGTGAAGGTAAATAGTATAAATTAACTACTGGAGAAGTTTGGTTAAATTATACTTATTTCATTAAAGAGATCTTGTCAATGCTGTTAATATCATATAATATATAATATGCTGTTAATATCATATAATATATAGTCTTTTAACTTCTTCTTCTTTGAAATATCGCATAGAAATCCAAAATTTTGGCTGAAAATTTGAAAATTGGCAAAGTAAAATTCCGTTATTTTTTATAAAACTTCTTTTATAATCCTGAAGGTTAAAATCTTTAAACAAAGTTCAAGTGTCAGGCTATATAAAATGATTGGGTAAAGGCGAAATCATAATTTCATTTGAAGGATCAATTTTGCAGCTTTTAATGTACGCCTGTATATCAAAAACACTATCTCAAGTAGTCCCCTTATAGTTGAAGAGCCGGCAGCATGTTTTCATACTTTGGGAGTGGATGAATAGCAAACATATGTGTATGAGCTTTAATCTTTAGAAAACCCACTCATATAATTTTTCGAAAATCTGAAATTTCTTATCAACTTTTGCATTTATAAAAAATATAAAATCATTAACACATGGGTAATGTCCTTAGTCTTTACATAACAATTTTTATAAGTAGTCTGAAATTTCATCATAACCTTGAAGATTAGACAATTAGAAACAAAGTTGATTTTTTTCGGTTTTTCATAAAAAAACTTTGTTAAATACCCTTTTAACGAAAAATATTAGCGAAACGTGGGTGGATTTTACTAAAACTAATTTCTAAATTTTTTCTCGCTATTGACAACAAACTGAAAAATTCATCAAAATCCTTAGGTAAAGCCGTTTCCCAAAAACCAAGAAAAAATTAAAATGATCATTGCAGGGGCGGGATTCAGGAATCTTTTGATTTATTATTATTATTAGTTGATTTTTTCGGTTTTTCATAAAAAAAAACTTTGTTAATTACTCTTTTAAGGAAAAATATTAGCGAAACGTGGGTGGATTTTACTAAAACTAATTTCTAAATTTTTTCTCGCTATTGACAACAAACTGAAAAATTCATCAAAATCCTTAAGTAAAGCCGTTTCCCAAAAACCAAGAAAAAATTAAAACGATCATTGCAGGGGCATGATTCAGGAATCATTTGATTTGTGTCCGAGAAATAGAGCCGTTAACGAGAAACCAAGAATTAAGACAATTGGGCGTTGTAGTGGTCGGTTTTTACAAGACCTTGTTTTAAACTTTTTTATCGTTCATTAGTAAAAGAAGTTTAGTACCGTTAAAGCAGTTTCTGATACACCACCAATAAGTGAGAAAAGTTGCAGTGGGTGGATTTTACTAAAACCAATTTCTTAATTTATTCTCACTCACGGAATAAAACTGAAAATATCATCAAAATCTTAAGCGCTGTTTCCGAGAAACCAAGAAATCATTAAAGTAGGTGTGTCAATGGGCGGATTTTCCTTAATCAAACTTTTTCATTTTTTCTTCGTTCATAAAAATTTCATTAAAATAGTTTGAGTCGTTTCCGAGAAACTTAGAAATATGAAAATTAGGCGAGGTAGTTGGCGGATTTTACTTAAAATATTTTTAAAATTTTGTTCTTGCTTTCAAACAAAACTCAAAACAAATAAATGATAAGAATGGGCGTTCTAGTGGGTCGATTTTAATAAAACCAATTTCATAATTTTTGCTCGCCCACGGAAACAAACTCTTGACATTCCAACCAAATCGTTAGAGCCGTTTCAGAGAAACCAAGAAATCATAAAAGTGAGCGTGGCAGTGGGCGGATCTAGATTATGATATTTTTAATTTTATTTCCTTGCTCATAAATACAAATTCTGAAAATTTCTTCCAAATCGTTAGAGCCGTTTTCGAGAAACCAAGATAAAGTGGGCGTGGAAATGGGCGGATTTAACTTAAACTATTTTGTTAATTTTTTTCTCGTGCATTAGAGCAAACTGTGAAAATTGCATCGAAATCGTTTTAGCCGTTTTCCAGAAACCAACTATGTAAAGGGTCCGCCATCTAACGTTTTTTTTTCAACTAGTGCTTATTTCGTGAATGGTAACACTTAGCTCATGTCTGATTTGACAAATAATTAGTTTTATCCTTCCGCTGAACAAATATGGTTGTGTATACGCTTCGCTAAGTGGGCCTGCGATCGACTTAGAGAAGATGCCGATTTTGCCAAAAAAATCATCTTTTCAGATGAAGCTCATTTTGATCTTGGCGGGTAGTAAACAAGCAAAATTGTCGCATTTGGGGCACAGAAAACCCGCACGCATACATTGAAAAGCCCAAAACGAGTCCCTGTTTGGTGCGGATTTTGGTCCAGAGGCATAATTGGGCCATTTTTCGAAAATGAGCGAGGAGTGGCCGTTACAGTCCATGGCGATCGTTATCGGGCCATATTGAACGAATTTTTGTTCACAAGAACTGAAGAGGAGGATATTGGCAACATTTGGTTTCAACAGGACGGCGCTACGTGCCACACAGCCGAAGCTACACTCGATGTTTTGCGCCATTTTAAAAAAAAAAAAAAGTTATTTGGTGGACCCTTTATATGTATACACAGGGTGTCCCGTAAATAATGGATAACCTTGCAACTGGGTAAAGTTGCCTTAAGACCTTTCAGAAAAAAAAATATGAAAAAAATATTGCCCATGTGGCCTCCATGTTATGGCGTTTTTTTCAAAAAATAAAAACAAAATTACGAATTTCCTCAAATATCTGAACACTGCGACCACGAGTGAATGATTCGTATTTTTTTTTTTTTATTTTTATAATATTCTAGAATATTTGTGCTAATAGATAGGTATTCAAATTTAACCCTAGTTGTTGCAGTTTTTTTAATTTTAATTTTTAAAATTAATTGTTTGATACAAAAATGATAAAATATTTCTTTTCAACAAAGTTTGACCATGTTTAAAAAAATTTAAATGTATGAGAGCTTAAGTGGCCAACTATTTTAAAAAATTGTCTATTTAATGTTGTAATTTCTAAAATGGTACAACACACAACAATAACACATTCTCAATAATAACTAATAAAACTAGCTTTTAACATACTGAAAGAGCTTTATATCATTTACTCAAATACAAATTAAGTTACAGTGAATACTCAATTATTAGGCCTTTAAATGTACCTACTATTTGCAAATAATAAGTGGTTAAGTATTTTACTTGATGTTATCAAACCTCAATCCGACTACCATTGCAAACCTCGGCCTTGTTGTTCATCAGGGACCCATGTTATTTAAGGTACAGAAATAGTCACTGACTTTTAAACTGCGATATTTAATAAATAAAAAGAATCGTACAACAAGAGTGTTAATCGGTGTCAATCGTTACGTTATTTATAAATCTTATGGACAAGACTAAAGATATGCCAATTTATAACAGTTATAACAGTTTTTCTCTATTTAAAGTATGAAATATTAACGCGCTTCGCTCGGAAAATAACTATGGTGACCGAAGTAAGCCCAATGGACGTCAAAAAGCTCGTGCTCGGCGCGGCCGCATAAACAGTGCTTTTATAAAATTGGTTTACTATAGAACATTTCACAGTTTACAAGCACAAATCACACAAATTACTACATTTACGTTATGACATGACAGTGTGACTCTTTCTGTACCCTTTGGCTACCGACACCGGCCAAACAGGATTTGGTATAGTAAATCCCGATGCCGGCAGCCGATCGCCGGGCAATGCTGCCGGCTTCGCTCACTGCAATAGCCGGCTGCCGGGCCGGTAGATGTTTTCTTTGCTTTCCTGGGCCCTCATCACGTAAAACTAAAACGATCGAACGATATCGTTTTGAAGATAGCTATCTTTATTTTTCTCTACAGATACGATAGAGATAGCAATGGTGGAAACGATATTGTCCGATCGTTTTTGTTTTACGTGATGAGGGCCCTGGTTTTAAGTTGGTATCTCCAGTGTACGAGATAAGGGTTGTTTTGTGTTTTATGTCAAGTAGACTGGCAAGAAGCGATCGCAGAACTAAACAAATCACTTTACAATTTTACATACACATATCACCACCTGCCGGGTATGTGTGAAAGTATACTTATTTGTTGAAAAAACCGGCTAATCGGTGCCGGTGCCGTCCGCCGGGTATGTGTGAAATGGCTCCTTCTCTCAAATAACATTTCTCCCTCATAAACAACCGGACCGTGGTTTGCACTGGTAGTCGGATTGAGGTTGGCTTACATTAAATGACATACTTTACCACACACACTCTCACACCACACCAAAGACGTTCAGAGAAAGTTGTGATGCAGCACTCATCATGGAAATGATTGATCACGAGGTGATTGCTATGGGGGAGGCAGCATCGTCTCACATGGTGAATGTGATGCGAAATCCGAAAAGGTACAAACAAGAGCCTGCAGAAGAAGATGAAAGGGAGGTGAACAGAGGCCCAAGATCAACTTTCGATCGTAATATTCAGTGCTACACATGTGGTAGGTTTGGTCATATAAGTAAGAATTGTTTTAAACGAAAAAATATGTTTGCTAAGGGAAAATAGTTTGGTAATAATCGAAATAGTATAGGAAATTTGAAAACGTGTTCGGATTCAGAGAGTGACATAGATAACAGTTCAGACAGTTTAAATTACATAAATAATGTAGTAACAGAAGAGAGCAACCCGTTATATATTTATCAGTTAGATTTTGGTAGTGTGCCGTTGTACATAGAATTGGTTTGTGATAACGCGGTATTACAGTTTGAAATTGATACGGGAGCTTGCACTTCGGTAATGCACGTGGATACGTAGGTACAATAATAATTTTAAACATCATGTATTACGTAAGTCTGATGAAAAATTGCATGTTATATCTGGTAGTGTGGTGCATATTGTGGGATATATTGTGGTCACAGTGAAGGTCAGACAGTGCGATGTAAAATGCCAAAGCCTTAAATTGGCTGTAATAGATAGTGGTAAACATTTTACACCTCTTTTAGGACGTCAGTGGTTGGATTGCCTTTTTGCAGGGTGGAGGAACAATTTTTTAAATAAGATTGTCGTAGGTGGTGAGATTAGGGATAAAGCGATTCTAAGTTCGTTAGTAAACAAATATAAAAGTGTTTTTAGTGACAAATCGGAGCCTATTTTGAAGTTTAAAGCTCAAATAGTTTGTGTAGAAAATTGTACACCCATTTTTTGCAAATCATACTCCCTGCCTTTCGGGCTGCGAGAGGCTGTGGACAAGGAATTAGGGTGCACATGCTTTTGTGTCCTCGATTTGCAAGGTGCATATGCACAATTAGAGGTAGCAGAAGATTTTCAGGAAATCTTAACGGTAAACACACACAGGGGTCTTTTCAGGTTCCGTATACTAGGTATTGAATGTGCTGCTGCTATTTTCCAGGCGACTATGGATCAAATATTAAAAAGAATTCGTAATATAAAGTGCTATATTGACGACATTTTAATAGGAGGGAAGAATTTGGAAGAATGTACTTCTATTGTGGAGGAGGTTTTAGGGCGATTCTCTGAATACAATGTTAAGGTTAATAACCAAAAATGTCAATTTTTTAAGTCGGAAATTGAATACCACGGTCACGTTTTGAATTATGAAGGAATTAAACCGAGTAAGGGTAAAGTGGAAGCCGTCGCGTCGAGAAGGCTCCTACTCCCACTGGCTCCTACTCAGCTTCGATCTTATTTGGGACTGATCAATTATTATTAAAAATTCATCCCAAATTTGTCGGCGGAGCTGAAAGTGTTATATGATCTCACAAAAAAGAATGCGAAATTTGTGTGGTACGAAAGTTGTGATCGAGCATTTTTGCGTAGCAAAGAGCTCCTTTTGAATAGTAATTTATAAGTACACTATGATCCACAGAAGGAAATAATTATTCAATGCGACAACAGTCCATACGGCATAGGGGGTGTTTTGTCGCATGTGCTTAATGGGGTGGAGTGACCGATTTTATTTGTGTCCAGTACACTGAATCAAGCCGAGAAAAACTATTCGCACATTCATCGTGAGGCGTTGGCCATCATATTTTCTGTACGAAAGTTTCACAAATATATATATGGTAAGAAATTTACTTTATACAGTGATCATCAGCCTATCAAAGAAATTTTTAGTTCGACAAAATCATCTCCACCTGTCGCAACAGCTAGAATTCAGAGATGGGCAATCTTTTTGAACATGTATCAATACACTATTAAGTACAGAAAAGGTTCACAGATGTCCAATGCTGGTGGACTTTCTCGATTGCCGTTGCCGGTTTCCACCGAACTTGAAAAGTATGTAGTGCGAAGTTAAAAACCATTTGTGGAGGATAACCTAAACTTTGAAGACATAAAAAAAGCTACACTTACTGACCTATTTTACAAGAAGTCCAGGAGATTAGTAAGAAAGGTTGGATAAATATAATTCAGCCACATCTGAAGCCTTATTTCAGTAGGCGAATGGAAATAAATGTGGAAAACTGCTGTCTTTTCTATAATGATAGACTTGTTATTAGTTTCAAGAGTCTTAGAGAACTTCATGACGGCCACATAGGTATAGTAAGAATGAAATTTTATTTTTGGTGGGATGGAATTGAAAAGGATATAGAGGAATATACGCTAATTTTTTGTGAAATTTGTCAATTGTCAAGCAACAAATCTTGTTCAACAGTTACAAAACCGTGGCCAACTTCAAAGTTTTTTTTTGAAAGGATACATTTAGATTTTTTCTTTTTCAAAGGTGAGAACTTTTTAATTTTGGTTGACAGTTTCAGTAGATGGATTGATGTTAAAATTTTGAAAAAACACCTCGGCTAAAAGTTTAATAGTAACATTAAGAACAATTTTTTCTTATTTTGGTCTTCCCCAAACAATTGCCTCGGATAATGGTCCACCGTTCAATTCGGAAGCTTTGTTAGGGTTTCAAATAATGTTAAATATTTGAAAAGCCCCGCCTATCACCCTCAGTCAAACAGGATTGCAGAGAGAGCAGTTCAAACAGTGAAAACTAGTCTGAAAAAGAAGTTATGTGATACATCTTTGGACAAATCGATTTCGCTTAGAAAATACTTGACCAGCTGTGACTGAAATATCGTTACTGAATTATCGCCAAGCACTGTGACAAATAAAATTCCAAATGATATTATATTCAAGTTTAAATTAAAATCTTTAATTGACGATTTGAATCCTAAAATTCGGAAATTGGGCAAGTTTAGTAGCGTGGGGATTAAAGAAAACAATCAAATTTATCCGCATACCATAAGCCAATTGTATTTAAAAATGGAGATAAAATTCTATATAAGATGAAAATTGGATTTAATTATAAATGGTTGCCAGGTGTTGTTATTCGTCAATTAGGCAATGTTATGTATTTGGTAGATGTTGATGGTAATCATCGCTCTGCGCATATTAACCAACTTAGGAAGCATAACATAAAAATAATTCAATTTTCACCATGTAACATACAAACCCAAAGACCAACCAAGGAACAAAGTGGGAAAAGGTCAGACAGCGAGGATTATGAATGTTTGCCTAGATGATCTAGTAGAATCAAACAAAGAAATAAAGAAAGATTTATTTATGGAAAATGATGTTATTATTATTATTTATTGTACTATTCATACTAGAATGTCAGTTTATTAGACTTGACCATTCTTTATTCCGTCAATTTCATTGAATTTTTGAACAACAACTTAAAGGTGCTACCACCAATTGTTTACGAATTAATTTATAATTCGTTTATTTTGGCTAGAGATACAGCTGTTTCAAGGGGTGCCAAGCCAGCTATCATCAGTCTCCTCTTATTAGTGGTGCTGAGCTTTAATCCAATTTTATTATGAAAAACTTTCTACATGCCCATCATAGGGATCGAACCCACGATATCAGATTTGCTCAGTCTTAGAAGCCGTATGCACTACACATTCCGCCGCCTGAGACCACTGACGTCACATATCGAAAATGGGATGTTATTGTTTATCAAATGCATTTGGAGCATCAGCATTTTTCTAAGCGCCTTTAAGTATGCTGTCTTGTTCCGCCTCCATTTTTCTCCATACCTTGTTTCGATAGACTACAATTCGTAGTACGTATCAAAGGGGGAGAGGTTGGAAGATCGGTAACAGACCAGACTATTAAGTTATTATTATTATTTATTGTACTATTCATACTAGAATGTCAGAATGCGGAACAAGACAGCATACTTAAAGGCGCTTAGAAAAATGCTGATGCTCCAAATGCATTTGATAAACATTTGTTACCGATCTTCCAACCTCTCCCCCTTTGATACGTACTACGAATTGTAGTCTATCGAAACAAGGTATGGAGAAAAATGGAGGCGGAACAAGACAGCATACTTAAAGGCGCTTAGAAAAATGCTGATGCTCCAAATGCATTTGATAAACAATAACATCCCATTTTCGATATGTGACGTCAGAGGTCTCAGGCGGCGGAATGTGTAGTGCATACGGCTTCTAAGACTGAGCAAATCTGATATCGTGGGTTCGATCCCTATGATGGGCATGTAGAAAGTTTTTCATAATAAAATTGGATTAAAGCTCAGCACCACTAATAAGAGGAGACTGATGATAGGTGGCTTGGCACCCCTTGAAACAGCTGTATCTCTAGCCAAAATAAACGAATTATAAATTAATTCGTAAACAATTGGTGGTAGCACCTTTAAGTTGTTGTTGTTGTTCAAAAATTCAATGAGAATGATGTTATTTAAAGTATTGCTACGGTTTTAATTTAAGGTTGGGAGAAATATAATGCCTAACTTAAGTACCTACTCTATTTGGTGGTAAAGTAACTGTATTATCAACACATTAGTATTTAACGTTTAAATTGTTGCTATATAGTTTAGTAGTTTTTGAATATTGATTTTGTAAATAATATCTTCATGATTATAGAATATATTATCACTATTATAGAAATTGGAATCATAGTTTCATTTAAGTTGAGAGGAGTGATGTATATGAAGTCTCATCTCTATGGCTATCTATCGATAACTGTCTCCTACACTCTCTTATACTGAACACCTAGTATGTAAGTTAGAGATAAGATATGATTTGTAATGATTTGAATGAATAAAGTTAGTCTTAAGACCTAGCTCAGCGTGTATCATTCTTGGACATATTAAAATAGACATGGAATATCATGCCGTCAGCCTGAGTGGCTTCAATACAATTAAAAAAAAAGTTTAATAGAAGGAACAATTATTTAAAAAAAGGTATTCATATTGAACAAATATACTATATTTGAATTGTGAGTATTTTTATTTCAAATTTAGAAAACAAATTTATATTACAACCAGTTAAAACATTATATATTTTCAGATTCGAAAATTAACAATTTAGCTAAAACGAAAATATCAAATACTAAAAGTATTCATTAATTATTTTGAAACTGAGCAAATAAATTTGGATTAAAACCAGTTATATAAATTTTCAGATTTAAATATTTAAAGACTTTAAGATAAGTAAACCAAAAATATCAAATACTTAAAGCATTCATTAATTATTTTGAAACGATAAAGGGTTTTTCAACAGGGACGCTACAAAAGTAGAGCAACAGGGACAGCAAACGACGCCATATTTCTTGCCGCTCTTTTGACATTTCTCTTAAGTAAGGTTTGCCATTTCATGATGGAAAGATATACGAGTCAACAACGAGTCAAAATTATTAAAATTTACCACCCAAATTCGGAGTCAGTGGCCTCAACATCAAGAGCGCTACGTCCAATTTTTGGTCGTCATAATCGTCCTAGCAAATCAACAATTGAGCGTCTAGTGGAAAAATTTGAATCCACAGGCACAGTACAAAATGTTCCCGTGCCAGTGAGATAAAAAAGTGCCCGTAGTGTCGAGAATATTGCTGCCGCTGACGCTTCAGTTGCAGAAAGCCCAAATGTGCCTCTCACACGTCGTTCTCAAGCGTTGGGCATCTCTGTGACGTTGTTGTGGCGAATTTTGCGAAAAGATCTTGGCCTACATCCTTACAAGATTAAATTGACACAAGAACTGAAGCCGCCTGACCACCAGAAGCGTCGTATGTTCGCGTATTGGGCTGAGCAACAACTTGAAAATGATTCGGATTTTCATCGAAAAATCATCTTCAGCGATGAGGCTCATTTCTGGCTGAATGGCTTCGTCAATAAACAAAATATTCGGTATTGGTCAGACAGTAATCCACACGTACTCCATGAGTCATCATTGCATCCCGAAAAAATTACGGTTTGGTGTGATTTATGGACCGGCGCGCGGCGTCATTGGGCCGTACTTCTTCCGTGATGATCAAGACCGGCACATTAATGTGAATGGGGATCGCTACCGATCAATGATAACCGAATATTTTTGGCCCCAATTGGATGATATGGACTTGGAGGACATGTGGTTCCAACAGGACGGCGCCACAAGCCACACAGCGAATGTCACAATCAATTTATTGGAAAACAAGTTTGGAGAACGTGTTATCTCACGAAATGGTCCAGTCGCTTGGCCCCCTCGGTCGTGCGATTTGACGCCTTTAGACTATTTCCTGTGGGGCTACGTCAAGTCTATGGTCTATTCCAACGTGCAAGCGACGATTGATGAACTTCGTACGGATATCGAACGTGAAATTGCAGCAGTATCGGCCGATTTATGCTTGAAAACTATAGAAAATTGGTGGCCATGCAAAAGAAATCGAGTTCCATACATAATGGCGGTCAGCCATCAGCCGAATAAGGGGAATAACATGTAGCATACGAAAGATGCACATGCCGTAACTATTCGGGACTGGTGGAAGTGTGATCATAGCCTCTTCGCGGCGGCCGCTAGAAACAAGGCTTTAAAAAGGTTTGGCTAATATGATCGGGCTGGGCCCGTATCGAGTAAGACTAAGGCTAGGCGCGCACATGCAACTAAACAGTTTGGTTGCGATTTTGAGCACTATGGGATTATATGAGAGTCCGCGCACATAAACCGGCGGACTCTCATATAATCCCGAGTGCTCAAAATCGAAACCAAACTGTTTAGTTGCATGTCCGCGCCTGGCCTAAAGCGATCGCTTTATTAAGTGATTGTCGTTTTAAGAGAAAGCTACCGTCAAAGCGACAATCAAAAAAATTGATAATCAACTATCACCTTAGCCGATTCCACCCCTGGTTCCACAGGTTGGCAACAGGTTAATTCCCTGTTTCGTAAAACTAAAAGAATTTCGAGACCTACAACAAGCCTCGGAAACGGACTGATCTCACGACGACAACCCACGCAAATAAAACGGATTTACGAATTTTCTCATGGAACGTACGATCGCTCTCTAGAGCTCGAGCTGCTCAGCAGCTAGCCGATGCCCTGTCAAAATATAAAGCTGACATAACAGCACTACAAGAAATGGACAGGGAATGGTGTTCTGCAGAAGAAAGATTATGACTTATATTACAGCTGTCATACAAAACACCATGTGCTTGGGGTAGGCTTCCTAGTCGGCGAAAAAATGAAGTCTGCCATCATCGGCTTTAACGCTATAAGCGAAAGGCTTTGCACCCTTCGCGTGCTAGGCAAATTTAAGAACATCAGTCTCATTAACGTTCACGGGCCTACGGAGGAGTCCTCAGACGAAGAAAAAGAGACTTACTACGAACTAGTCGAGAGAGCCCTCAATGCTGATGACGGTACGAACGTACCGAGGTGCCAATATCGACTCGGATCACTATCTTGTTGGTATGGTTTCCCGAGGGCGGATTGCCTTGCGAAGACGTATTGCATCCGCCGATCAGGTTCGAATCAACACGGCTGCTCTGCGCAATGTAAACACCAGTAACACCTTTGGTAATGCGTTAGGACTCGCCCTAGAACTGGGTAGAGTAAGTCCTGGAGCCAGTATGCTGGGCGTAGATGAGAAGTGGACACACCTTAAGAATACTGTCATTAGTACTGCCAACTCCATCTTAGGCAGCAGTCGTAGAAATCGGAACGACTGGTTTGATGATGAATGCAAGCTAGCGACTGAACGTAAGAATGTTGCGTACCGAGCAATGCAACAATCTCATAGAACGTGGGCACGCGAAGACGAATATAAAGAGCTCAGAAGAATTGAAAAACGGCTTCACAGACAGAAAAAATCAGCCTGGGAGAAGAACATAATCTGTGAAATAGAGAAAAGCCGAAAGCGAGATCCGCACCAGGCGCGGAAGTTCTATCAATCCGTCCGAAACATGACGCAGTACACACCACGCTGCACATACTGCAAGGACGGAGAGGGAAATCTGATCACCGATCCTCAAAGTATACTGGAGCGATGGGAAGTGTACTTCAATGAATTGCTAAATGGTCAGCTCACTGCAGAAGTGGAGGCTCCACTACTTCAAGAAAAGTACCCTATGTTGCCGCCACCAAGCACAGAAGAGGTTGAGAAGGCTATAGGCCCGCTAAAGAAAAACAAAGCCCCGGGAGCCGATGGTATACCAGCCGAACTATTTCAACACGGTGGGCCAGCTTTACGTCAAGCAATTCATGAGATTATAGTGCACGTGTGGGAGCATGAAGAAATTCTAGAAGACTGGCGAAAAGGTATAATTTGCCCCATACATAAGAAGGGAGATGTCACAACGTGCAGCAATTATAGAGGTATCACGTTGTTGAGTACCGCCTATAAGATACTCTCCTCTATCCTACAAGACCGGATAACCCCATACGCTAAAACCATCATCGGACAATATCAGTGTGGTTTCATTCCAGGCAAATCAACAACTGATCAGATCTTTACCCTTAGGCAGGCGATGGAAAAATGTCTAGAATTTAACATCCCAACATACCATCTGTTTATAGACTTTAAGGCCGCCTACGATAGCATAGCCAGGGTAGAACTTTACAAAGCCATGAGAGAATTCGGCATCCCAAATAAATTGATACGACTATGTAGGTTGACCATGACCAACGTAACAAGCCAAGTAAAAATAGCCGGATTGCCATCCAAACCAATCAACATCTTTAATGGACTCCGACAAGGGGATGACTTGTTGAAGGAGGCCAGGACCGGACCCCGGTTGTCGAGCCGACGATGATGATGATACATAATGGCATCGAACGTACTTTCAAAGGAATAAAGAATTTTATTGATATCCAAAACCATTTTTGTTTTATTTAAAAAAACTTTTGTAGCGCTCTTATTGAAAAACCCGATATAACACAAGGATGTCGCATCCAGTACAAGCAAAGTGAACCCAAAATAAAACCAAAGATAATATAATACCAAGATGTCGCATCCAGTACAAGCAAAGTAAACCCAAAATAAAACCGTCCGTATCTGATATTGGATACAACAACATGTTGCGAAATGTTGCATTGGTCAATTTAAAGAGCGAGAGCGAAAAATCTCTCTGGAAACAATTTCAAATTTGAAATCTCTTCAAAATGCATATGTCTCAAGGACAAAAAAATGTTTTCGTTGTTTTTTTCTTTCGCTTTTTTTTAGTTTTTTGCTTATTATTTTTTGTGATGATGATGATGGTGGGTATCTGTATAGATAGACATGCAATAACATTTTTGTTCCTTCATCGCAAATCGCGATCCTCGTTAAAGGTAGCAGGGATTTTCTATTGGTTTTATTTATTTTTGTGAGGTTGTTTTGTAGGTATTCCTTGAGAAATTAAAAAAATAATTTTCATTAATTTATTAAGGTACAGGTGAATTCATAACTTGTGAGGAAAGCTGATTTATAGTTCGGTTGGTGTGAAATGTGTATGCACCGATTTAACAAGATACATTTTTGCAATGGTGTTATATGTGGGTAGGTACCTAGGTACTTCTGGTTTTTTTCTTTAATTTTTCATTCGTCTCGATCGTTGGCAAGAATTTTTGTTTGTATTGGTTTTTGATCATATATGTATATTTAACTTTTGATAATTTCAAATTGGGCTTAATGATCGATATGAAAAAAATGCAATCAATTAAAAAACTAATTCATTCTTTTTCCCAACGTTTCTCCGGTTTTTTCCGGCTTCATCAGGGGGTTTGATTTATTAGTTCTTAAAGAAACAATTGACAATGAAATGTTTGGTGAATAAAAAACTAATAATAATTTGTACATTTAAATAATTTAAACAATTTGATAACTATTGCACTTACTTTTGTTGTTAATAAATTACATTTAGGAACAATTTATATAAAATAAAATAAAAATAAACTTTTAAAACTTTACAGAAAATTAAACACTTCATATTGGCAAATGCAAACTTGAAGAATATTAACTTATATTAGATTATGATATGGCAACACTGTATACAGCGCTTATGTCATCAATGTCCTCTTTGTGGTTCATCGTTACATTCATTTTTTGTTGGACACGAAGACTTTCTAGGGTGAACCTTGTGTTCATTCTTCTTTCTCTATCTAATATTTTGACGTTTTCAAAATCTGCATTGTGTTGATGATCTAGCACAAAAACACTCTATATGAAGATACCAATCTTTCGTACGTATCACCCTCCAAAACCCATTTGTTTACATTGTTGTTTTTGTAATTTCGTTTTGTGTCCATGAATAGATGTGAATTGCAACAACAATTTAACGGGGTGGGATTGTTCTGTTTTCCCAGAACAACCATTTTGTATGTGCAAATAACGCAGCCATCTTTAAAAAAATTTCAACTCACCAGCTTTTCAACATGAAAATGGCGGATGTTAGGTGGGATGTCGGGATGTGTTGAAAAAAACACCAATTTAATGGTGCTAAGTCTGCTATTACACTACGAATTTCACGTGATGAAACTTCTTTTAATTTTTCTTTGAAAATTCATCCTGTAAGTAGTTCGCTGTTACACAATGATTTTTAAATCTTTGGCATTTAACAGAAAAGTCTGTATTAAAATAAATAACGTGATAAGTTAGAATTTATACATTGAAATTTCGGTCATCGATAGTTTTCTATTGGTTTCGCATATACATAGCATAAAGGCTGTCCCAAACCGAAGCGAAACTTTCGCGCGAATATGCGACGACTGAATATAGTTCGAAGATTCGCATCGCGCCAATGTGGGTGCTCCCATTAATCTCCATGTAAATAAATTAAGACAGGCGAAAGTTTCGTCGTCGTTCTGAAGTATTCGCTTTGGTTTTGGAGAGCCTCAATGCTCTTAAAAGCCGTGTTTTTTTTTGCAAGCCCGGAGGGATTTGGTTAAAAAGAAATGATATTGGGGATTATCTATCGACGCCATCACAGAAAAAAATGGAGTTTCCATAAAAACTATTGATTAGAAGTACATATGCAATTAACGCCGTTAAAACAGTTTAGCCCCGAAAATTATGTGCTCTATGTACGCTATGCCTGTAGGGGATTAGTTGTTGTTGATTTTAACATGTAAATTCCTTAGCCCCGACGCGACAGTTTTTTTCGATCAATTTCCTCCAGGCTTGCAACGAGACATGCCAATTTATAACAGTTATAACAATTTTTGGCCATTAAAAGCGGGCGTACGTTTACGCGCTTCGCACTACTTAAAAAAAAAACTTTATGTGATTGAATTATTCCCACCGGCGGAGGACCCTGGCCCTGCGGGGCCGCATAAACAGTAATTTTATAAACAAAAACTGTTATAATTGGCATGTCTAGTCACTTCCTGCAAAAAAACACTTCTAAAGTTGTCTTACAACAGTTGCGTTGATTCTCTGGTTTCTCATTCGTTTTTTTTTTGTCATGTTCAGAGTCTGTTTCAATAATTCGAGAGCGAAATACAATACCAAACAATCGTAGAAACAAAACAAATAATGACAAAAGACAATCGAATATACTTAAATTGATTATAAATTTTCACTTTCAATTTGTTTCCACAAACTTATGCTTATAAGGTTGGGTTAGCACTTGATAACTCGTTGCTCCTTTTATTATACTTTTTGAACATACCCATTGAAACTCGTAAATAACCGACATTTTGGTGGTGAATGTACTTTTACTGCATGTGTGTGCAAATAAAGCGTGGTGGATGTACGCTTGCTGCATATGTGTGCGTGTTTCTCTTGAATTTCCCCTATATGAGCTTGTAGGCAAACTCGGATGACAGCCGAGATTGGTATCTTCATATAGAGTGTTTTTGATCTAGCATATGTTGTGAGATTGCTGTAGCTGTCTTCTTTTTCCTTATGTCAGCTTCATGTTCTGACAATCTCACTCCTAATGCGCGTTTTGTTGTTCCAATATATATTTGTTGACAAGTTTCATTAGAATTTCCTTTGCATGGGATTTCATACACGACGTCATGTTGCTCGGATATTTTGATGGGTGGTTTGGTGCTAGTGAATATTGTGTGTAATGTGGAGTTAGGTTTGTGTGCGAATGTTGTTTTTCTCGATCAATTTCTATTGTTTGGTTGAGGGAGAGGTTATCAGTAAGGAGTGGGATGAATGTGAGGGAGAAGTATTTGGGGTTGCCAGGTTTACTTTTTGTGATATTGTTTTTATTGTTTTTATTTTGTTTTTGATGTAATTTGTTATTGATGAGATCGGTTATAATTTTGTTAGGAAAGTTGTTCCTTTGCAGAATTTCTCTAATTATTTTTATGTTTTCATCATGAAAATTAGTGTCACTGATGTCGATGACTTTATCTTTAAGATTTTTTGCTGTGTTTACTTTATATTTCATTGGTTGTGTAAACATAAAATTTATTATTCTACCCGATGACGATGATGTAACGATGAACCACAAAGAGGACATTGATGACATAAGCGCTGTCTACAGTGTTGCCATATCTAATAAATTAATATTCTTCAAGTTTGCATTTGCCAATAAGAAGTGTTTAATTTTCTGTAAAGTTTTAAAAGTTAATTTTTATTTTATTTTATATAAATTGTTCCTAAATGTAATTTATTAACAACAAAGTAAGTGCAATAGTTATCAAATTGTTTAAATTATTTAAATGTACAAATTATTATTAGTTTTATATTCACCAAACATTTCATTGTCAATTGTTTCTTTAAGAACTAATAAATCCAAACCCCCTGATGAAGCCGGAAAAAACCGGAGAAACGTTGGGAAAAAGAATGAATTAGTTTTTTAATTGATTGCATTTTTTTGATATCGATCATTAATACCAATTTGAAATTATCAAAAGTTAAATATATATGATCAAAAACCAATACACATAATAGTTAATCGGTGGGCCTGCCGTAACATATACCTAACAACATACATATTATTTCTCAAGAACAAATACAATGAAAGGTTTTTTTAAACATATCAAATACAAATATAACAATAACACTTGTCTTACATTAAAACACTATTGTAGACAAAAGAAAGTACTAGCCAAACACAAAGAAAGACTCAAGTTTTAACTCTCATGCAAAGATTATGAAATTATTCCAACACATCTAAAAAGCATAACATCTAAATTAAACAAACAGTTCACTACAGAGACAACGAAACAACAACTACAAAAAACAGAACACATTTTTTTGCTTAAACTTTTAAAACTGGAAATTAAACAAACACTAATAACCATCAAAACAACAGAAAAGACAATATTTCACACAGACATCGAAATGAAATCCATACTTAATAATACTGAATATAATTCTTTCACATCGAAACAAATACAAACCTATAATCATATTAGAAAACTAACACAAACAACACAACTCTCTAAATTTGAGAAGCTTAAAATAAAACAAATTATAAGTTACGGTATCATCTTCAATGAGAGTTGGTTCGAAAACAAAACAAAAGTTGAATTCCCAAGAGAAAGCCAATGGCTTCTCTCTGTTGATAAGAAATTTGCTCTCCCAATTACTAAAGCTAATTTCTCTGCTATACATGTAATAGCAGAATTAGAACAATGCATACAAACTATAGAAGACAAAAAACAAAAAGAGATTGCCAGATCTAAATTTTCAAACAAAATTACAACTTTTAAAAGAAAAATCAAAAATACCCCAAAAGAAAAATTCATTCTGAAAACTTTTGAAAACACTCAAGAAATTTTTAAAAAACATAGAAAAGAAACAGTAATTACCAATTCAGACATAAGTAACAAAACAGTCGTTATGTATAGAGATGATTACAACCAAAAAATGAACCAATTACTTGATGATAAAAAGACATATAAAACAATAAGAACAGATCCCACATCAAAACTTCAGACTATGAACCAAAAATTAGTCAATGATCTATATAAACAACAATACATTAACTTGAGCGAAAAGATAAAACTATCATGCTCTGCACCATCGGCACCAGTGTTATATGGTCTTCCTAAGATTCATAAGCCTAACTTACCTCTTCGCCCAATAGCAGCTTCCACTAATGTTCCCTGTTATGGATTATCTAAATATATCGGCAAAATACTCAAAAATACAATCTCGGAAGAATTAAACATAAAAAAGTCTTTTCAACTTAAAGACAAAATGAAAGAGATATCATTAGAAGAAGATGAAGTACTTGTTTCTTTTGACGTAGTGTCACTTTTTACCAATATACCTACGTACACAGCCATTAAAATCATAATGCAAAAATGGGAAATTCTGAAAGAACATACCAAAATAACAAAAAAAGATTTTCTAAAAATACTACAGCTTTGTTTAACAGACAATAATTATTTCAGATACGAAAATATGTTTTATAATCAGACATTTGGTATGCCTATGGGCAACCCACTTTCTCCAACCATCGCAGATATCGTATTAGACCATTTATTAAACGATTAAATGGACGAACTACTAAAATGCAATACAAAAATAAAGTTCATAGCTAAATACGTAGATGATATAATTGCAGTCGTCAAAAACTCAGAAACGAACATCATACTCAAAACACTGAATGAGTACCACACCAAGTTAAATTTTACCCTTGAAATAGAAAATGAATATATGATTCCATTCCTAGATGTAAAACTAATCCGTCAAAACAACAGAATAATTTTTGATTGGTACACCAAACCCATGTCATCGGGTAGAATAATAAATTTTATGTCTACACAACCAATGAATTATAAAGTAAACACAGCTAAAAATCTTAAAGATAAAGTCATCGACATCAGTGACACTAATTTTCATGATGAAAACATAAAAATAATTAGAGGAATTCTGCAAATGAACAACTTTCTTAACAAAATTATAACCGATCTCATCAATAACAAATTACATCAAAAACAAAATAAAAACAATAAAAACAATATCACAAAAAGTAAACCTGGCAACCCCAAATACTTCTCCCTCACATTCATCCCACTCCTTACTGATAACCTCTCCCTCAACCAAACAATAGAAATTGATTGAACTTTATGTGATTGAATTATTCCCACCGGCGGAGGACCCTGGCCCTGCGGGGCCGCATAAACAGTAATTTTATAAACAAAAACTGTTATAATTGGCATGTCTAGTCACTTCCTGCAAAAAAACACTTCTAAAGTTGTCTTACAACAGTTGCGTTGATTCTCTGGTTTCTCATTCGTTTTTTTTTTGTCATGTTCAGAGTCTGTTTCAATAATTCGAGAGCGAAATACAATACCAAACAATCGTAGAAACAAAACAAATAATGACAAAAGACAATCGAATATACTTAAATTGATTATAAATTTTCACTTTCAATTTGTTTCCACAAACTTATGCTTATAAGGTTGGGTTAGCACTTGATAACTCGTTGCTCCTTTTATTATACTTTTTGAACATACCCATTGAAACTCGTAAATAACCGACATTTTGGTGGTGAATGTACTTTTACTGCATGTGTGTGCAAATAAAGCGTGGTGGATGTACGCTTGCTGCATATGTGTGCGTGTTTCTCCTGAATTTCCCCTATATGAGCTTGTAGGCAAACTCGGATGACAGCCGAGATTGGTATCTTCATATAGAGTGTTTTTGATCTAGCATATGTTGTGAGATTGCTGTAGCTGTCTTCTTTTTCCTTATGTCAGCTTCATGTTCTGACAATCTCACTCCTAATGCGCGTTTTGTTGTTCCAATATATATTTGTTGACAAGTTTCATTAGAATTTCCTTTGCATGGGATTTCATACACGACGTCATGTTGCTCGGATATTTTGATGGGTGGTTTGGTGCTAGTGAATATTGTGTGTAATGTGGAGTTAGGTTTGTGTGCGAATGTTGTTTTTCTCGATCAATTTCTATTGTTTGGTTGAGGGAGAGGTTATCAGTAAGGAGTGGGATGAATGTGAGGGAGAAGTATTTGGGGTTGCCAGGTTTACTTTTTGTGATATTGTTTTTATTGTTTTTATTTTGTTTTTGATGTAATTTGTTATTGATGAGATCGGTTATAATTTTGTTAGGAAAGTTGTTCCTTTGCAGAATTTCTCTAATTATTTTTATGTTTTCATCATGAAAATTAGTGTCACTGATGTCGATGACTTTATCTTTAAGATTTTTTGCTGTGTTTACTTTATATTTCATTGGTTGTGTAAACATAAAATTTATTATTCTACCCGATGACGATGATGTAACGATGAACCACAAAGAGGACATTGATGACATAAGCGCTGTCTACAGTGTTGCCATATCTAATAAATTAATATTCTTCAAGTTTGCATTTGCCAATAAGAAGTGTTTAATTTTCTGTAAAGTTTTAAAAGTTAATTTTTATTTTATTTTATATAAATTGTTCCTAAATGTAATTTATTAACAACAAAGTAAGTGCAATAGTTATCAAATTGTTTAAATTATTTAAATGTACAAATTATTATTAGTTTTATATTCACCAAACATTTCATTGTCAATTGTTTCTTTAAGAACTAATAAATCCAAACCCCCTGATGAAGCCGGAAAAAACCGGAGAAACGTTGGGAAAAAGAATGAATTAGTTTTTTAATTGATTGCATGTTTTTGATATCGATCATTAAGACCAATTTGAAATTATCAAAAGTTAAATATATATGATCAAAAACCAATACACATAATAGTTAATCGGTGGGCCTGCCGTAACATATACCTAACAACATACATATTATTTCTCAAGAACAAATACAATGAAAGGTTTTTTTAAACATATCAAATACAAATATAACAATAACACTTGTCTTACATTAAAACACTATTGTAGACAAAAGAAAGTACTAGCCAAACACAAAGAAAGACTCAAGTTTTAACTCTCATGCAAAGATTATGAAATTATTCCAACACATCTAAAAAGCATAACATCTAAATTAAACAAACAGTTCACTACAGAGACAACGAAACAACAACTACAAAAAACAGAACACATTTTTTTGCTTAAACTTTTAAAACTGGAAATTAAACAAACACTAATAACCATCAAAACAACAGAAAAGACAATATTTCACACAGACATCGAAATGAAATCCATACTTAATAATACTGAATATAATTCTTTCACATCGAAACAAATACAAACCTATAATCATATTAGAAAACTAACACAAACAACACAACTCTCTAAATTTGAGAAGCTTAAAATAAAACAAATTATAAGTTACGGTATCATCTTCAATGAGAGTTGGTTCGAAAACAAAACAAAAGTTGAATTCCCAAGAGAAAGCCAATGGCTTCTCTCTGTTGATAAGAAATTTGCTCTCCCAATTACTAAAGCTAATTTCTCTGCTATACATGTAATAGCAGAATTAGAACAATGCATACAAACTATAGAAGACAAAAAACAAAAAGAGATTGCCAGATCTAAATTTTCAAACAAAATTACAACTTTTAAAAGAAAAATCAAAAATACCCCAAAAGAAAAATTCATTCTGAAAACTTTTGAAAACACTCAAGAAATTTTTAAAAAACATAGAAAAGAAACAGTAATTACCAATTCAGACATAAGTAACAAAACAGTCGTTATGTATAGAGATGATTACAACCAAAAAATGAACCAATTACTTGATGATAAAAAGACATATAAAACAATAAGAACAGATCCCACATCAAAACTTCAGACTATGAACCAAAAATTAGTCAATGATCTATATAAACAACAATACATTAACTTGAGCGAAAAGATAAAACTATCATGCTCTGCACCATCGGCACCAGTGTTATATGGTCTTCCTAAGATTCATAAACCTAACTTACCTCTTCGCCCAATAGCAGCTTCCACTAATGTTCCCTGTTATGGATTATCTAAATATATCGGCAAAATACTCAAAAATACAATCTCGGAAGAATTAAACATAAAAAAGTCTTTTCAACTTAAAGACAAAATGAAAGAGATATCATTAGAAGAAGATGAAGTACTTGTTTCTTTTGACGTAGTGTCACTTTTTACCAATATACCTACGTACACAGCCATTAAAATCATAATGCAAAAATGGGAAATTCTGAAAGAACATACCAAAATAACAAAAAAAGATTTTCTAAAAATACTACAGCTTTGTTTAACAGACAATAATTATTTCAGATACGAAAATATGTTTTATAATCAGACATTTGGTATGCCTATGGGCAACCCACTTTCTCCAACCATCGCAGATATCGTATTAGACCATTTATTAAACGATTAAATGGACGAACTACTAAAATGCAATACAAAAATAAAGTTCATAGCTAAATACGTAGATGATATAATTGCAGTCGTCAAAAACTCAGAAACGAACATCATACTCAAAACACTGAATGAGTACCACACCAAGTTAAATTTTACCCTTGAAATAGAAAATGAATATATGATTCCATTCCTAGATGTAAAACTAATCCGTCAAAACAACAGAATAATTTTTGATTGGTACACCAAACCCATGTCATCGGGTAGAATAATACATTTTATGTCTACACAACCAATGAATTATAAAGTAAACACAGCTAAAAATCTTAAAGATAAAGTCATCGACATCAGTGACACTAATTTTCATGATGAAAACATAAAAATAATTAGAGGAATTCTGCAAATGAACAACTTTCTTAACAAAATTATAACCGATCTCATCAATAACAAATTACATCAAAAACAAAATAAAAACAATAAAAACAATATCACAAAAAGTAAACCTGGCAACCCCAAATACTTCTCCCTCACATTCATCCCACTCCTTACTGATAACCTCTCCCTCAACCAAACAATAGAAATTGATCGAGAAAAAACAACATTCGCACACAAACCTAACTCCACATTACACACAATATTCACTAGCACCAAACCACCCATCAAAATATCCGAGCAACATGACGTCGTGTATGAAATCCCATGCAAAGGAAATTCTAATGAAACTTGTCAACAAATAAAGGGTGATTTTTTAGCTGGTTTGGTTTTGGCAACACTGGTTTTGACAGCTGACGTGTGTTAAGTACCTTGTGTCACTGTCAAACAGCTTCAGGTTGGTTTGCAATTTAACCATGGATCGTCTTACAAATGAACAACGCTTGCAAATTATTGAATTTTACTATCAAAATTCGTGCTCGGTTCGAAATGTTCATCGCGCGCTGCTTCCATTTTATGATCGGCATTCTCGACCTTCTGAGCAGTCTATTCGGAAGATTGTGACCAAATTTCGCACCAAATTTACTTTGTTGGACATTAAACCACCAACACGTTTACGTACTTTGCGTAGTGAAGAAAATATTGCGGCCGTATCAGCTAGTGTGACAGAAGACCGCGAAATGTCGATTCGGCGCCGTTCCCAGCAGTTAGGCCTTTGTTACAGCACTACGTGGAAAATTTTGCGGAAGGATTTGGGCGTAAAGCCTTTTAAGATACAGCTGGTGCAAGAACTAAAGCCAGCCGACCTACCACAACGCCGAATTTTTGTGTGAATGGGCTCTTGGAAAGCTGGCCGAGGATCCGCTTTTTTATCGAAAAATTGTGTTCAGCGATGAGGCTCATTTTTGGTTGAATGGGTACGTAAATAAGCAAAATTGCCGCATTTGGAGTGAAGATCAGCCAGAAGCATTGCAACAGCTACCAATGCATCCCGAAAAAGCCACTGTTTGGTGCGGTTTATGCGCCGGCGGCATTATTGGGCCTATTTCTTCAAAGACGATGCGAATCGCAGCGTTACTGTCAATGGTGAACGCTACCGAGCGATGATAACAAACTTTTTTTTGCCCGAAATGGAAGTTCTTGACTTGCATGATATGTGATTTCAACAAGACGGTGCCACATGCCACACAGCACGCGAAACAATGGCGCAATTGCGAGGCGAGTTTGGTGAACAGTTAATTTCACGTTTCGGGCCGGTCAATTGGCCGCCTAGATCGTGCGATTTGACACCATTAGATTATTTGTTGTGGGGGTATGTCAAGACTAATGTCTATAGGGACAAGCCCGCTTCGATTGACGCACTGGAAGCCAACATCCATGCATTCATTCGTGAGATACCGGCCGATATGTGTGAAAGAGTATGCCAAAATTGGACTCAGCGGATGGGCTACCTGAGACGCAGCCGCGGTCAACATTTGCATGAAATTATCTTTAAACATTAAATTGCAAGGTTCAAACTATCGATTCAAATAAATATTTCATTCATTTTTTCGAATTTTTTGTGTTTTTTTTTTAAAAAAAGTTCTAAACCTCTTAAAAAATCACCCGTTAGAATCGTGAAATATGAAGCCATGTATTTGTTGGTATAGGGCTTAGAGAGGAAGACGTATCAGTACCGATTATTTTCACATCTATTTTAGATTTAGAATTTTTATTATTTTTATTATTTTGCACTGAAACACATTCCATGCGAACTATTTTTTCGATATCTTCATTGTTAAATGAAGTTATTGAAGGAACATGATTTTTCACGGATGTGGATGGTTCATTATTATTATTAATGGGTGTTGGTAATATTTGTGGTAATTGGAAGGGGTTATTTTTGTCATTTATAATCACTTCATTATAGTTATTCGGAAGGAGATGATTATTGACACTGGGATCTCTTAGAGAGATGGATACGTTATTTTTAGCTGTTTTTCGAGGTGGAGAGTTAGATCAAAGATAATATAATACCAAGATGTCGCATCCAGTACAAGCAAAGTGAACCCAAAATAAAACCGTCCGTATCTGATATTGGATACGACAACATGTTGCGAAATGTTGCATTGGTCAATTTAAAGAGCGAGAGCGAAAAATCTCTCTGGAAAAAATTTCAAATTTGAAATCTCTTCAAAATGCATATCTCAAGGACAAAAATAATGTTTTTGTTGTTTTTATCTTCGCTTTTTTTTTTTAGTTTTTTGCTTATTATTTTTTTTGATCATGATGATGGTGGGTATCTGTATAGATAGGTAGACATGCAGTAACATTTTTGTTCTTTCGTCGCAAATCGCGATATTCGTAAAAGGTAGCAAGGATTTTCTTTTGGTGTTATTTATTTTTGTGAGGTTGTTTTGTATTCCTTAAGAAATTAAAAAAATCATTTTCATTAATTTATTTAGGTACATGTGAATTCATAACTTGTGAGGAAAGCTGATTCATTAGTTAGGTAGGTATAGATAGGTTGGTGTGAAATGTGTATGTACCGATTTATAATGAATACGTCCGTCCCGTCGTAACAAGATATATTTTTGCAATGGTTTTATGGGTATGGTTTTTTTTTTTTAATTTTTCATTTGTCTCGATCGTTGGCAAGAATTTTTGTTTTTATTCCTTCTGAGAATTTTTTAGGGCAGAGAGATACATGTATGAAGGAAAGTTTCAAGAAAAAGTTTTTTTTAAGGATTTCTCTGTTTTCATGTTTGAGGGTGGAGAATATATTTTTTTATGGACGACTGTTTTGAAACAAGTAGACTTAATTGCATTCTCGCGTCCGTCTCGATCTTTTAATAATGGCAGGAATTTTTGTTTTTGCTAGTTTCGAGGAATTTTGGTTGGGATAAAAAATGTAGGTGGATATGAAGGAAATAGGTATCTCTTGTTACTTTTTGGGGTATAGAATATTAGCCGCGTTTTGTTAAAGCTAAGATCCAAACCGATCATCCCATCAAAATAAAACGTTGGTTCATTTTCATGTATTCGTTGTCTTTTTTCTTTACACTGCATTTCATACTACCTTACCACGAGAAGACATCTACCCGCAATAGTAACAACTAATTTTCGGATCTTCAAAATAAATCCAGATAGAGAGCAGGATCCCAAGTTGTTGTTGTATTACGTGTTAAAAAATTATCCTGATCCAGGTCCGTAGATAATAAAACGTGGCTATTACCTACCTATTTTGTTTGTGTTTTTTATTTATTTATTCGGTAAATAAAAACAAATGCTTAGAAATATGGATAAATGATAAATAGGTAAGTAGGTATCACGGAAAAGTGGCTTTCACGACAGTGTACCTACCCCCTAAACCGATTACTAAGCAGTAACGTATCAAAAATCCATACCTACCTGGTTACCTTCCTAATCTTTATCTTTATATAAGGATAATTTATAATTAATAAGGATAATTTTCCTCTTGCAAATTATTATCTTCAAAATTAGGTACCTACCTACACCTACATATATTTTTTAATTCTTTTAGTTTCCAAAAATAATGTTTTTATTCAAGAATATGTACCTACCTATAGGTATTCCTCCCGGTTAAAAGAAACTGCTCGTTAAAGGGAATGCCCATTTTGCTATGGAGCTTTGGCCCAGAGTGTACAGGAACGAGTGAAAGGTGACGTGAAGCCCGATGCATGAGTAAAATATTTTCAAAATCGTTCATGGGAAAGTCGAGATATTTGGGCTTGAAGTTGACGATTGCAAAATGAGGATTTCAGATTTTGTTCCAAATAATTGTCCATAACGCGCGGAATAATTGACGTAGAAAAATGATATTGGTATTAAATGGAAGGTATTTTTCTTTAAAATAATCCCAAGTTTATTTTGATATGTTGAACACATTTTGGATATTGAGTTTTAACTTTATTTTTTTTGCGGTCTTTGTCACACCGATATTTCAAAAAATTGAGCTCCAGTGAAAAGCTTATTTTACTACCTTTAATTGTATGTAAAATATATTGTACTTTATCACATAAATACATAATAATAAACAAAACATTCCTCAAATTTTATATTTAAGTTTTTCAAGACTCGAACACAATATTACGCCACCTGCTCACTTCTTGGACAATATTTTATTGATATATGATTAAAACCGTTAAATATATTATTTCCTTTTAATATCCACTATTATTTATTTTTAAACCCGTCCGCCGGTCTGTGCGTCTGTGCGTCCAATGTAATTTGTGCTAGAGTCCAAAAGGGTCAATCGATTTGCTTCAAACTTGGTACAGAGCATTTTTAAGTGATTCCCTAGACGATAAATTCGAATTTTGGATTTAGCTCATCTAGAACGGTTAGCTGCCATAAAAAAATTTAATTTTTTTTAAATTTTTTTTTCGAAAACGGCTGTAACGATTTTGATTAAACTTCGTACCTATAATAACTAAGTCAATTGTAAGAAAACTGCCTGTCAGGTTTTTCTAAAAAGTCGCATAACGGAATTTGGTATTCCACGGTTTTTAGAAAATGGTCTTATTTTAAGGTTATTCAAGTATAACTTTTTGAAGGTTAAACTGATTTTGTTAAAATTTTTCAATCTATTGCTCCTCAATAGTATAAATAATATTGCATTTAAACATTTTGAAAAATATTGATTTATAAACAACAACATATCAAACAAAAAAATCAATTTTTTGGTGGTTACTTTTGACACCCTTAATATTTTCTCGTTAAATATATACACTATGCATCTTCACTGTGTGGTAGCACACAGTTGTTAACCACAAAAAAAAGTTCATGCGATCAAGTCGTGCATATTTTGTACCCTCCCGAATAGCACAGAATTCGATTTATAACTAGAATTTAGTTGTATTTGTGTTTTGTTGAAGTAATCTGCAACATTATTTATTGCAACTCAGTTTCTCAATTGTTCATCGAAAAACAGTGGTAACTTTGTGAATTAAAATGCTACAAATCGGTTTCGTAAAAGTTTGAACTTGTTCCCGAAAAACTGAAGTTGTTCTTAAAGGGTTATAAGCAAGTCCAACATTTGAAAGTTGATAAAAAGTTTTTATTACATCTATTGAATTTCTGTTTCGTTATCTTCTAAATTAAATGTTAAAATAACTTTCTTGTGACAATCTGTAAAATCATTTGGGTAACTTTAATATAATTTATAATTAAGAAGGGGGAAACAACTAACGAAAACATTTTTGTAACGTTTTTCCTCTCAAAATGTTTATTTTAACAGAATTTCAATGAACAAGTTTACAATTATATATAAATAACAATAAGTCAATCGGTGTTGTCTATTCTCAATACGAAAAAATGTATATACTATAATGAAATAAATACATCATTCCTTTAATAGCGAATGGTTATTTTTTTTAAAGAAGTAAGCATAAATCTCCACCATTGTTTTTTTTTTTTAATTACATTTCAATTTTCTTGTTACTATTAACAACGTCAAAACAAAGATGAAGCTCCAAATGTGTTTTGTTGTGTTGTCGTTTCGTTAAATTTGGAATAACACGAATGCAACAAACAAAATGTTTGAATACACATCGTTCCTTAGTTGAAACTGAGTTGAAACATAACTACCATAACTGCTTATGCTTTTTATTGGTGGAGACTTTGTGTTATTTTGGTTTCTTATTCGTAAACATGAAACAAGGATTGAAACGACAATAAAACAAATAGGTAACCAAAGTACTAGAATTGAAAAAAAAACATTTTGTTTGTATTTGAAACAAAACTTCAACATTTCTTAAGATTCAAGTGATGTTTTAGTTGAGTAGAGATGTTTTATTAATGTTAATCGTATATTTTTATATACTTTATTCAAATCAACAATGAACAGTAAACAAACAAAAATTATTGCTTAGACATGAAAAGAGTTAAGCTTAGATCAGACGGTTTGTGTATATACACAAATTTCATTTGTGTATATTATACACAAATTTGAACACAAATGCTATTTATTTATGCCACAAATATTTGTGGTTCAGACGATTTGTGTATTTTTAGAAAAAAACACAAATTTCATTTGTGTAAGGGTATACACAAATACGCTATACACAAATCAATTTGTGTATAAAAATTTGTGGTTCAGACGATTTGTGTATTTCTTCACAAATGAAATTTGTGTACTCATTTGTGTTTATGTCATTCTGTTTATTTGATATTGAATTGAAGTGTATCCGGTTAAATTAAATAATTTCTATCAAACAATGTCCCAAAAAATGTCTTGCCAATAGTTTAGCCGCGTATTTACTCGAAAGTGAAGAAGAAAACGAAAGCCAACAACAGGTCGTAGAAATGGTACGCAAGCGGCGAACTTGTTGGAGAAAAAATTGGCTTGGCCACCGTGAGACGGAGGGCTTTTGCGCAAAATTACTTGTGGAACTACGTGCCGAAGAGCCGCAATTGTATCGAAATTTCGTACGAATGTCGGCCGCTCAGTTCGATCATTTGCTAGCTTTGGTAACGCCATAAATTGAGAAGGCCGATACATTTATGCGCCCCAGCATTCCGCCATCTGTGCGGCTAGTCTTGACGTTGCGCTTTCTGGCATCTGGCGACAGTTTTCGCTCGCTCCAGTATCTTTTCCGCATTCCACAGAATACAATTTCCACCATTATTCCAGAAATGCTGGATGCAATCTACAAAGTTCTTGCAGACGATTTTCTGAAGGTGAGAAAGTGAGTTGGAAACAACTTTATTTAAAAACAAAATAAGAATGGATTTCTGGCGTAAGAGAAGCTTTGTTTTGTACAACTTCCCGTCATTTTTCAATTCTTTGTTTTCTACTTTTATAGAGAAATTCACCTCCTGCTTAAACGAAGGGAGCCCAATAGGAGTTTTGTCTCCGTGAGCCGCTCAATTTGGACGCCAACAAATCGAATACCACTCCGATACGATTTTTGGCTTAACGTAAATGTGTTCATTTCATCTAAAACAAATCACCCTGTACATCCTTATGGTGCCATTTTACAAAACAAATCATTAAAATCATAGTTGCACATTAAAATTCGAAGAAAAAACCTTTATTGACTCGACTGATATTAAATATTCAGTTGAATTTTCAAAACCATTTGTGTATTCTCATGAAATTTGTGTATGCTTAAATTTTCAGAATACACAAATGGTGCCCAAATATACACAAATAGTCATAAAATGATTTGGGTACCCGATCAGACGATTTGTAAATGTACACAAATTCGATTTGTGTATTGAATACACAAATGATACACAAATCGTTTGTGTACGTCATTTGTGTACATCAAATTTGTGGTTCAGACGATTTGTGTATTTTTTTATCAATAATACACAAATTTATACACAAATATTTGTGTATACACAAATCGTGTGATCTAAGCTTTACTATACATGGCAGAGTTGCTGCTGGATTGAAAAATTGTCACAATTCAGATTAAACAATTTGTAGATTTTAAGATGACCATAACACACATAACTAAAAATAGAAAAATTATATCGCATGTCTTGTCATATGAACACATTTTTACGTTTCATAAATATTTCGTTCCAAATGTCAACAGGCTGCCTAGAAATCGAGATTTTATGAAGCATTAAAAAAAGGGCACAGAAATTGATGTTTTTGGGTTTCTTTTTAATCTATCGTTATATTATAGATAAATTTAATTTCTTTAATTTGACATTCCATGAGGTTTCGAAAAAAGAGAAAATTGATATTTTGACATTTAACGTTTTATCTGATATAAAATTTATGTTTTAAAAATATAAACAAAAAGTGAAGTGCGGCAACTCTGGTGGACATAGACCAAAGTAAAATGCAAGTTGTTGCTTCATTTTTTTTCCGCCTAAACAAAATTATGGTTTTTTTAACATTAGAATACTAGTTTCAGTAACGGGGATTTGAAAATATGATTAAGAAGAATATTTCTCTGTTTTACAAACAGTGTAAATTGGTTAAAATGAGAATTTAATTGCCTTAAGTTTCTACTTTATTGTATCCTTGGTTTAATAACATGTAAGTTTTAGTTTTAAGAGACAATGTTTTATTGATATTTCCTGCAACAAGCGCCATATTGTTCACAATCTAATGACTTTTTATTAGAATTTGATCTTAAATGCGAAATTTTTAAACTAATTTTTCCAGTTAGTATCACGTTTTCCATAGTAAATTTCAATGGAAATGGCTGAATGTTTCGTTTAAAAATGTAAATTATAAATACTTTTGCAACTTGAATGCCTAAATACAAACATGATTATTTTTGTATTTTTCAAATTTCCGGGTTACACAACTGTACCAGAATATGTTTCTGAAATAAATGGACAACAACTTGATTCTTTTACTGGAGTTATATCTACCAAATGAAAACCCGTCTGTGCTATTCGGGCTATAATCTATCTTTCCTGGTCCCTAAGATGCCTTTAGAATTTTTTTTTTATTTTTAGGTATTGTTGTGTTCACCGAACAAGAAAGAAGACAACCTTTTTACTTGGTAGTCAAAATGAGAGTGCCTCAAACTCTATTCATTATTTCCTTCGTTACCTATTCCGAAACCTAGATCATCACTTCCAGGTCAACCACGCATTCTACCTTACTTCACTTGCCTTGACACAGTTACAGTTTATTTAAACAACGAATGCACCGTATGTTTTTATTGACATACTTGCACTCCATGGGTCAGTATTGTTTATGTTTGCAATACGACCCATGTCGTTGTTTTGCTGTTTGGTTGACATAGTTCGATTGCTGTTCCCTTTAAAGTGTAACATATGACACATGAGGAACCTTTAGCAATAATCGAACCATGTCATGTGTCTTGCAAGCGATTCTTAAGAATTGTATGTGGTCTCCAATTTAATGGCACAACACTCCCCCCCCCTCTAAAATAAAAAAGGCGTACGAGGTGACGAGTGAGATCTTTCGGCTTCAGGTGCGGAAGTAAATAATTCATAGGTCTTTATCACAACATTGTATTTATTAAATTGCAATCTTTTGTTTTTTTGTTTTTTTTTTTTTTTTTTTTTTTATATTATACCTACTTATAATTACATACATACATATTTTTCGATTTTTGTTTTCTCTTTGTTTGTTGACATTTTTTTTTTGTTATAAATTTTTTTTTATTTCTTTTAATAATGCTTAGGTTGCATTTTGTTTTGTTTTTGGTGTGTTTACAAATAATTATACCTGCGATGTTTCTTCAAGGTCAGGTGTTACCTTCATTTCAGGATCGTTTAAATTTTCTGTTGGTTTTTTGTTAAATGTACATTTTATTTTAATTATTTTTTAAATATTACGTATAAAGCTAGAACTACAAGAACAAGAAAAATAATGGAAACAGAAAATTGAGCATGTTCATGTGTGACATGGAATAACAAATTATTTTACTTTAACAAATAATTAATATAATGCTATAATTATCTAAATCCAATTTTTTCTATATGGGTGGTATGGGGTGAAATTTGGGATAAATTTGTGGGAATTACTATGTTTTCAGGTATGGTTTGTTCTTCTAAAAAGTATGAAATGGGAGTTTTATTTTGTATGGTGTTTGATGCTTGGAGGTAGACTTCTTTTGTTATTGCTTTACAAAATGGGTCTACACTCAGAATTCCACTGTCAGATATTGTGATCGTTTTTGGTTCGTCTCCGCACAAAATCCTAACGTTTGTTGGTTTTGGCATAGCATACAACCATGAATTCTTACTCATTAGATTGAACCAGACTTCTTGTTCAAGCGCAAATATTTTTGTTTCACAATTGTTTTGCATTCCTGATATTAATTGGATAATGCAGTTGTTCGTATTATGGTTATGAACTACGAAGTTTTTTTCGCATATGAAGTGATTCGAGTCTGTTTTTGGTGCATTTATCTAGATCTTCGCTATTCAAAAATATATACCGCCTATAATTTTCATTTATAGCTACTAACTCACTATATATTGAGACAAAGCTGTACGTGTTTTCTTTGTATTTGGAAGGTAATGGTGTAAGTTTTACTAAATTGAACTCTTCATCTACCAATGGAATAGTAACTTTTATCATGAGATTTTGATTTACGAAAATCGGACTCGTCGTAGTGATTTTGTCTATGATTGGAAGATTCATTCTAGATATTTTTATTGGGAATCTTATATTGTTTGGCAGTTCTAATTGGATATCTTTTAATGTAGAAATAAATACTTCTGAATTGAGGAATCTACTATCTAGCTTATTCACTTTTGCTCCTTGTAAAATGTCAAGAATTTGTGATTGTTTTGAGAGAATTTGTGTAGCAAATGAAAAAGCTAAATTGGATATTTGATCGAAGTTATGTAGTGTTTTTTCGAAATTTGTAAGATTCTGAAGTTTTATTGTGTTCTGTCTAATTTCTTCAGTAACAGAGTTAAAATTATTATTTATGCTTTCAGCTGCTTTATTCAGTGCGTCTAACACGTCAGTGATTATTGTCATTTGGTTCTTTGTTATGTGATGCAAGTTATTCTGATTTTCTTGAATTAATCTCAATGAATCATCTATTTTTTCTGCGTCTTTAGAATCCATTGTTCCAAATAAAAATTTCTCTGCCATCCCTACTCCATTGAATAGACCACCGTCTACTATGCTTCTTTTTGAAATTTTGTTTTTAAATAGTATACTATCAAGGATTTCGTTATTATAATTGATTTCTTTGAGGGAATTTTGTAAAAGTCTTAGGGTAATTTTGCAATGATCTAAAGGATATTCTTTTATGCTTAGGATACACAATTCGGAAAGGGTGTTTAGGTTTTGCTCTAATGACTTTGTGTTAGTTTTAATATTAGTGTTATTAATGTTGAAGAGAAAGGTCCATTTTGTGAGGGACTTTTCTAGAATTCCGATTGGTTCCAAGTATACTCCGGTTCTATTTAGAGGTCGTACCGTCACTTCTGCCTCGCCTGTGTTTAAAAATGTTGCTAACATTGTTATGATGGTTATGATGATTTTACTAGAAATGAGAACAACACCGATATTGTATAAGTATTTGAGTGTTGTACTTATGTTTTGTGAATGTGTGTGAGTGTTAATTGAGTGTGCTTGTGCTTAAATTGTTGTGTGTGTTGTGTCTCTTTGGTTATAGTGTTTTAAGAGGTTATTGTGAACAACTTTTTCTTTTCTGCCTACTTTTATTCTTGAGTTTTCTGGGGACAATACTTCAGTTATTTCGTATGGTCCTTCAAAGATTGGGGATAACTTTTTATTAGATCGATTTTTGATTTCCATTAATACTTTGTCACCTACTTTATAGCTTATCTGACTAGAGTTTTTATCATAGTACGCTTTAGATTTTTCTTTAGCCTTAATTTGATTACTGCGAATTAACTCATAACCGATTTGCATTTTTGCCTTCATTTCTGAGACATAATCATCGTAGTTGCAGGTTGGTTGTACGCTTCTATTCAGCGTAGAAGGAATTGGTGCTTCAAAACCGAAAAGAACTTCGAATGGACTGTAGTTCGTGCTGGAGTGTGGAGTTGTGTTGTAGCAAAATATAGCATACTCCAGATAATTATCCCAGTTCGATTGATCCTTGCTTGCATAGTTTCTGAGGTAGTCACCTAATGTTCTGTGTGACCTTTCGAGGGCACCATTGGATTGTGGATGGTATGGACTAGTTTGAGTTTTATTGATTTTTAAAATTTTGCAAACATTTTTAAACAATTCGCTAGTAAAGTTAGTTCCTTGATCTGTGAGAATGGTTTGGGGAATCCCATAAGTACAAACTATTTTCTTTACAAGTGCTTCGGCCACAGTTCTTGCTTCTTGATTTGGTATAGCTATGGCTTGTGCAAATTTTGTCAAATCGTCTTGGAATGTCAGTATGTACTTGTTATCATTTTCTGTTATAGGAAGTGGTCCCAAAGAGCTATTCTTTCGAATGGAGTTTTTGCTGTTGTTGTGATGACCATTGGTAGTTTGTTACGTGCATACAACTTATTCTTTTGGCAAAGTTCACATGACGCAATGTAATGTTTTATATCTTCATACATATTTTTCCATTTGTATGTCTTTTTTATTCGTTTGAGTGTACGTTTGACTCCTTGATGACCGCCTAAAGGTGTGTCATGAAATTCATGTAAAATTTTCTTAATCTCCTCTGGACTAGAGACTTCGACAATGTTCTGACTTACATCTTCTTGATATGGTAAGTTTTTGCTATTACTACGTGTTATCACATTAACTTCAGCTGTTTTCATACGGGAGAGAGCGTCTGCGTTTGTGTTCAAACGACCTGCTTTATGCGAAACTGTAAAATCATATTCTTCAAGTTTAATGCGCCAGCGCATTATTCTCGAGGAAGGATCCTTAAGGTTAAACATCCATACAAGTGGTTTGTGATCAGTAATTACTTCAAAGTATCGTCCATAAACGTATGGTCGGAAATGAGTTACTGCCCAAACAACTGCTAAAGCTTCTTTCTCTATGGTAGAATAGTTTTTTTCTGATTTATTTAATATTCTGCTGGCAAATGCTATAGGTAAATCGTTTTCATCGGTATCTTTCTGTGACAATACTGCACCTATTGCTTCATTACTGGCATCAGTTGTGATATAGAAAGTTTTTTCAAAGTTAGGATATTGTAGGATAGGGGGTTCGACAATTGCTTGTTTTAATTGTTTGAATGATTCATCGCAAAATGCATCCCATTTGAAAACTACATCTTTGCGCAGGAGTTTGTTTAGGGGATTTGCTATTTTAGAAAAGTTTTGTATAAACTTTCTGTAGTATCCTGCTAAACCAAGAAAAGATTTAATATCTTTCTGATTTCTAGGAGCTTTGATATTTTGTATTGCGGAGATCTTTTCTGGATCGGGTTTTACACCTGATTCAGAGATGACATGTCCTAAATACATGACTTCTTTTTCTAAAAATTTGCATTTGTCTAATTGCATCTTCAGATTGTATTTATCCAGAGCTTGAAAAACTTCAATTAATTTTTTATTGTGATCATCTAGATTCTTCCCGTATATCATTATGTCATCTAGATAAACTAAACATTTTATACCTTGTAGCCCTGTAAGGACTTTATTCATCAACCGTTAAAAAGTTGGAGGTGCATTACGTAAACCGAATGGCATTCTGTTAAATTCAAAATGTCCGTTTGGTGTGCTGAATGCTGTTTTCGCTTTGTCTTCCTCATTAACTTCAATTTGATGAAATCCACTGGCTAGGTCCAGTGTTGTAAAGTATTTTGAATCGCCCAATTGTCCCAAGATGTCTTCGATATTAGGTATTGGATACGCATCCGCGATTGTAACTTCGTTAAGTTTCCTGTAGTCCACTACTACTCTCCACTTCTGTTTTCCTTTCTTTGGCACGACTAGAAGAGGGGCATTCCATGGACTTGAACTTGGTCTAATTATTTCATCGTGCAACATTTTGTCTACTTGGTTATTTATTTCATTTGTGTGAATTTGTGCTAATCGATATGGTCTAATGTTAACTGCGGGTAGATTTGGGTTTGTCTTTATTTGATGTGTAATCCCAGAGGTAGTTGACAGGGTATCACCATCGAGAAAAAATAAATGATTGTATTTACGGGAGATATCAATCACCGATTTCTTTTCTTCGCTATTTAAATGATCTAGTGGAAGTTGGTTTTGTATTTTACTCAATCTATCGTTTATATAAGTTTGAGTATCGAATGAATTTAGATTATAGATATAATAGTCATTACTATTTACAAGTTCTAAATTTAAATCTTGTAAGACAACATCTTCATTGTTGGCGTTTAGAATGGATATATATATATATATCCGTTTGAAGGTTCAGTTATAGCTGAAGAGGTAACGGGTGATTTTTTAAGAGGTTTAGAACTTTTTTAAAAAAAAAACACAAAAAATTCGAAAAAATGAATGAAATATTTATTTGATAGTTTGAACCTTGCAATTTAATGTTTAAAGATAATTTCATGCAAATGTTGACCGCGGCTGCGTCTCAGGTAGCCCATCCGCTGAGTCCAATTTTGGCATACTCTTTCACACATATCGGCCGGTATCTCACGAATGAATGCATGGATGTTGGCTTCCAGTGCGTCAATCGAAGCGGGCTTGTCCCTATAGACATTAGCCTTGACATACCCCCACAAAAAATAATCTAATGGTGTCAAATCGCACGATCTAGGCGGCCAATTGACCGGCCCGAAACGTGAAATTAACTGTTCACCAAACTCGCCTCGCAATTGCGCCATTGTTTCGCGTGCTGTGTGGCATGTGGCACCGTCTTGTTGAAACCACATATCATGCAAGTCAAGAACTTTCATTTCGGGCAAAAAAAAGTTTGTTATCATCGCTCGGTAGCGTTCACCATTGACAGTAACGCTGCGATTCGCATCATCTTTGAAGAAATAGGCCCAATAATGCCGCCGGCCCATAAACCGCACCAAACAGTGGCTTTTTCGGGATGCATTGGTAGCTGTTGCAATGCTTCTGGCAGATCTTCACTCCAAATGCGGCAATTTTGCTTATTTACGTACCCATTCAACCAAAAATGAGCCTCATCGCTGAACACAAGCAGCGCGCGATGAACATTTCGAACCGAGCACGAATTTTGATAGTAAAATTCAATAATTTGCAAGCGTTGTTCATTTGTAAGACGATCCATGGTTAAATTGCAAACCAAACTGAAGCTGTTTGACAGTGACACAAGGTACTAAACACACGTCAGCTGTCAAAACCAGTGTTGCCAAAACCAAACCAGCTTAAAAATTACCCTTTATAAACTTGAGGGCGAATTTCTTGTGAAAAATATATTTGATTTGTAGGTTCACGGATAGGTCGGTATTTGATTATTTTTTCAGATCTAGCAGGTATGGTAACAGACTTTCGCTTACTAATGAAATCTGTTGTATACCTTTTATCTTTGAAGTGGTATATAAGGGTATTATCTTTATAATTTAGTATGGCATTAAAATTTCGAAATAAGTCTTCACCTAAAATTCCGTCTTGTGTTATTGGAAAATGTTCAGGCACTACATGAAATAAGTATTTAAGATTAATTCCAGGTGTTATTTCTATATTCAGAAGCAGTGTGCCTAATGTTGATGTGGGAGTATTACCAATGCCTTTTAGTTCAGTAATTTTGTCAGTATGAACCCAAAGTTCTTTATTTAATTTATTTATTTTTATTAAACTCAGGCTTGCACCTGTGTCTAAAAGCATAATGTTCTGGTTGGAGATAGTATCTTAAGAAATTATATTTATTTCGCTTTTGAAACTAGAAGCATTATTTAAACATCCTATATGAGCAACAGTTTTGGATTTTTCGTTAGGATTTTGCGATTTTGAAAGAAAATGCGAATGTTTGTCATAATAATTATTTAGATCAGAGCTCAATGGTCCGTTTAGGGAGTCTTGCAAATTATTTATTTGCGCGGTACTTCTATTTTGCATGTGATTTTGGTTTAGTATCATATTTGCTTTTTTCGTATTGTTATACTCAGGACTTGGAGGAAAATTATCCCTTTTTTTTGTTAAAATTTGGGAACTCTACGTTTTTGTTTCTGAAAGGATTGGAATATGTAGATGTTTTTTTTAAAGAGTTGTCTTCGGTTGACTTTGGATTTGGAATAGAGGATCTGGGATTTGGATGCAGTGATTCTGATTTTGAATTTTCATTTAGAGGCTGTGAACGAAATGGATTGGACTTTTGGCTATGAGACAGTGGATTCAGAGAAAGAGGATTCAGTGGATTCAGAGGAATTGAATCTTCTTTATGAGATTCTTGACGCAGTGGATTTAGAGAAATTGAATCTTCTTTTTGAGATTCTTGACGCAGTGGATACAGTGAAATTGAACCTTCATTCTTAGGTTCTTGACGCAGTGGATTTAGAGAAATTGAATCTTCTTTTTGAGATCCTTGACGCAGTGGATACAGTGAAATTGAACCTTCATTCTTAGGTTCTTGACGCAGTGGATCTAGAGTTTTATTTGTATTATAGTAATTTCCACACCTTAATTCATATGTTTTACCTGGTTCCGGGTGTTGGTCGGGCCAGGTCTTCGCTCGTTTCCCGAATTTTGTGTTCCGTGTTGGTTGTCTTGCCTGCTGTTGTTATATTGTCTTTTTCTGCATTGGTCTATCGTGTGACCCAGATTTTTGCAGTAACGACATGAAACATTGTTTTGAACATTATTAACTCTCACCGTCTCGTTTGCATTGGAATTTGATCTGTTATTTCTGTTATTTGCGGATCTGTTTGAACTAGACTGAAAACGATACTCTGTTGTGTTGTGTGTCTTCGTTCGGCAGTGATGACAATATTTGTTATCAACAGTGGCACTAGAAAGGAGTTTTTCTTCTTCCATAGCAATATCTAGAGCTTCGTCTAAATCATTGCATCTGGCGCTTTTCAAGAAAGTTTTTAATTGTGGTATCAACCCATTGCAAAAACTATTTAGAATAGTTTTTGTATTTAAGTTCCTGATGGCTGTATCAGCAGCGTTGTCCCCCGTACTGGCATTGGCATTATTCAGTTCATCAAACAAGGCATAAGCTCTTTCTGCGTAAGAGCTCACAGATTCCTTGTAACCCTGTTTGAATTGAAAAACTTCAGTCTGTATAATTTGTACAGACCTAGTTTTTCGGAAATTTTTGATAAGAGCCTCTTTTAACTCTGCCCAGGCATTATAATTGTTATATTTGATTATAACATTATATGCCCGGCTTGTTAATTTCGATTTGACAATATCAAGAAGCTCAGCCTTATCGGTTGAGTCGGGTGCCGTGGAGGTTTTGTTTGATTGCAGGTCTACTAATTGGATAAACCTATCTAAATCTTTCGCACTAACATTAAACTCAGGTATGAGTTTTATGGCTTGGGCTGCTCTGAAAGTCATTATTTTGGGTGGACAAATGATAGAATTTGACTTAATATCAATCGGAGTTAGAGGCGGTATGGGTTTTCGTTTTGTTTCGAGCCTAGGAAGATCACTTTCTGATGATCTTCGGGTACGCGGGATTTAAATTCAATAAAGACATTTATGTTTGATCGAATTTAAGCGAAACTGTACCAGATTTGTATAAGGATAAGGTAAAGGGGCAGTGTATAAATTAATTACCAAAAGAAAAACTGGTTACATCAATAACATAAATATATAAATGTCAAGAATAAAAATATATAAATATAGGTACGTCAAAAACAACTTAAATAAATAATTTTATATAACTAATATCTATTATTTCTTACTATAACATTGTTGATGATTCTTTATATGTGGAAATGATGTTTATATTGATATTGATGTTGATGCTGATGTTGATTGCCTCGGCGTGGCAATTTCTTCCTTCCTTCCTTCTATCGACCGCAGGAAATCGCTTACCTCTGTGGGATATTGTTCACTTTTTCTTTCTATTTTTTTTTTTTTGCTTATTGTTCACTCTTTTATTTGATCAGGTATTGTTCACTCTTTTATTTGATTAGGTATTGTTCACTCTCACAATTTTCTGGCATTATATTTTCTTTTTTTCTTTTAAATGTTGAATTCTTTTGTTTAGATTTAGCACTACTTTTTTTTATATATATAAATATTTGCTTTGAATTTAGAATTTTAGATTTTGAATTTGAGTTTGAAATCGGTTTTTATTTTCGGGATTCAAATCAGATGCTTTAATTTGAATATCCCACCGCTGCCACCAAATGTTGTGTTCACCGAACAAGAAAGAAGACAACCTTTTTACTTGGTAGTCAAAATGAGAGTGCCTCAAACTCTATTCATTATTTCCTTCGTTACCTATTCCGAAACCTAGATCATCACTTCCAGGTCAACCACGCATTCTACCTTACTTCACTTGCCTTGACACAGTTACAGTTTATTTAAACAACGAATGCACCGTATGTTATTATTGACATACTTGCACTCCATGGGTCAGTATTGTTTATGTTTGCAATATGACCCATGTCGTTGTTTTGCTGTTTGGTTGACATAGTTCGATTGCTGTTCCCTTTAAAGTGTAACATATGACACATGAGGAACCTTTAGCAATAATCGAACCATGTCATGTGTCTTTCAAGCGATTCTTAAGAATTGTGTGTGGTCTCCAATTTAATGGCAGAACAGTATTTATATAATTAAGTAGACTTCATTTTATATCAAATTAAAGGTTGCTTTTTTAGAAGTTAAAACTCAATATCTCAAAATGTGTTCAACATATCAAAATAAACTTGGGATTATTTTAAAGAAAAATCATCATCATCATCGTCGGCTCGACAACCGGGGTCCGGTCCTGGCCTCCTTCAACAAGTGTCTCCACCCATCCCGGTCTCGAGCCGCCACCATCCAGTTGCGTACCCCAAGGCTCCGGGCGTCCTGGTCTACGCCATCTCTCCAGCGCAAGCATGGTCTACCACGCTGTCGTCTACCATAGAATGTACCAAAGAAAAATACCTTCCCTTTAATACCAATATCATTTTTCTACGTCAATTATTCCGCGCGTTATGGACAATTATTTGGAACAAAATCTGAAATCCTCATTTTGCAATCGTCAACTTCAAGCCCATATATCTCGACTTTCCCATGAACGATTTTGAAAATATTTTACTCATGCATCGGGCTTCACGTCACCTTTCACTCGTTCCTGTACACTCTGGGCCAAGGCTCCATAGCAAAATGGGCATTCCCTTTAACGAGCAGTTTCTTTTAACCGGGAGGAATACCTATAGGTAGGTACATATTCTTGAATAAAAACATTATTTTTGGAAACTAAAAGAATTAAAAAATATAGGTGTAGGTAGGTACCTAATTTTGAAGATAATAATTTGCAAGAGGATAATTTCCTTATTAATTATAAATAATCCTTATATAAAGATAAAGATTAGGAAGGTAACCAGGTAGGTATGGATTTTTGATATGTACCTAACTGCTAAGTAATCGGTTTAGAGGGAACATTGTCGTGAAAGCCAATTTCCGTGATACCTACTTACCTATTTATCATTTATACATATTTCTTAGCATTTGTTTTTATTTACCGAATAAATAAATAAAAAACACAAACAAAATAGGTAGGTAATAGCCACGTTTTATTATCTACGGACCTGGATCAGGATAATTTTTTAACACGTAATACAACAACAACTTGGGATCCTGCTCTCTATCTGGATTTATTTTGAAGATCCGAAAATTAGTTGTTACCAATGCGGGTAGATGTCTTCTCGTGGTAAGGTAGTATGAAATGCAGTGTAAAGAAAAAGGACAACGAATACATGAAAATGAACCAACGTTTTATTTTTATGGGATGATCGGTATGGATCTTAAGCTTTAACAAAACGCGGCTAATATTCTCCACCCCAAAAAGTAACAAGAGATACCTATTTCCTTCATATCCACCTACATTTTTTTTCCCAACCAAAATTCCTCGAAACTAGCAAAAACGAAAATTCCTGCCATTATTAAAAGATCGAGACGGACGCGAGAATGCAATTAAGTCTACCTGTTTCAAAACAGTCGTCCATAAAAAAATATATTCTCCACCCTCAAATATGAAAACAGAGAAACCCTTAAAAAAAAACTTCCTTCATACATGTATCTCTCTGCCCTAAAAAATTCTCAGAAGGAATAAAAACAAAAATTCTTGCCAACGATCGAGACAAATGAAAAATTAAAAAAAAAAAAACAGAAGTACCAAGGTACCTACCTAGGTACATACGTATAAAACCATTGCAAAAATGTATCTTGTTACGACGGGACGGACGTATTCATTAAATCGGTGCATACACATTTCACACCAACCTATCTATACCTCCTAACTAATAAATCAGCTTTCCTCACAAGTTATGAATTCACCTGTACCTAAATAAATTAATGAAAATGATTTTTTTAATTTCTTAAGGAATACAAAACAACCTCACAAAAATAAATAACACCAAAAGAAAATCCTTGCTACCTTTTACGAATATCGCGATTTGCGACGAAAGAACAAAAATGTTACTGCATGTCTACCTATCTATACAGATACCCACCATCATCATGATCAAAAAAAATAATAAGCAAAAAACTAAAAAAAAAAAGCGAAGATAAAAACAACAAAAACATTATTTTTGTCCTTGAGATATGCATTTTGAAGAGATTTCAAATTGTTTCCAGAGAGATTTTTCGCGCTCGCTCTTTAAATTGACCAATGCAACATTTCGCAACATGTTGTCGTATCCAATATCAGATACGGACGGTTTTATTTTGGGTTCACTTTGCTTGTACTGGATGCGACATCTTGGTATTATAACGGGTGATTTTTTTGGCTGGTTTGGTTTTGGCAACACTGGTTTTGACAGCTGACGTGTGTTTAGTACCTTGTGTCACTGTCAAACAGCTTCAGTTTGGTTTGCAATTTAACCATGGATCGTCTTACAAATGAACAACGCTTGCAAATTATTGAATTTTACTATCAAAATTCGTGCTCGGTTCGAAATGTTCATCGCGCGCTGCTTGTGTTCAGCGATGAGGCTCATTTTTGGTTGAATGGGTACGAAAATAAGCAAAATTGCCGCATTTGGAGTGAAGATCAGCCAGAAGCATTGCAACAGCTACCAATGCATCCCGAAAAAGCCACTGTTTGGTGCGGTTTATGGGCCGGCGGCATTATTGGGCCTATTTCTTCAAAGATGATGCGAATCGCAGCGTTACTGTCAATGGTGAACGCTACCGAGCGATGATAACAAACTTTTTTTTGCCCGAAATGGAAGTTCTTGACTTGCATGATATGTGGTTTCAACAAGACGGTGCCACATGCCACACAGCACGCGAAACAATGGCGCAATTGCGAGGCGAGTTTGGTGAACAGTTAATTTCACGTTTCGGGCCGGTCAATTGGCCGCCTAGATCGTGCGATTTGACACCATTAGATTATTTTTTGTGGGGGTATGTCAAGGCTAATGTCTATAGGGACAAGCCCGCTTCGATTGACGCACTGGAAGCCAACATCCATGCATTCATTCGTGAGATACCGGCCGATATGTGTGAAAGAGTATGCCAAAATTGGACTCAGCGGATGGGCTACCTGAGACGCAGCCGCGGTCAACATTTGCATGAAATTATCTTTAAACATTAAATTGCAAGGTTCAAACTATCGATTCAAATAAATATTTCATTCATTTTTTCGAATTTTTTGTGTTTTTTTTTTAAAAAAAGTTCTGAACCTCTTAAAAAATCACCCATTATTATCTTTGGTTAGATTGATGAGTGGATATGAAAGAAGAGAGTTTTTTTTCAGGTCACTTACACTTGAAACAAGATCAATTAAGCTTTTTATGAAATTAGAGAAATTTAGATTTGAACAAGAATTACATTTCCAATTCAATCTTTTTTCTGAAATTTTATTAAATTCTTTGACACAATTAATTAAAAAAAATACACAACTCAAGGGAAAATTAATATTTAACTTAAAGTCAATCATTACTTTACTTCAGCCTTTAACTAAACACCTCATTGTCTCAATTCAATCATCATGTCTAAGATAGATACTCGATTTATTTTTGATGAAATTTTGGAGTTTTTGAAAACAAATCATCATAATATATTGGAAGAACATTATGAGGAGCTTTTGAACAGTGTAATCTTCTTGAAAGGATTTATGAATCTATCGACTAAAACTTCAAAACACGGGTGTCATTTTATTAACTGTCAATGGTCTTCAACCCTATGTAAAGCTGGACCAGATACATGCGCATGTCACATGCTTGAAAATAGAATGATAAGAATAAAAAAATGTATGTCTATGTGTAAAAGACTAAAATAGTATACCTAAGTAAGCCATTTAACTATATTAAATTAAATATTTTAAATAAATAAACTAATAAGAAGGTAAAATTTTTTGTTGTTTTAATCATTCTGTGAAAAGATGAGTACATTGTCGAATAACTAAATAAGCCAGAAAAAAGAATTTTTTTAAAAAAGGAGAGCCATTAACAAAGGGCTTAATGATTTATGGCAAGCTGATCTAGTCGAAATGGGGGCATATTCAGCTGATAATGAAAATAATGATAAGTAAAATGTTATCATATATTATATATTCGTAAGCTTTCACTACCTTATAAGATTTATCTTAATGTGTTAGTTACAATTTCAAAAAAAATAAACTAAACTAAACTAATAGATATCTTCTTACGGTAATTGATAAATTTTCTAAATTTACTTTGAAATCTCCCATTAAAAATAAAACCGGATCGAGTGTCACTGAAGCTGTGGAAAATATATTAAAAAAGGTCGTATTCCCATAAATTTACAAACAGATGACGGGGAAGAATATTTCAACACTACTTTTCAAAGTCTTATGAAAAAACATCACATCATCAATCATTATTCGACATATACATATGTACATCACTTAAAACTTCGATTGTCGAACGATTTAATCGGACTTTGAAAACCCTTATGTGGAAAGAGTTCAGTGCTAATGGGTCATATTGTTGGATAAATATAATAGATATACTAACTAAAACGTACAACAATTCAAAACATCGCACTATTAAAATAAAGCCGTCCAAAGTCAATGTGTCAAATGAAAATGAAATATTATCAACAATATATGATCGGGTTGGCTATGTTTTCCCGCCAAACGTTTTCCCGCATCACGTTTTCCCGCAGCACGTTTGCCTGTGTAACGTTTGCCCGTCTAATCCTACCTTTCTTGATACTTAGCGACAGCGCATTAAGAATTTCAATTTTCATAGTAAAGGTGACATGAATTCATGAGAATCACGGAGAACGAAGTTTCCTACAATTGTACTTTTTTCGCACAACGCAAAAGACCGCCCTGGATTAAGCCACTCCTCCTTTGTGTTTTTGAGAGGTCACACTAATCCATGAGAATCGACAAGGACCGAAGAAAACAATTCGGCGTCTAAAAAAAGTATTTAACGAGGTGTGAGTTCGAAATTATTTTCAGTTGTTACTTGAAATCAGTGGAGGCACGTTGTCCTCCTCATTATGATTTTTTTTAATTACTGTTCTGATTGGTTGGTTTGTTTGGTAGGTTGGGATGAGTAGCGTGGATGGTGGGTGGGTGGCTGCTTTGGCAGGTTGGTATGTGGGTGGGTGGTTGCGGCGGTAGAATGGTATGTGGGCGGGTTGGTATGTGGGAAGGTGGCTGCGTTGGCAGGAGGGAATGCTGTTGGGTTGGGGCGGGATGGAGGGCTGAGTTGGATGGTTGGTGTGTGGGCTGGTTGGGGGATGGGTGGGATCGTTGATTAAATGGCGATTGACAACTGATTTTGACTGTTTCTCCATGGGCAATAGACGAAAGCCACCGCGATTGATAAAATGGTGATGATGGCTGATTTTGGCATATCAAACTTGATGTTTTTTTTTTTTTTAATTTATGACGTCACGTCGTGAAAAATGATAAATATATATAGAATAAATGTAAATTCTATGTGTTTTTGAAAATTTCTGTACGTTTTCAACACTTTTCTTGCCATTGCAAGTTGAGGGCGTGGTATTTCGTGATTTTGGCAATTTTCGTTTTTTGTGGTTTAATCCATTTTTAAGACCCCATCAAGAAATTAAAACTTCGTTATGTTATTGTTCCGTAATAAATAAATTTATAATATTTTCGTGTTGTTTTTTACCCCCATTTTGGCCAAATCTGGCTGTTTTGTTATAGTTAGTTCTGATTGATTCTCAGAAGTTTTACTTAATGAATAAATTATCAGCCAATTTTAAAAAAAGTGGTTTTTCGTAAAAAAAAACAAGTGAAAACAAGTGGAAAAAAAAGTGTAAAACAAGTGAAAACCAGTGAAAAAGAGCTAAAATAAAAATGGAATCAGATCTCGCAAATGTAAGTAAAACGATTGTTTAACTCTCTGCTTTGTCCACAGCTATTTTCTAAGTCATTATATTTAACAAAGTTATTTGTTTTTGCCACAATATTCTTTTCAAAGTGTTTTTTGTTTTTAGCTATACGAAAATTTGAGTTGTGTTTCGAGAATATTAACAAAGTTACAGTGACTGTGTTGTAATCACGTTTTTCGTATGTAACTTTACTTTAACTTAAAAATTTGGAGTAATGTATGTGAATTTTATTAATTTTTTAATTATTTTATTGATGATGTGGCTGTTTATGTACATAATATTTAATAAAGTTACTTGTTTTTTCCACAATATTCTTTTCCAAGTGTTTTTTTTGTTGTTAACTAGACGTTAAAAATTTTAGTTGTTGTGTGTTTCGAGAATGTTAACAAAGTGACTGTAACTGTGTTTTTATCGCGCTTTTCGTTTTTAATTATGCTTTTACTTAAAAATTTCGAGTAATGTGTGTGAATCTTATTAATTTTTCAATTTTTTTCAATTTACAGGTTACATTTTCGAAACGGGGTAGGCCCAAACTCGAGAAAAATGGATACCTCTACCATTGTGAGAGGACCATACAGGAGAAGTCACTCTGGTGCTGCGCGGAGAGAAAGTCTTTACGCTGCAAGGCTAGGATGACAACGATAAAGTCCAATGACTCCTATATAATCAAAAAAAAAAAAGTGAACGAACATAGCCATGCTCCTCTGGCTTTTGAAAAGGAGATTTCGAATGCTAATGTTCAACTTAAAGCTGCAGGACAAGGAGCTCTTCCACCAAGCGTCCTGATAAGAGACACCATAATAAGGGTGGAGCCATTATGCTGCCCATACTTGCCGTCCAAACAGGCACAAAAAATGAAGATTCATAGAGTGCGAGCCAGCCAAGTTAAAGAGCCAGAAAGCCTCGAAGAAATCTCCATACCGGAGCACCTGCGAGTCATCGATGGCGAATTATTTGTTCTGGCTAAGACATTCTATACAACCGGCAAGAACATCGTATTGGGCACACGAGGTACTGTTCAGCTTCTCGGCGAATCAAAGTGCTGGCTCGTTGATGGAACATTTGCCGTGGTTCCCTCAATAATGGGACAACTATTTTCCGTGCACGGCTACGTCAACGGCATTGTAGTCCCATTGGTTTACTGCCTTATGAGTAGCAAATCAACGGAGGCGTACAAGGAGTTCTGGCTACAGTTGATGCTATTCGCCTGCAACAACAACATCCAATTGCGGCCGAATGTAATCATTTCGGACTTTGAAAGAGCCATCATTTCCACAGCATCTTCATTTTTTATGCAAGCAGAAACCCATGGATGCCTCTTCCATTTTGGGCAGATTATTTACAGAAAAGTCCAAGCTCTTGGACTAACTGTTAAATATGGCGAGGAAGAGGGATTCTTAATTGAGGTGAGGATGCTGAAGGCATTGGCATTTGTTCCTGCCGATGAAGTGCCGGAATATTTCAAGGCGTTGTACTCATCGATGCAGTATGAGGAGAGCAGACAGCTGGCAGATTGGTTTGCCAAAAACTACATTGGCACAGAAGATCACAGGCCCCGATACAATCCCAGCTTTTGGACGACCGGAGCTGCATCAAGTGAGCGCTATTTCCCACGAACACAGAATAGCGTGGAATCTTGGCACCGTCGTCTAAAGGTCGTGGTCGGCCAAACCCATGCCGGGCTTTACAAGCTGATTGCTGACCTGGCCAAGGAAACAGTGGTGGCCAAGCTAGCAATTGAAAAAGTTCAACGAGGAGAAGTTCCGCCAGTCACGAAGACAACAAAAAAAAATGAGCGACTACAAACTGTTATGGGAAACAGAATAAGTACAAACAAAGTGCAATACCTTACCAACATTGCACACAATCTAAATGTTGGATAAACATTTATGCTGATCGCATACCACCAGACGTTCCACAATCCGTCCTTTTCAGGACGACCAAAAACTCCCAAAGAGATAGATATATTTTTTCAAAAAAAAAAAAAAATGGTTTTTCGTTTCATGCGATACGTCGATTGAAAGGTGGCACTCCCTAGATCACAAGTATGTAATTATTAATTCTCTAAGATGCCTAGTCTAACCAGAAATCAAGTTTGAAGATGTCAACTTTGGGGGTCTACGAAGCTCCGTTTAGCCGCAAATCACATTTAAAGATAAAAATTGTTTTTTTCTTATAATGTATGTTAAAATTGGTGTGCTTGCAGTATATCCAATCAGTAAACGTTAATATGGGGGGCATGCTGCCCCCCTTACCCCCCTGCTTGGGTGGATTGAAAGGTGGCACTCCCTAGATCACAAATATGTAATTTTTAATTCTCTAAGATGCCTAGTCTAACCAGGGGCTCAATTCCGCAAGTGTGAATACTTTTCCGTGTACACTTTCTATTCACGCTCAAAATATGCGTGAATAAATTTGCCTATCTGTGTACGCTTTATCTGTCAAAAAGATTGCACCTCACTCTTGCGGAATCGCATAATTTAATGTGTACACTGATTTTTGTGCACACAGAAAAAACTCACACTTGCGGAATTGGCCCGCTACGCGGGTCCTAAGGATTTTAACTCCCTTTTTCGGGGACACACCCGCTCACGCGACTCCGTCGCTCCGCTTAGGGTATGTACAGTCGTCAGGCAGGCGCCTTTACCTAGTTTTCTTGTTTAACAGTACTTTGGGTGCCCGCTAAGCGGGTCTTAAGGATATTAACTCCCTTTTTCGGGGACACACCCGCTCACGCGACTCCGTTGCTCCGCTATGGTTATGTTCAGTCGTCAGGCAGGCGCCTATACCAACATTTTTTTTGTTCAACAGTTCCTTGGGTGGGCCGCTGCGCGGGTTCTCAGAATTTTAACTCCATTTTTCGGGGACACACCCGCTCACGCGACTCCGTCGCTCCGCTTAGGGTATGTTCAGTCGTCAGGCAGGCGCCTATACCAACATATCTCCATACAATCTTTTTGTTGTTAGCCCTTAAAAGAACTTTTTATAACTTAAAATTGCTTCAGTAGAAATTCCTGACCTATTTTACATATTTTCACTGTCATAGGCACCGAAATTCTCATTTGCCATCATTGCCAGCTGTTCACCGCTTTATTTTCAATACAAAAATACATTTTGTAGAACTCACACTAAATCATGAGAATCAAAAAGAACGAACATTTGATTCGCCGTCCAAATCAAGCAATAATTAAAAAAATATTACTTTTGGTATGTTCAGTCGGCACGTAGGCGCCAAAAAGAAAATTATTATTTTGAAATAATAGATTTTGTTTTGAATTTGCTTTTTTTGAATTAAAAAAAAAAAACAGAAAAAAAGTTTAGGAAGTTTTTTTTTTTATTTTTCAAAAAAAAAAGTTATTTTTTTAATATTTTTTTCAAAAAAAAATAAAAATTCATCTGCGTCCAGGTCCAGCCCCACCTTTGTCCAGATCCAGACCCACCTCCGTACAGATCCGGACCCACCTAGCTAACCTACCATCCTCCGACCCATCTTCCGAAAAACTAACCCAACTACCCACTATCCCTCCTACCCACTACCAACTAACTCCAAGAATCCTACCTAACCCCCAACCCTTCTAACCTTCTGCTCGTCAAACCGTCAACTCTCCTAACCACAACCCTAACCTAACCCCCAACCCTAACCTAACCACCAACCCAACTACCTAAAATGAAATTCGGTTTAAATATCCCTTAACGAAGAGGTCCGACCTCAACGGACTTCTGACAAGAACTGAAGATTAATGGCCAACAACTTATGTTTAAATACTTTTCTCCACCAACAAAATAATTCAATAAATAAAATATTTTTCAAAAGTAGCAAATAATAATATTAGAAAAGTACTGTCAATCCCGCCGACAAAAATAGTAGTAGCAGGCAAAGAAATCCGCGGGTAAACGTTATACGGGATACTGATTGACGGGCTGGAGGCTGGAGCTACAAGACACTAAATTTCCCAATACTTATCTAATCGAAAAAGTGCTTCAAAGGAAAAAAGATCGATTACTTGTAAAATGGCTTGGTTTTTCTTCCGATCACAATTCATGGATACCTATTTCAAAAGAATATAAATAAATCAATATTTTATGTATACGTATTGTGAAAATAAAAAAGTTTTATTTTATTAAAATTATTTTCTTTTATTTTTATTAAAGAAATATTAATTTGGAAAAACCAAAATATCGACCCAGTCACACGAAGCGTGCCAGTGCATAAGCAACACCTAATTTAAACACCATATACTCACATCTCATCATCATCACCTAGCAACCCTTATCATTATTTTCATTCACATGCATATACCACAAATTGGACTAGGTCGATGTCCTCTTCTACGAAGTCAATATATCTGATGACACACAGATATAATATATATAGGTATGTAAATCTAGCTACGGTGACTGTGACACTTTAGCAACGGCCAACTGTGTATTTTTTTTATTGAGAAATGCACTTGACCGAACCGATGTTCGCTAATGCCGATCCTCAATGACATTATGTATACAAACACACACAATACAATAGTTTTTCAAAAGATCGCTTTCATATTCATGACCAACACCATATGATGCTATCTCAAATCACTTCAAACAAAAATACTCTTTTTCAACCACTCCACTAATGACATATTGAAAAAGGTCGTAAAAAAAACAACAACAAAAAACTGAACCGACTTGTGCGTCACTCGTGCCGACAAAGCAATTAAAAAACCAACCACAAAAAAAAGTTAAAAAAGTTCCCAGGCTCAAGTATCCGAATACCTACTGGCTTGTTTTTTTGCAAACCCGGAAGAAATTGCTTACATATTTCTTTTGACATCAAATTTGGATTTAGTTTGTGTTTTTCATATCTTTAATCAAAGCCACTTGGGAAAATATGCGCTTTGCGCTCCACATAGCAATGGAAACACGAAAGAATAACATGAAACCTAAAAATGTTTTTTCATGGGTCTTATAAATTAAAAATAGCGCTCCAAAAATGTGCAAACCAATTAATTGGGACTATGTGGCATATTGAAGTTATGTTTGTCCAAAAATATAGGAGTGTCATGCTTACTTTACATAAAGTTAGAAGTTGAGAAAACCAATGGCGTGGCATTTTTTGTTTTCACGTCATATTTATGGCAATTTTTGGGTTAATTAAAAATTACTTTTTCGAAATTTGCCATGCAAACTTTATACGGCTCTCCCGTCTTAGTCACGCCTACATAAAATTTCCAATACAAATCAATTTTTTTCATTATTTTGAGCACTTACAGTATATGCTTTGCATGTTCAGTGTGAAATAGTGAGTCAGTTGAATGAACAAGTGAGTGCGAGTCACCAGTTCTTCCTTTTATAAGTAAGGTGTTTCTCGCAATGACAGTAGTAGTGTACGGGTCCCAGAGTTGTAAAGACTGCAGTCTTTTCACTACTGCAGTTAATTGAATAAAAAAACTTTTTTCCTTAAGTCTTTTAACTTGCCAAAAGAATTTAACTGTAATACAATAGTCAGCAGTCAGTACTAACATTCCGACTGTGCAGTTAAAAAAAAAGTTAATTAACTTTAAGTTAATTAACTGCAGTACTTTGACTTGATTTTAGTCTTTTAGCCAGTTGAAAGTCATTTGTACTGCGATGGTTCATCTTTTAGTCAGTAAGTCTTTTAACTGCAGTCAATGAGCTGTAAGTCTTTGAACTAAAATACTATAGATTTATACTTATAACCCAACAGGATACAATGAAAATAAATTAAAATGTTTGCATTATTTATTTGGCATTATATGCTTACGGCGTGATGTACAAGTGTGAAATATTTTTGATAAAAACAAAAAACAAAGTTTAAAGACTCACAGTTAATTAATTGCAGTTAAAAGACTTACTGACTAAAAGATGAACCATCGCAGTACAAATGACTTTCAACTGACTAAAAGACTAAAATCAAGTCAAAAGTACTGCAGTTAATTAACTTAAAGTTAATTAACTTTTTTTTTTAACTGGACAGTCCGAATGTTAGTACTGACTGCTGACTGTTTGCTTTGCAGTTAAAGTACTTACTCACAGTATTAACTTGCATTCAAAAGCTAAGTTAATTAACTGGGACTGTATTAACTGCAGTACTGAAAAGACTGCAGTCTTTACAACTCTGGGGTCCATATAAAAAAAGGTTTATCCTCAACTTGAATTCAATTTAAAATCATAAAAACAATAAAAATTAACACATATAAAATAACGACTAACTACATAGGTACATATGTATATAAATAATCTAGAGAATCTCTAAGACTTCAAGCTATTTATAAAACAAAGAAAATTTATCCGGAATCGCGATTTAAAAAGCCAATGAACTCACCGTCACCATCAGTATTATAATATCGTTGCTTATGCCAACTGGATTTGGATTTTATGTGACCAAAACCCGAACTCGGTAATATTGGATAGGCAGTCGCATTCAAATTTTCTCCCTCCGGGTGGCCGAATGTTTTGAATTGCATTGTGTAATCCAATGTAGAAGGCGTTACACCCCGTGTTGGTGTCTTTGTCGGGTTCGATGTGCCTGTACGACCTCCGTTAACACTGAATGTAGCATATGGCGATATCTCATACATTTCTGAAGAAAAGAAAAAAAAATCGGAATTATTTATTAATACAATCAAAAATAAAGAAACTTAATCGCATTTTTCGATGGACAAATTGCATGGTATGTGTTTGATTGCAGCTCATTATAAAGCAAGTTTTTGGGGTAGTAGGGGTTAGTGAAGAACTTCCGTATTGAAAACGGTGTTGTTTTGATTTTATTTAAAAACTGGTCCGCATTTAGAAATCAGCAATGTTGGCGGTGGATGGAAAGAGTTGTTTTGAGATTTTTCGCTTACCTTGGAGTTTTTTTGACAATTCTACGAAAACGTAGTTCAATGTTGTTCACATTAGGTCATGATTACACAATACACATATAAGTTTTACTTGTATGTGGCTTACGCAAGAAATTCTGAAAAAAAAATGTACAGATCTCACTCATAGCGTAAATATGGCGCATTGAAAATTACTTTTATTTGCTATAGGTATATATAGATATAAAACGAAAACTTGACTAATCTTTATGATTTAAATTTTGTCTCCTGTTGTTGCATTAAATCTTTATAACCATTTTAGATTCTGAAGTACATAAATATTAAATTTCACTTTACGTTTTGCAGTGAAATCAACTTTGTTAATTTTTTTTACTAAGATCGATCATATGGCTTTCTATATTCAACCAAAAAAAATATCGATTTTTTTTTCAAATATCGATTTCAAGTAACCTTTACTCGCTTTTGCAAAATGCACATTTGCATCTCAACCGACACAGCGCCTTCACTTAATGTTTATTGATCAATCGACCCAGAAATATTAGAAAAAGTTAATGCATGTTAATTCATGATAATAATTAACGCGATGAGAGAGAAAGTATTTAGTAAAAGAAGGTGGCGGGGGTTAAAATATCCTTATTTAATTTATTTGATACAGTATTTGTTGTCAAATGAAAAACACTGTGTTTCCAAAGTTTAGAACCTTACAGGTTATTTCCAAGTTTTTGACCAATATCTATCTACTATGTAAAATGATTTGTGGGTTGGTCTAAGAAAAAAATCGGTAAAGAGAGGGGGCCCATTTGCCGCCGTTTATAGGGGAGGGATCATTTTCTTAAACATTGGCTTGAAGTGCATAATTATGCAATCATTTAAAAACAACGGAAACAATTAGAAAACCAAGCTATATTTTTTTGAAAATCCAAAATCCTATTCTATTGAAAACTAGTACTTTCTTAAAAAAATTCTTTCTTTTCAGTAAATTCTATAGTTAATTCAAACCGTCAATTTTCTAACGAAAGAAAAATAAAAGTAAAAAATCATCTGGTTTATTGTCTAAAATGGTAGGGGTGATCCCCAGGTACAACATACTAAAAGTCCGCAGCCCAGGCCCGCGAGCTTTAGTCAAGAGGGGTTTAAAGGTCCCCTTTTGTAGTATTTCGCTTATATTTTGAAAACCAAGCGTATTAGCGGAAAAGTTCTTGCTACAAAATGAAAGTAAATTAAATTTTCCACTAAGATATATGGCAGTAGTTACCCCTTTTGCCTTATTTCAGAATAATCGTGAATAAATTTTTTCTTACTTTTCCATTGTTTTTTAAGTAAATTGATCAATAAACACTAAATTTGTAGGGTAATTGCCGATTTTTTATATTTTTTGACCCTTATTCAACCCGCATCTCCCTAAGTATCGCTTCCAGCAAAAATATGAATAAGACTTTTGGTATATTGTACCTGGGGGTCACCCCTACCACTTAATGATAATGATTTTTCGCATTTATTTTTCCTTCGTTGACTGGACTATTTTATGGACTTCTTGCTTGTAAATTTTGTTTCCATTTAAATTATATACCAAAAGACCTCACTAGATCGCTCAATCTTCAGACAGCTTTTCAAAGAGTTAGCGCACCACCTTTCTTCAAACAACTTTATGTTTTGTACACCGATGCTGACGCCAACGCCGACGGTTCTAAAATAAACAACACTTCTGCATTCGCAGTTGTTGACAAACAAGGCAACACTATTCAGGCACGGACTTCAAATGAGCACAGCACATCTTTCACAGCAGAGTCCGCCTCAATCATTGGTGCATTAGAATTTGCAGAACAAAACCTGGAAAGCATTGAATTTTGCAGACAGTCTTGCAACTCTTAAAGCAGTCCTCAACTTTAATTACAACCGAACTCCGATCACTACAATTGGTAACAAGCTATCGCACTACCCCAACAAATTTAAAATGGCTTTGGCAGGTACCGAATCGCCGATTCCGCTGCAAAACTAGCAACAAACTCGTCGAATTCAACTTCCAACGTCCGCAATTACAGTGATATTGTAATATATATAAGATCTGATTTGAATGAAATTAGCATCCAAACATTTTTAAATTTACAGGGATCAGCACACCTCTCAAGGCAAAAATGAACTTACCATGGTGAGTAAGTGTCTGTTAATATATCAATTAATGTTGATTGAATTCGTTGGATGTTGATCATCATTACAATGAATTGTAAGAAAGTGATGTAATAATCTGGAATATCTTGAGTTGATGACTTTCTTCTCTATTATCACGTATTCTTGATCTTGATGTTATTTCTTTTAGTTTATTATTGATTTGGTCAAATCTATGATTGATGATCTCTTCGTTTTGCCTTACTGCGTTGATTGTTGAATCTACGACTGAAGTTTGATTTCTTAAAAGATTAAGTATGTCCTTGTCATTTGATTAGCATACTCGGAGTCTAATGTTCCAAAAAAAGAGTTTGCTATGTTTCCGATGAAACTAACTGCTCCTCTCTTGGTTGAAAAAATAGTGTTTTCTGATTTTAGTTCGTTTTGAATTTGTAGAAATTATTTTAATGAGTTGACGTATATTCAAAGTCAATGTTTCGTAGGCAAATGCTGTATATTCTTCTAATAATGGATCCAAGTTGTAATGAATAGGTAATGAAGTTCCATTCACTTGTTGCTATTTTCGCTGTTCCAATACCTTCGAAATGTATGCCGAGATTTGATCTGAATTTCATTGCTCATAACTACTGTAATGATTAGAATTGTTAACAATGAGGTGACACCAATGGCATTAGATGTTTTTCGTCTTTTAGCTGGTATTTCAAACACAGGTTCTGATGAATTTTTGTTAGTTTCTACTTGTTCGTCTTCATCTCTCTATGTTACATCGTTCACTTCCTTCTCGATTCCGATTGGTAATGTTGACGTTTTCAGACCCCAGATGCTGTTTTAACTTCCACAAATCACCCCTGAATGTTTTGACAATTCTACGCAGGGGCCACTGAAGTGATGGAACTTTGTTTTCTTTTTATGATGATCATATCTCCTACATTGATGTTCATCGAGCATTCCTTCCACTTGTATCGGTATTGAAGTTCTTGAAGATATTCCTGTCACCATCGTTTCCAAAATTAATGTTTATGGTGTGAAACAATATTGTCTGCTTCATAGGAGTTGCTTAAACATCAGTTTTTGCGGTGAGGGATTCGCCGATAGGGAAATGTAGTGGAGTTAGTGCTGTTAAGTCGTTTCGGTCGTTTGAGTCGCTTGAAAGTGGTGTTGGTGGTCTTGAGTTCAAGATGGCTTCAATTCCAACTAATACAGTTTCCAGTTTTTCATATGTTAGAAATGCTGTAGCACTCCTCTTTAACAGATGTTTTGCTGATTTCACTGTTGCTTCCCAAAGTCCTCCGAAATGAAGTGCCCTAGGCGGTATGAAGTTGAATTGTATTGCATGGCCACTGCATTCTATTGTTATGATTTCACGTGCACCTTCTGAGTAGATTGTGTCATATAATTCAGTTTGTTGATTATTTGCTCCCATGAATTTCTTTCATCAATAGTTTTGTGAGTGGGTTGTTGTATGGTAGAAGCATCGGATGTTTTGTATCAAATGGAAGTAATCCGGAGTCTACTCAACCTCCAACTCGTAAAATTTACTTGTCATTCAGGAATGGAGGCAAGCTCGAGAACTGCGGCTGTTGTGCTTCAGTTCCTTGTATTTAGCAGGTCATTGATTTCATCTTAGCAGTCAAATGTCTGCATTGCACGTATTATCATTATTAGTGACTCTTCCAGTTTTCGAGAGGTTAATTACTAATTAGATTACCCATATACCTTTGAATTGAAAACTCGATTAGCCACAACACAAATGTTTGAAATGATGCTGATGGTGAATTGATCCATGCGCGGACGATTTCAGAATCTGTCCATAAGAATGTGGGGACGTCTTTAGGGTTCAGGTCATTCTTAACTCTAGCTGTAAGTTGAGCACCTAAGACCGCAGAGCATAGTTCTTATCATGGTAATGTCTGTTTCTTTAGTGGAGCTACTCGGGATTTTGAACATAGTAGCTCGCAGGCACACAATTGTACCATATGCCTTTTCCGTTGCATTAGAAAAGGTGTGAATCTGCATTTGTGCTGGTACATCATTGAAAAACATATGACGTGCGAAATGGAAATTGTTTATGGTTTTCAGGTTTTCACGAAACTGCATCCATCTTGTATGTAGTTTTATTATTCGATTTGTTGAATTTAATTTTGTTTTAACACAAAATCTGTCGTTCTTTGGTTGCCAGGTGCTTTAAATGATTCATTACCTTCATTTCCAAAATCGAGATCGTTTTCTTGGTCTTCTTTGGCAATGCCTTGAAGTAGTCGGGGATGATTAGCACACCACTTTCTTAGTTTGAATCTATAAACATGAATTGAATGTATTGTAATTTGACGTTTACATGTTTATGGGATTCTCTCTTTCCATTGCCAATGCCTTGGATGGTAACTGATGTATGCTTTGAATGGAGGCCTAGTTTCCTTACCAGGCGTTCTGCAATTAGATTCACTTGTGAACCGGAATCCAATACGGGTCTGCACTCTAACGTTTTTGTTTATAATCAGCTCTAGGACGGCTGTACTAAGGAATACGAACTGATGCCTTTCTGGAATTTTGGATGCTGATAATGTCACTGATGAGCTTACATTTGTATGAGACTTTGAATTACTGTTCTCTTCTATGTTAGTTCCATGTTTTTTTGTGAGAACTCCCTTTTTTAAGCTCTCAAGATGTTAGATTGTGTTGTGTTTCTGGTTGCATTTTAAGCATCCTCTTGATATGCAATTTGTGACCCCATGGCCAATTTTTAGGCACTTAAGACAAAGTTTAAGTTTTGAACCATTTGTATGCATTCTGATGCCTGTAGTTGCAGGAACTGCTTGCACGCAAACATAGGATGTGTTCCAGATGGATATTATAGATGCACAAGCTCGAAAAATTGAATCCTTCTTTTTCTGTCCAACTGATTCTAGTGATTCAAATTAATTTTCCAATTGACAGAAATTCTTTTATTGATTTCAGTTCCTTTGGTTAGGTAAGGGATTGCTCGTAAAGAATTCTTGTGCTTTGATCAAGTTTGCTCACAAGTAAATGTAGTAGAAATGTTGCCTAGAGCCATCAAACACTCTTGCCTGGGATCGTGTAGATTTTTGATGGCCGCTGCTGATGGCTGTGGTTGTTAATGGTTAGGTTGCCCAGTTATTTTTTGCCATGCCAATGGCATGCTGTTTTGTAATTATCTACGGTCAAGGATATATGACGAATCAAATTCTCAGCTTCTCCAATAAAATCTGTTTTGAGGTACCACATCTTCTGGATGTTGGGAATGAATTATATTTGTCTACTATTTGTGAAAATAGATCGAAAAATTGTCGCTATTTCATATAATCACCATAAAATTTAGGAATGGTGACCTTTGGTATGCTTCTTGCTGATAGACTAGGCGGATCTTCTTGGTCCAATTTATCTTGTTAATATTATTACCTCTTCAAAAAATGTTGTATATTGTTGAACCAATGCTGCAGTTTCTTTGAACAAATTTTTAGTGAAGTATTCATGGTTGCGATCAATATAAGGTGACCCGTTGATCTTCTGGTCACCTTGTTCAAATTTCTTACAATGCTCAAGAAGCCGTAGAACCCTTTCGATAATAATTGTTACTTTTTTATATGTGACCTTTGTTTTCAAACTTATTAGTGTCTAATTTAAGCGGGTTGTAGGTCAATTAAAAGATGTTAAGTTACTGCGACGTTTCGAACATGTATATGTTCTTCATCAGGCCTTTATTTTTGATAAAATATAAAAACATTGAAAATATATATATAAATTAATTCACTATAACAATGTGAAAAAGTCAAGTAAACTTACAAATTCAAAAAAGGAACAACTTAAGTTTTACAACAAAATCACATTCCGGAAGAATTTAAAAATTTAAAATTATTGCAACTGAAAAATACAAATTAAGTTAAATTGACAAATGCAGATCTTCTAATAAGAGAAAAAACAAGAGCAGACAATGCACAACCGGTGCTATATAAAAGCTCTTTTTACATCCACCTTCTCTCTAATCGCATGATATCCGCACCTATTAGGGATATACAAAAAACAAAAATAGCTTTCAAATCAGCAAAACCTCTCCGTGCCCATCTTTTTAATAACACAAAAGGAAGAATAGATGACATGGAGAAATCAAATGTGGTGTACCAAATAAATTGCCTGGGTGGAAATGGAACAACTTGTTCTTCTGTTTATGTGGGCACTTCAAAACAAAAGTTGAAAAAACGTCTCTCTGGCCATAGGTCAGACATAAACAGCGGGGGGAAACAGAAAACAGCTCTTGCACTTCATTGTTTAAAAGAGAAACATAAACCAGATTTGGAAAAAGTAAAAATCTTAGAAACAGAGAAACACCATGCGAAGAGACTTTTAATTGAGATGCTGCACATAATAAACACTGAGAACACTGTAAATAGACGATCGGACTGTGACAACTTGAGCAGCGCATACAGTCATAAAAAGATCAACCAATGTTGGCTGATTAAATAAGTTTTGATGGTGGATGATGACGATATTGTTTTTATTTTCTCTTCTTTGTGTATTTTCTCCGTTTGATTCTGTTGTAAAAAGTAATTGTATTAGAAGATCTGCATTTGTCAATTTAACTTAATTTGTATTTTTCAGTTGCAATAATTTTAAATTTTTAAATTCTTCCGGAATGTGATTTTGTTGTAAAATTTAAGTTGTTTCTTTTTTGAATTTGTAAGTTTACTTGACTTTTTCACATTGTTATAGTGAATTAATTTATATATATATTTTCAATGTTTGTATATTTTATCAAAAATAAAGGCCTGATGAAGAACATATACATGTTCGAAACGTCGCAGTAACTTAACATCTTTTAATTGACCTACAGCCCGCTTAAATTAGACACTAATAAGTAGAACCCTTTCTTCAAAGTTAACCCTTGTTGTCTTTCGATAGGATGAAGCCTGTTTTACAATGCAACGAGGAAGCAAGACGTGAGCGTGACGAGAAACGCTGTTATCTTTTTCTAGTTACAAAATCGTTGCCCAATTCACGATGCAGCTAGCGTTTGTACAACAAAACTCATAAAAAAAAATTTATAAAACATAAACAAAATAACATACAAAACAATAGATTTATCAATATCTTTATGTTTTGCCAATAATTCCTTTTACTAAGATATTACTATTTTCTGATGGTACAAAATTAATAACAAAACAAATTATTACTACTTCAAAATTTATATCTGGAACAATTTTATATGATTGCAAAAATGGAAACAATAATATCTGGAACAATAAATTATACATGATTGCAATAAGAATAATACAATCATGTCTGGAACAGTGAATGTATTTTCAAGAATGCGGCACCGTCAGCAATATGATCAATTATAGCAGTTGTGTTGCTAGTCCTAATATCATACTCGAAAATCTAAAATAAACATCACTAGACCATCCCCTGACATTAGGCGTAAGCTATTACTATTTTATTCATTTTAAAGAGCACATTCTCTACAAGTTGGTCCCTAGTCATTTTGTGTTAAAATAAAATGCTGACAAATTATTGAATAAAAACAAAACTACCCACTTGTTCAATATGGCAGCTTTTCTCTAAACTCTACCACTAGTACGGGGTATTTAGATTTTATTGTATGGTGGTCTGAGAAATAATTCCGAGACGCATTTTGACTTCGATGGGCGTTTTTCTTTTTAGTTCAGAGTAGAGCTCTGAATAGAGTCTGAACACTCCGAACATACACTGAGCGTGCTCTGCTCTGAGAGTTCTTCCTTCCTTCTTTCTCCACTTGTCAAATTTGTGTTCAGCTATTCAACTCCGTCTGCTCTATCCATTTATTCTGAGCTCATAGAGCGCGCTCTGAACATGCTCAGAGCGAAAAAAGAAACACAAAATTGGAGCTCTGAATGCTCTGAGCTAAAAAAACGATCTTTTTTTTGACAGTTCAGGCTCTGCTCTGAACTAAAAAAGAAAAACGCACGATAATCAAAATGGGATCAGTACACGAGCCGAAAACCGCATTTTTCACAATTGCACCTAGAGTCTTTGGGCGCCATTTTGTTTTTAACGGTTATTTCGATTTTCGCAAGTAACTTGCTTTTGTTTTGATCATAGAAAAAAACGATTGCAGGACAAACTTGTAGCAAATCTAATTTCTTACAAAATATATTAAGTATTTTTTTTTCAAAATGCACTCATTTTAAAAAGTTACAGTGCATTTTGTTGAAAAAAGTAAGGGTGGATTTTGTTATATCCGTTATATCTTTTTTTTGTTATATTTATTTTGTTACTATCGTAACAAATATTGTAGATCCTTCAATAATTAATCTATATTTTTGTTCTGAAAAGTTTTTTAATACGAACTACAGTTCTCGCTGTGCAGCGCATATAAGTTGGAGAAATCCATATTCTAATGAAATAACACGAAGACGAATTTGGCCTTCGTTTTCGAAATATCGAAATGGTATCACCACACGAAATGGTATCACCACACATTTTGTTTTTAAGGTTCTTTTTTAAGTATTACGCACTCGGGTAGATGTGTTATTTCATTAGAATATGGATTTCTCCAACTTATATATGCGAGAACCGTACTTCGTATTAGAAAACTGTCAAGGCAAAAAATATAGATAATTGAAGGATCTACGACTTTTGTTACAATAGTTTTTTTTTCTACTGAAAAAAAGAAGATATGCACTGTAACTTTTTAACGTGAGCCAATGTTGAAAAAAGTTACTTAAAATATTGTGTAGGAAATTCAATTTTCTACAAGTTTGTCTACAATTGATTTTTCTAGGATCGAAAATACGCACGTTACGTGCGAAAATCAAAATCACCATTAAAAACAAAATGCCAGCCAAATGACACTAGGTGCAATCGTGGAAAATGCGGTTTTCAGCTCGTGTACTGATACCCTTTTGAATATCGAAGTCAAAATGCGTCTCGAAATTATTTCTCAGCTAAATCTAAATGCCCCGTACTCCTACACTACAAAAACTTTGCTTTATAATGAGGAGATGCACCAAAACATATACCTACCATACAAACAATTTGTTCCATCCAATAAATGCGGTTTCAGGACGTTTTTTATTTAATAATTTTATTGTTATATTATAAATTTATTTTTATTTTTAAATCAGTCCTCAAAAAGGTGCTACTATTACCTGATTCGTTTCCCTTATCCACAGTTTTAACCGGAGATGCACTATAGACTTGCTGATTTCGTCGATTATCATGATCTTCTTTGTAGTCGCCCGGGAGGGTTCTTGATTCATATCCGTCGGAAATTGGTGCGCACAGCGTCCTTCGATGTTTTACAATCAATCCGCTGAAGCACCCAATGCATTCGTGTTTGTTTCATCGTAGAGATGAAGCAACAGACATAATATTCCAGCAGCCAAATTAAGGACGAGGTAGACCATCAAGAGGAGCAACACAGCGCAGCGTAAAGGAACAACAAAAAGAAGGAAAGAAACCCAATTAACCCCAAAGATTATAAATAGTTGGGATTGGGACGTATAGTATGGTTACCATCATTGTTGCCGGAGTTAATGAAGAACTTAACAGGGAATTATATGACATTGGGGAGAACAAGGTAAAAAGAAGGAGACGAAAAGCTTCGTTTGGGTGGATTAGTATGGCGAGGGTAGCTAAAGGATGCCAAAATTTTAATTAGTAAACTTCCTTGCCTTGTCTCGTCGAGTAAAGAATCTAACCTCACGAATATTATTTTCGTATTAAGGATCTAATAAGTCATTCTTTTGAAATTGGTTCGGGTATGAGAGATTTTGGGATGTGGCTCACTATGGCAAACATTTAGTTACTTACACAATAATGATGGCAATGGTAATGATGATGATGACAATCAATGTTGAAAACCAATCATTGGTAGTATTTGAATTTTGTAAATTGTTAGCTAAGTCAGCCTCCGACGGGAAAAAAGGTGGTGGGGGGATTTTAACACCATCTAGGTTTGATGTGGCAAAGTAATAGTGTTCTGTAGTTTTTCCGGCGTCATTTGTAGCTGATATACGCAATTGAAACCATTTAGCTGGCAGGAAATCGCAAAATATTAAATTTTTACGATTCTCTTCGGCATTGGATATGTCGGATGTGACAACTGTCCATCTGATGTCGCCTACATAATATAATGTGCGATAGGAAGAGATAAAAACCGAAATGTTATTCATGGAATATTAATTTAAAGTACGATTTTCGTAAATTTTTGACACTTCTTTATATTTAAGTTAAAGGTGTAAAACATGAAGAGGAGGAAGTGAAAATACGTTGTTGGATATTTAAAGCTAAATTACACCAAGAATATCTCTTTTACTGATGCAATTATTTTTAACATTTTATGCACTATACTGTATATATTTTATTGTTAATATAGTCAATGAAAGTTGTATTCTTGTTAAACGTACATAAAAAAAAAATAAATAAATAAAAAAATGAACTCGAGATTTCAATCCATTCTGACATTGCTTTGAAAGAAGCAAACAAAAAAAATGGCTCCTGAAATGCCGTGTCTGTCTGTATTGTATTGATATATCAAATCCGATAAATTAAAAAAAAATATTTTGGTTTATTAGTTTTTAAAAACGTTCCTTTCGCCACCGTCGATAAATTGAGAAAACAGTGGGGTACGTGATAACTGCACAACAACAGTTTATTTTTTTTAAATTTAAGTATGTACCTACGTAATTGGAATATTTTTTTTATATGGCCGGTCCGAAACGTCAAATCTTTGCAAAGTAAATTTTGTTAAGAGTGAATAGCCTGCTTTTTATATTGGTTTTAAGTATATTGACTTTGTCGTTAAAAAGAATTTTGAATTGCCTTTTTCGAACCGTCAAATCTTTTATCAATCAATTTATATATTTTCTTAAACTTCTTTAAAGAATAAGAAATACCTAACACAAATATAATGTCGAATATAATATGTAGCCAACGATTTTGTTTTAATTTTTTACGGTGCGATATACAGGGTGTCTGGCAAAGAATGGATACGCTGAAGAAAAGATGTATGATTTGTGTTTTTTAGCCAAATTGAGTCGTGTTGCAAATTGTTCACAGTTATTTCCTAATTGATCTATGTTTGTAAGTGCACTAAAAAATTATATCATTTTGAAATCTTCATTTAACACACATAATCTGAAAGAATTACGAGACCAACAACAAGCCTCGGAAACGGACTGATCTCACGACGACAACCCACGCAAATAAAACGGAAAAACGATTTACGAATTTTCTTATGGAACGTACGATCGCTCTATAGTGCTCGAGCTGCTCAGCAGCTAGCCGATGCCCTGTCAAAATATAAAGCTGACATAACAGCACTTCAAGAAATAAGATGGACAGAGAATGGTGTTCTACAGAAGAAAGATTATCACTTATACTACAGCTGTCATACAAAACACCATGTGCTCTGGGTAGGCTTCCTAGTCGGCGAAAAAATGAAGTCTGCCATCATCGGCTTTAACGCTATAAGCGAAAGGCTATGCACCCTTCGCGTGCGAGGCAAATTTAAGAACATCAGCCTCATTAACTTCACGGACCTACGGAGGAGTCCTCAGACGAAGAAAAAGAGACTTACTACGAACAAGTCGAGAGGGCCCTCAATGCCTGTCCAAGGTATGACGTAAAAATCATCCTTGGGGATTTGAATGCAAAAATAGGTCGGGAGCCGGTATTCAGGCATTACGCAGGCACCCATAGTTTGCATGAGAACACTAATGACAATGGACTTCGAGTCTTAGAATTGGCAGCATCGAAAAACATGGTCGTTGCGAGTACCAGGTTCCCGCGTAAAGATATCTACAAAGCCACCTGGGTATCACCTGATGGAGTCACTCGTAACCAAATTGACCACGTGTTGATAGACCGTCGCCACTACTCGAACTTGATGACGGTACGAACGTACCGAGGTGCCAATATCGACTCGGATCACTATCTTGTTGGTATGGTTTTCCGAGGGCGGATTGCCTTGCGAAGACGTATTGCATCCGCCGATCAGGTTCGAATCAGCACGGCTGCTCTGCGCAATGAAAACACCAGTAACACCTTTGGTAATGCGTTAGGACTCGCCCTAGAACTGGGTAGAGTAAGTCCTGGAGCCAGTATGCTGGGCGTAGATGAGAAGTGGACACGCCTTAAGAATACTGTCATTAGTACTGCCAACTCCATCTTAGGCAGCAGTCGTAGAAATCGGAACGACTGGTTTGATGATGAATGCAAGCTAGCGACTGAACGTAAGAATGTTGCGTACCGAGCAATGCAACAATCTCTGGTGCGGACCTCGCTCTCGGCTTTTCTCTATTTCACAGATTATGTTCTTCTCCCAGGCTGATTTTTTTCTGTATGTGAAGCCGTTTTTCAATTCTTCTGAGCTCTTTATATTCGTCTTCGCGTGCCCGCGTTCTATGAGATTGTTGCATCGCCCGGTACGCAACATTCTTACGTTCAGTCGCTAGCTTGCATTCATCATCAAACCAGTCGTTCCGATTTCTACGACTGCTGCCTAAGATGGAGTTGGCAGTACTAATGACAGTATTCTTAAGGCGTGTCCACTTCTCATCTACGCCCAGCATATTGGCTCCAGGACTTACTCTACCCAGTTCTAGGGCGAGTCCTAACGGATTACCAAAGGTGTTACTGGTGTTTTCATTGCGCAGAGCAGCCGTGTTGATTCGAACCTGATCGGCGGATGCAATACGTCTTCGCAAGGCAATCCGCCCTCGGAAAACCATACCAACAAGATAGTGATCCGAGTCGATATTGGCACCTCGGTACGTTCGTACCGTCATCAAGTTCGAGTAGTGGCGACGGTCTATCAACACGTGGTCAATTTGGTTACGAGTGACTCCATCAGGTGATACCCAGGTGGCTTTGTAGATATCTTTACGCGGGAACCTGGTACTCGCAACGACCATGTTTTTCGATGCTGCCAATTCTAAGACTCGAAGTCCATTGTCATTAGTGTTCTCATGCAAACTATGGGTGCCTGCGTAATGCCTGAATACCGGCTCCCGACCTATTTTTGCATTCAAATCCCCAAGGATGATTTTTACGTCATACCTTGGACAGGCATTGAGGGCCCTCTCGACTTGTTCGTAGTAAGTCTCTAAAGAAAAACAAAGCCCCGGGAGCCGATGGTATACCAGCCGAACTATTTCAACACGGTGGGCCAGCTTTACGTCAAGCAATTCATGAGATTATAGTGCACGTGTGGGAGCATGAAGAGATTCCAGAAGACTGGCGAAAAGGTATAATTTGCCCCATACATAAGAAGGGAGATGTCACAACGTGCAGCAATTATAGAGGTATCACGTTGTTGAGTACCGCCTATAAGATACTCTCCTCTATCCTACAAGACCGGATAACCCCATACGCTAAAACCATCATCGGACAATATCAGTGTGGTTTCATTCCAGGCAAATCAACAACTGATCAGATCTTTACCCTTAGGCAGGCGATGGAAAAATGTCTAGAATTTAACATCCCAACATACCACCTGTTTATAGACTTTAAGGCCGCCTACGATAGCATAGCCAGGGTAGAACTTTACAAAGCCATGAGAGAATTCGGCATCCCAAATAAATTGACACGACTATGTAGGTTGACCATGACCAACGTAACAAGCCAAGTAAAAATAGCCGGATTGCTATCCAAACCAATCAACATCTTTAATGGACTCCGACAAGGGGATGGTTTGGCCTGCCTCCTCTTCAACCTGGCGTTGGAGAAAGCAATCCGTGACTCTGGCACGGCAACAAGAGGGACCATCGTCAACAGGTCCAGCCAGATACTGGCTTACGCAGACGACATCGACATCATCGGAAGAACTGAGCAAGCTGTACATGATTCCTTCATCCAGATCGAGCAGGAGGCACAAAATCTGGAGCTGCACATTAGTGAAGGTAAAACAAAGTACATGGTGGCGTCGAATGCGAGAGGAACAGTTGGTCAAACAATCAAGGTAGCAGAGCACGAATTTGAAGTGGTGCAATCCTTTAAATATCTTGGGTCAATAGTAGCAGCCGATAACAATATAGAAGAAGAAATACGCGGGCGGCTTCTCAAATCCAACAGAGCCTATTATCTGTCAAAGCTCTTCAAATCCAGAAATCTCACCATAACTTCAAAACTGCTGCTGTACAGGACCATGGTCCTGCCAGTACTCACATATGGATCCGAGACTTGGGAGCTTAGCAAAAGGCACTCCGACCTCTTAGCCGCGTTCGAGAGAAAAGTCTTAAGGAGAATTGTTGGCCCCATATGTGAGGAAGGACGATTCCGGAGACGGTACAATCATGAATTGTACGCAATCTACCTTGAAGCAGATATCGTGACAAAAATTAAGCTCGGTAGACTCCGGTGGGCAGGGCACCTAGCTCGCATGAGCGAAGAGGAACCTGCTCGGAAAGTTCTTTGTGGTACATTCTATGGTAGACGACAGCGTGGTAGACCATGCTTGCGCTGGAGAGATGGCGTAGACCAGGACGCCCGGAGCCTTGGGGTGCGCAACTGGATGGCGGCGGCGGCTCGAGACCGGGATGGGTGGAGAGACTTGTTGAAGGAGGCCAGGACCGGACCCCGGTTGTCGAGCCGACGATGATGATGATGACGAATCTGAAAAAAGTTAGCCACTAAAGTTGAGGTACCTACCTATCCACTTATATTTTCTATACAAGGGACGATTCACTTTTTTCAAAAATTATTTGCTTCCAGATTTTGTTCAAAAAAACTATTCAAGTTTTTTGTTTTTCAAATTTTGTACATATGTTATGGCACAAATATTGTAGAATATTAAACAAAAAAAAAACGATAGGATTAATTCGCCTGCAGTCGTGGTATTCAAAAACGTAGTGTAATGCAAATAAAAATACAGTGAACAAAAAAATGCACATATATTTTGCTCTGCTTGAGACACATCTTTTTTCTATTAGTTTTTAGAACAGTCATAAAGTCTTATATAAGATATTCTAGGCTTATCCATTCTTTATATCCTGTATACTGAAGCTAAGATACAAACCACCAACGTACTATTTATAGATATTAGGGGATCACAAGGGCACCACAATTTCTTAAACAAATCTTAAGATTCTTCGTAATAATTACGAAAAAGGGTATGACAAACAAAACAATTACTTTTAGATACTGCACCTATTAACATAATATGTAACAAGTTTATAATTAAAAAGAAAAAAAAAAGTTTTACAAAAAGAATTAAAATTAAAATGAATTAAACAAACAATTAGATTTCTTAGTTCTTACTCTGCGGTGTACTGGAGCCGAGATATTAACAAAAAAAAAATGTACAGTGTCTAAAAATCCACTATTCCCAAACAGCCTTGCAGAGCAGAATCAGCTTCAAAATGGTCTTGAACTCACTGATTGCAGATCTGGGGAGAGCTGAAATCGAATTTTGGTTCATACAATTATCCCCAAAGGTGATTGTTATGCTGTGTTCTGAGACTAGGTGAGTCCCACAAATTATATTTGTGTCTGATGTACCTTAGTTGAAAAATGATTTGCAGTTAAAATTAAATGAAGCACAAAGGTAAAAATAAAAGGCCAAATTAAACACGTTATAAAAAATATCTATACTGACCACTTTATTACAATTCAAAGGTAGAAGTGCTTAAAATTCATCCTAGAACAGAACTTTTTACCTTGGTGTAATAAGTATATAACAAAATCAGCTGTACTTTTTAAACTCTATCTTTACACATAATAAGAATATTATTGCATTTCTATTCAATTATTCGATTTTACATTACCAAATCAATATGTTAGGAGCAATACATATTAGTCTAAGAGCTGACAGCATATTTTTGGTTTGGAAATATAACCAAAAATTCAGTACGAGGGTTTGTAGGTGTGTGCGTCGTGATATGGAAAACAAAAGTCTGGCAGATTTTTTTTGGCGCCGGTGGTGGGGTTGAGGGTTTGAAAATGGCGATTTTTACAATTTCTTATCAGAAGAATTATCACTTAAATTATTTTTTTTTTTTTGAATGACGAATGATGCACTGTCATTTTTCCTAAGTGTAAAGACGATCCGATTAATAGAACTCAAGATATAAGCTCTTTAAGCAAAGCTTATCAGCTTTTTTTTGGAGACTTTTGTTGATTTTATGCATAACAAAAATTAAACATCAAAAATCTCCAAAAAGAAGCTGATAAGGTTCGCTTAAAGAGCTTATATCTTGAGTTCTATTAATTGGATCGTCAAGATAAAAGTCTTTACACTTAGGAAAAATGACAGTGCATCATTTGTCATTTTAAAAAAAAGAATTTAAGTGATAATTCTTCTGATTAAAATTTAAAAATCGCCATTTTCAAACCCTCACCCCCACCACCGGCGCCAAAAAAAACCTGCCAGACTAGTTGATTTCTGTCATAAGCATTACCACAGATTTCGACATATGTACAGTAAAATGCTTATTATTTGGTTTATTTTCACACTATTTGCTGTGGGCTTTATGGCTATAAGGCCACCGGTAACTTTTTATTTTTAATATCTAAGTTTTTTGTATACCTATATATTTACTTTTAACACACATACGCTCTGAAGCAAACAAAGAAAAACAGAAAAGAGAAACTGCATATTGTACAATAACCAAAAAAATATACCTAATGGACGATGTTCAATTGCAAAGTGACTAATTGGACATCCGCCATTGTTCCATGTTGCCAACTTCAAATTAACGCACGTCGCGTTGGTTACGATTAGTTCATTGCCATTTGGAGCCTGGGAAGCTGTAAAATAAAAGACAGAGTAAAGGCAAACAGGAATATACATATGTAGATACAAATGCAAATTTAATTGGAATTCCGGACGAACCTACAGAATTAAATGTACAAATCAATTTGTGGCTTTGCAAGTCAATGACCGCGTTAAAGCAACCAATTGACATTAGAGTCCAGATTCATATCGAATTCAAATCCACCCCAACCTCAACTGTACTGATAAATCAATAATAATTTAACTAAACCGCAAAACAGAGTTGCACTTGTGTATGAGTGCTAAACATTGGGCAGGGACCTTTCAAATGAAACTCACCTTTTCCCTTGGTCCAGACGTTGATCTCTTCACACGCCGTCCCACCATCTACAATGTTATGAGCAGACATTTTGATTATGTATTGGTTGCCGCACTTGAGGCCAGTTATTGTGTAAGCAGTATTTTCGGGCGTCAGTTCAATGGACGTCCATGTCCCTCCAACCACTCTATAAGAAATTGTGTAGCCCTGAAGGGGTGCCCCCCCGTCTTCTGGTGCATCCCAGCTAACTCGTATGCTATCTGCCGATGCGTATTGTACAATTATTTGAGGGGATGCTGGTGGTTTCATTGATATCACTTGGTAATGAATTTCATCGTTGCCGAAAAGGTTATTTGCCGTACACGAGTAATTTCCGGACAGGCTACTCTCGATACCTTAAAAAAAATCGAGAACAAAAATTAAGGAAGGAAAGGACCAACATTGTGAAGTAAACCATGCAAAAAGGGGAACTTAAAATGAAGTCCCGATTTTTAGAGATAAACTTATTTATGGGACTATATACATATTGTAAATAGAATATTGCATTTTTAATCCATTTACTCATCAACAATTTTAGTTCTTAATTAAAAAATTAAATTTGTATTTATTTATAGCAGAGTTGTAATGATGCATTCTTTTCAGTACTGCAGTTGACTTTCAACTGACTAAAAGACTAAAATCAAGTCAAAAGTACTGCAGTTAATTAACTTAAAGTTAATATGAGTGTGTGAAGTTAGCCCGCCTTTTTTTGAATTCGTTATTTTTGAAAGTTGTTCCCGATTTGTTCCGCATTGTTCCAATTTTTTTTTGAAAAATATAGGTCCGTCAAGCTGGGTACACCACAACGGAAAATCAAAATTCTAATGATGCAGTAATTAAGTTCCAATTAAGTGCTAATTTAGTACCCCAATCCCGATTTGGATTTTGGCTTGACGTCAAGCTAGAAACACCACACCTTTTAAACACTGAATTTAAAAAAAAAACTAATGATGGGGGATTTAAGTTCCATTTAAGTGCTCGGTGTTTTGCGAAACATCAAATTAAATAGTCCACAATTTGACCTTGAAATTAGGTGTCGAACATAAAAAATTGTGGAGACTTTCTATACTCGACTTACAAAAAAAAAAAAAAATCTTATTAGATGTAAAATGAGTTAATTTGAAAATATAACGAGTTTCACCTTTCTACTCCCACTAGTTTGGTTTTAAGAACAGTTGCACTAACCCCTCAACTTGTGGTGTCCCAGCTTGACGTCAAGCTAGGAACACCACACCTTCAAACACAAAATTTCAAAAAAAAACTAATGATGAGGGATTTAAGTTCCATTTAAGTGCTCGGTGTTTTGCGAAACTTCAAATTAAATATTCCACAATTTGACCTTGAAATCAGGTGTCGAACATAAAAAATCGTGGAGACTTTCTATAATCGTCTCAAAAAAAAAAAAAAATCTGATTAAGTGTAAAATTGGTTAATTTGAAGACATAACGAGTATCGCCTTTCTAAACCCATTGGTTTGGTTTTGAGTAATTTCTCCTTAGCTTATCACCCAACACATCTTTAAAAAGTCACCTACAACATTTCAGAAAAACTAATTAGGTATAAGGTATTTAAGAGTTTAATAGTAGGGGCTCATTATTAGCCTGAACTCCAAATTATATTTTCAAGATTTGACCTCATATTTTGTGTCGTAAATACAAAATCGTGGAGATTTTTAATACTTTATATTTAAAAAAAAATTAACCGATTACCTACCTAGATGTACAATTCAGTAATTTGTAAAAATAACAAGTGTTTTTTCTTAAAAAGTTATATCTGTATGTAGATTATGTAGTAATCTACCTAGAAAGAAATAGGCAAGAAGTATTTTAACGTTTTCCACCTATCAATCAGTCTCTTAAGTTCCAATTCTTTTTCATGCCTTTTTCGAAAATATTGTTAACACAAAACCACAGATTAGCCACATGAAGATGAGAATCCCCGGCAGCCATTTTAATTTGCCTGCAAGCTTGCACTGTCAGATATCAGATATAAAATGAGAATGTGTGTATAAAAACGTCACACATATACAATAGGGATCTTCACACACCTGGTCAAATTGTTGTTGCAATTCACATCTATTCAATTCATCGACGCGGGAAGAAATTACAAATACAACAATGTAAACAAATGGGTTTTGGAGGGTGAAACGTACGAAAGATTCTCATCTTCATGTGGCTAATCTGTGCACAAAACAAAATCAAATAAAAATTCACATATACCTATACTCTGTTTCTCAAAAATAAACAAACCAATGCATACATTTAATATTAAGCACCGCCTCCTGCCTCATTGAAGTATGAAGAAAGCACTGATCTCTATAATACACTGGATAGTGGATTCCCTTTATGTATAACAGTTTTGTTTGACTTCAATTGAAGATGACATTCTGGTGCCAAGCGCACCTTTTAACGTCTTTCTTTAAAAAAAAAGAAGTAATTTGACGCACATTTTTCAGTTCACTGGTTGAACGCAGTACGCGCGAGTTAAGTGTAAAGGGTCGAGCAGTAAAAATGCAACACTATTAATAATATGAAGTTCTTTATTTATCAACTGCTTTCTTACGACTACTTATTCTAGATTTATATTATTATGTTGTTCAATCAGATATATTTGACATTCGTTGTTATATATGCTGACTGAGCAACTTACTATATTATTTTACAATTATTTTAATTTATACTCGTATTACAATTATTTGCAATATGACAAATGGCTAAAGGGTTAATGTACTAATGGTGATGGAGGTCACCATACAAATATGTAACTTCTCCCCCCTTTTTTTTAAGATTCTCCTGAATCGTTGGAGTTTCTATAATTTTAACATTTGGTTGGGGCTTAGTAACATTATTTATTCAAATTTTTAATTTACGATTTGTCTTGGTTATGAAAAATATTACAATAAGAATAATTATAATTATTAAAAACATTGTTATACTACTGATTTGACTTATAGTTCTGTGAAATGTTAATTCGTTAATTTTTTGTAAATTTTCAATTTGTTGTATTTTTGAAATTTCTTCAAACTTTAATTTGTCTATTACATTTAAATTTTTGTCTTCTTCATAATGAAATTTTTGAATAAATTCTAGTTGATAGTTAAAAATAGTTACATTTAATATATTTATTGAACAATTATTAATATTTAGTATAAAATTTCCAGTTAAAATTAATTTTCTATCATCACAATGATTAATAACATTTTCTTTTTCTAAATTTTTGCATATCAAAGTATCGTCGTCAATTTTTATTACTTTATTTTCTTTATTGTAACGAAAAGTACATGAATCTTTTGCTATACATGAATTACTTATATTTAAATCTTTCAAATAAATGTTCTTCGGATTATACTCATATTGTACATTATTTATTTCTATAAATTGTAAATTTTCCATATCAATTTCTTTTTTTTTATCGTTTGGTATTGGCATAATCATTTTTAACTGAGTCAAAATATAGTCTTTTGGCAGTTTTACAGCTATTATAAGTCTATCTTTGTCGAGTTTCATCAGTCCTATTTTAGCATTTTCAAGTTTATAAAAGTCTATCCCTAATGTCTTTATTTCCATTCCTGTCAATATGCTTGGGTGGAGTATGCCTTGTTTAGCAGATGCTATGTTATCTAGTACGCTGTCAATTTTGCTTTCTAATATTTGTAGTTATAGTAGTTGGTCTGTAATAAGTTGTTTTCTGAGAATGTCTTTTTGGTTTGAAGCAATACTTTGGTAAGTATAGGATAAAGCTTCTCTATCTGATTCTATGGTTTTTTTAAATTTGTTTATGGAGTCCATAAATTTTTCGTTTATTTGAATTTGTTGGTTAAGGTTTGTTATGGCTGCATGATTGTTGGTATCAATTGCGTTCATATGTCCGATAATATCTTGTCTGTCATTGTCATCCATTGTTCCAAACAACCATTTTTGTCCTGTTCCTATAATGTTTATTAGTCCTCTTCTTTGTCTTCTTAGTGGAACTATTGCTTCAAGTTTTGACTTTATGTTAAAAATTTCATTCCGTATTTCAGTATTGTTTTCTAATCGTAGAGTTTGCAAATTAACTTCTATCATACCGATTGTTGAGAATATATCCTTAGTATCAATTATGTGTAATACAGTCTGGCTATTATTTATTATTTCTACTGGGCCTAAGTTTAAAGTAGTATATCCTCTATTGGTTTCTATTGGTGTTATTATGAGCGTTGCTTCCGTTACTCTCATTATTATCAGCCAGAAGATCACTTGGAGCCAAAAGATTACCTGCAAATTGATTTGGTCTTTTAATATTTGTTGGGTCAACATTTTTCAGATTATGTTTTCTGTAGTATGTTTAATTTTTGTGTCTTAAGTGTTTATAATTTCTTATATAACCTTCATTGCGTTGTTCATTATAATTTTCTCTACAAATATTTCTTTTTTTTAATACTTTTTTCTTTTTGGCTTCTATTTTATTTCTTAAATTTGTCTGATTCGTTTTCTCAGCTGAGTTTGGACTCATACCTAATGTTGAATGGTATCTATTATTATAAATCTGAATAGCTTTATGTATTTTGCGATTAGTAGAAATGTCTTTATTTTTAATCGTCAGTAAGATTTCTAGTAGTGTTGAGTGGAATCTCTCTATATCTGAGTTTCCAGTATGTGAGTTTGGTTTCGTCATATGCATTTCTATTCCTTCTTCCCTAAAGTGTTCTTTTATATTTTCTGAGTTAAATTCATTGTCACAGATAATTTTTCTTGGTTTTCCGAATTTACTTAATTGTTCGTCTATGCATTCTAATTTACTTGTCCAATTTTTACTAGTTAAATTGTATCCATAAGCTTTTTTTGTCAATTTGTCAATAAATGTCAAATATGTTAGTTTATTGAAATGATAAACATCCATATGCAAAATTTCGTTTCCCTTAATTGGAGTTTCTGTAAGTTTGAATTTAGGTCTTATTGGTCTTCTGTCGTATTTACCTTCTTGGCATGTCTGACAATTTCCTAAATCAAACCCTACATATGAATACAATATGCTCTTGACTTTAAGTAGGTCATATTCGTCTCTAATTTCTCTAGCTAAGTTGCCTGTAGCTAGTTCTCTTATTTTATTTATAACTATTGAATATAACATTGATTTAAAGTTTTCTTTATTGTTTTCATACATAATAATTGTATGTATATCTGTTAATAAATATTCAATTTTATTAATTAAGTCTAATACCGAACTCACTCTTAGGTTGTTGATACGGCGGGTAACTTCTCCTTGGTCGATGCTTGGACGGAATGACAGCTTCAGTATATTCTTCGCATCTTCCCACGTGGTTGTGTTGTTGGTAAGCAGTAGTTCCTTTGCCTTACCTATCACCTTGCACTGTGATATAGCTGTCCACATAGCAGGTCTTCTATCTTCCGGTGTCAAGCTCATGTGATTATCTACAACGTTTATAAATTGGGTCAACTCTTGTCTGTTACCCGAAAATTCTTTAATGTATGAAATTTCTTTCATAATCACTATGGCTCGACTATTAGTTTGCTGTTGAGAATTGGCCTCTAATCTCAGCAAAACTTGTGCCATTGTGTTGATAAGAGTTGCTTGGTCGTTTGCAGTTGCCATTTCGTCTATATCTTCTATTGGCAAATTCCTTCTGGAATCGTGAAGAATATGTCGCGAAATTTTTAAATTTATCTTAATAAAACTCGCACAAAAAAAAAACTATTAATTCTTAGTTCGCACTGCACTTGTTTGTTCTTCTTTTTTTTTATTTTGTGTTTCTTTTTTTTTTTTTTTTTTTTATTATATTTTGTAGGTATGTATTTATTGTGACTGATTTGTAGTCTACAACACTTTTTTATTTGAACTTATTTTTTCTTAGCTTGCACTTTTGTGTTCTTCTTTAATTTGGAGTAGGTTTTTTTTTATTTAATTCAACTGATTTTTAGTTGGGCGGAGGTGGGGTTGTGGATGGTAAACAACAAACACTTATTCTTTTTTTTTTTTGTTTTAATTCCCGGCAAACCGTTTTGGATACTTTATTCGGGTGGAGGAGGGGACGTGGACGGTTAACAAAACACGATTTTATAAAAAAAATGTTCACTGATTTTTAGTTGTAATTTTTAATTTTTCCGCGTTTGCTAAATTTCCGTTTCCGTTTCGACTGCGCCAGTTAAGTGTAAAGGGTCGAGCAGTAAAAATGCAACACTATTAATAATATGAAGTTCTTTATTTATCAACTGCTTTCTTACGACTACTTATTCTAGATTTATATTATTATGTTGTTCAATCAGATATATTTGACATTCGTTGTTATATATGCTGACTGAGCAACTTACTATATTATTTTACAATTATTTTAATTTATACTCGTATTACAATTATTTGCAATATGACAAATGGCTAAAGGGTTAATGTACTAATGGTGATGGAGGTCACCATACAAATATGTAACTCGCGTCAGGATACGCGGCAGGGCGCGCGTTCACATGAGCGTGATTATTAAAACTTGTGTCGAATTTCTTTCAACCATTTCAGATGGCTGATTTTTGTATATGATGGTGTGAGTTCTATTTGACACGAATTTGAACACAAAAACATAATGGTCCTTCAAATTCACAACAAATATTTCAAACTGCATTTAATTTACCATGTCCCTTTTATAAGATTAAGTACAAACTTATTTTAGTGAATAGATGCAAAACAAAAAAAATTGTGCGTTTATCCAAACAACAAAAAATTACAATTCAGTGTTAGTTACAATTTGTGCAAATTCGCAAGAAATGTCACCTACTATTTAACTCCCAGAATCGCGTTTGTGGCTACAGACACAAAACCTAATGTGAACACATCCGACTCATTCTGACGTGTAGCAGTCGTTAAAACAAAACAAAAATCTTTGCTTGTTGAAGGATTAATTAGAAACATTTCACTTACAAAATATAAATCTTAGTAGGAAAATGCTTTTAATTAAAAAAATTGGATTCCGTAGGATTTAAGTGCCAAAGATAAGGTACAGACAGAGAGAACAGATATCACAAAAGAAAACGCCAACAAAATGAACAATCTTAAGCAAAAAATTAAAAAATCCTTACTTTCTTCGCCATCATTTTCTCACCATGAAGTGTGAGTGAGATAAAGTACAGAGACGCGAAAAAAAGTCGAAGGAGACAGTCCAATGTGAACACTGTTCTATAACGAGATTTTATGTATTTTAACAATGTAAGATAAGGACGCTCGCCATGACTCGCGTGTATTGTGTTCAGCCACTTTGACAAAAAGAAGTTATACTGTTATACAAACCTGGTGCCAAGCGCACCGTATAACAATCTTCAATTGGAGTCATTTTGTTTGTATGAATACGCTATCCAGTGTATTATAGAGATCAGTGGAAGAAAGGCAAAGACATAATGTAATATGAATCACAGATTAGCCACATGAAGATGAGAATCCCCGGCAGCCATTTTAGTTTGCCTACAAGCTTGAACTGGCAGTTATCAGATAAAAAATGAGAATGTGTGTAAAGATACATAGACAGTAGGGATCTTCACACACCTGGTTAAATTGTTGTTGCAATTCACATCTATTCATCGACGCGGGATGACATTACAAATACAACAATGTAAACAAATGGGTTTTGGAGGGTGAAACGTACGAAACATTCCCATCTTCATATGGCTAATCTGTGATATGAATGATGTGTTCTCCTTCTATCCAAAGTAAGTATTGCAGTCGGGCAGTAGGCCAGGTCAGTCAGTACCAGTGTTCCCAGATTGGTGGTTTTTCCCACCAAAATGGGGGGAAAAAATCTCTTTGGTGGGAATAATGGTGGGAAAAAATTGATGGTGGGACTTATGGTGGGAAAATATTTGAAATGCTTTTTTATGGGGGGAAAATATTATTTTTAACATAACCGAAACTTTTTTTTTCTTACTAAAAATTAATAACTCAAAAAACAAATTATTTGGCCGAACCACCAATGACACAGAAAATGTCTCAATAAGAGAGGAACAATTTTTCGTTCTTCTTTCGCCACACAAAAAAAAATATGTTTACAGTTCTCTGTTGCAATAGCGATCTTCTTTCTCGGCTAGCATTTGCATCTACCTAAAAATAAATAGCAGAGAGAAGAGCAGTATACATAACTATTCACACACAAACACAACTCACAACTCACAAGTTTCACAACTCACAGGAAAAAGATTGATATCATAGATACACCATATAAAGATGACAATCTCGGCTGTCATCCGAGTTTGCCTACAAGCTAAATCAGGGGAAATTCAGGAGAAACACGCACACATATGCAGAATTCGTCCATTCACCACCATTTATTTGCACACATAGACAGAATTCCTCCATTCACCACCAAAATGTCGGTTATTCAAAAAGTATAGTAAATCGAGCAACGAGTTATTGAGTGCTTACCTGACCTTAAATGAATATATTCCTCATACTAATTGAATTTAGATTTATAAATTGGTTTGCTAGGTAAGGAAGAGTCAGCACAAAGTTAAAATTATAACGAAATAAATAAGAAAAGATTTTTTATTTCTTATTTCCATTACGTATTTCAGAAAGAGTTTTTAAAAAACAGTCTAAAATGGTCAAGTTCAATAATTAATTAAAATGCTTATAGTATGAATGAAATTTCTTTCTTTCTCATTTCAGCTTATTTGGTGTTGAATTCAAAGGAAAATAAAAACACAAATAATACTTAATTAAAATATTAGTTTATTGAAAATAAATTACGGTTGTCAAAGAAGGAGTTTGTTTTTACTTCGAGGTGATAAAATCTCTCACCTTCACTTTCAAAGTGGTGGACAAAATTTTGTGAGTGGTCAGGATAACAAAACTGTCTAATTTTCATTTAATTTGTGAACATAATGGGGCATATTCATAGTCACTTTTACTCTCCAGTTTATCTTAGACCTGGGTTACTCCTATCTTAATAACATTGAATAAACCCAAGTCTGAGATAAACTGGAGTTTAAAGGTGACTATGAATATGCCCCAATATTTTCTCATGAAACTGCGTGGACGATTTTGAAAAACTGTAAAAAAATGTAATTAATAAATACTTCCTAAACAAAATTGTACATTGATACATATAAATAAACTTATAATTGCATTATTTGTTTAGATACAGAGAATCATATTTATGAGGTTTTCTATAACTTTAAACAGCCATCCAATTTCAAACAGGTTTAGCCGCATTTAACTATCGGTAATGATCCATATGACTTTATGACCCTGTTTGTTTTATTGGCCGTGGTTCTTTCGAGGTGGCGAAGTACTTATGAGTACTTTGCTGGAAATTTTCAATGGAAGGCAAAAAATTCGCCTTCCTAGCAGCAATTTACTACAATTTTAAGTGATTATCAATAATTTATAGTCTGTGGAATCTGTACCATAAAAAAAATTGCGAGATTGTAAACACACTTCAACATTTTATATGATTTTTCGGCGTATATATATAAAAACTTTTATAAAATGAGTGTTTGTAAATCTCTTTTTGAAAGTAAAGACTCTCGTCTATACTCTAAAATACCTGGTTGATTTTTTTTCTTGGTGGATAACAGGTGACCGTAAATATGTTAATTTTCTAAGAATTTATAAAATAAATATACACATAAATTTACGATTACACAGTTGCAATATGTATTTTTAAATTTTTAACAAATTCACAAATTGAAATTAAATGTCATCCACATAAAAAATCACTTTATTTAACCGGATGCCCTCTGGGGGGTTTTACGTGCGTAACTACTGTGCTCATCTACTCATCTAAATAAATTGTATCCAAAGTTTAATTTTTGACACTAATCAGATAAATCGATATAGGGAAATGTCAAAATCCGATTGACACACCACCTTAATATTAAAAGTTTTAGTCATTAAATACATTGTCTGTTCGTGTTTCTTCAAAGTTCATATACAACAAAACAAAACAGTAAAAGTTCGCAGTTTTGAAAAGTTGGCATATTTTTTCGTCAAATCAGAAAAAAAACTAGTGAAAATCAAAAAAAAAAGTGCAACAGCACCTTCAGTAAGAACATTTCAAACACATCCCTTATATAAATAACTTCCGAGGTGAATTCTAAAAACGTCAAAAAAGATCGCAAAAGCATTGTAAAAAGTAGAGTCCAGGAATTCGGAAACCAAATCTTACCTGAAGAAAATTCGAAGCCATCAGAGTGTAAACTATAAAAACCACGAGATAATTGTAAATACGATCTCTCAGAGGATCACAATGACGGAATCCGAATCATCCGTAAGCGACGATGTGAAATACCAACAAAGCATTCACTGATGAAGCCATGCTCACTTTGAAAACAGAAGAGCTAACTATCAATGCTCCCTCGCATTCATCTATGGGAAATGTGGTTCCAGTGCAACAAGTTCCTTCTCCATCAACCGCAAAACCAACTAAATCCACGGGCGCGATTCCAAAGTCAATCAGTTTTGATGCATCGGGTGATAAATTAGCTCGCAATATGCACTAGCGTCGACAGCAGGAACACTCTCTAAAGGCAGGTTTGATACCAACAGTGAGCATAAGCACTGCTGTCACACATGGCGTCAATGGATCTGGGATATTCAATAAACTGGAACAAAATTTGTTTAAAAATCGTCGTAGCAATAAATAAGTAATTTAAATTAATTTCTGTTCTCAATAAAAATTATAAACTTGGTCATACGAAAGGTGACTCATTACATGGAATGGCAGAACGGTAGCTACAAGAGGCGATTGTTGATATCCCAGAATTCTGTGGTCGTCCTATCGAACTTGCTCTTGGAGAGAATTCACAACGATTAAAGGAAAAGCATATTACAGTTCAGGTAAATAAATATAGAAATAGAAAATAAATTGTCTTTTTTTTAAACTCAACTGTTTTTAAATTTCAGGCAATCAGTGGAACTGGTGCTCTTCGTATTGGTGCGGCCTTCTTGAGCAAATTCTGGAAGGGAAACCGTGAAGTTACTTGCCCGCTCCAACATGGGGAAACCATATCCCAGTTTTCGAACACTGCGGCCTTAAGGTCAACAAATATCGCTACTACGACCCAAAGACCTGTGGACTTGACTTCAAGGGCTGTTTGGATGATATTATGGTAATAATAGTTGCAATTTTATTTAATTTAAATCAACTCTTAAAGACCAACGTTTATCTTGATTGATCTTTTTTCAGAAAATCCCAGAAAACTCAATAATTCTTTTGCACGCATGTGCTCACAATCCAACGGGAGTCGATGCCACACCCGAACAATGGCTAGAACTTTGCAATGCCATCAAGAAGAGGAAGTTGTTCCTCTATCTCGATATGGCATACCAAGGATTTGCCAGTGGTGATGTTGACAAAGATGCCACTGCTGTCCGACTATTCCAAAGTGAAGGTCTTGACTTCTGTTTGGCTCAGAGTTTTGCCAAAAACATGGGTCTGTATGGGCAACGCGCCGGCGCATTCTCTGTCATCTGCTCCTCTGCCGAAAAAGCCGATCGTGTTCTTCCGCAAATTAAAATTCTCATCCGTCCAATGTACTTTAATCCACCTCTGCATGGTGCCCGTATTGCTGCCGAAATTCTCAACAATGCCGATCTTAGAGCCGTGTGGCTAAAGGATGTCAAGGGCATGGCTGATCGCATTATCGATGTTCGTGCAAAACTCATTAAGTTGGGATCAACTCGATCATGGGGTCACATTACCAACCAAATCGGTATGTTCTGCTACTCAGGAATGACACCTGAACAGTCTGAGCGGTTTAACAAAAGACTTCAGCGTTTATCTGACCAAAGATGGTCGCATTTCGATGGCTGGTGTGACTAGCAAAAATGTTGAATACTTGGCATGCATGAAGTTACCAAGTAAATATGATGTATATGAAAATTTAATATAAAATCAAATCCATAAAAAAATTAGAAAAAGAGAATTGTTTGAAAAACATAATAATCTAAGATTGTAGAGCAATGCAATTACCAAAATGTCTTTATAATTTAGTTAACGTACATATGTATGACAGAGTTCTTCTTTAGTGCATTTATTTAAGTAAAATTAAAATATTTTTCCAAAACGAAATAAAAGGTTTATTTAATTTTTGTTTGGCTTACAAAGGAGGGGAGACAAAATACTTCATAATGAAAATACGGAGGCTTTGTAGCCAGAGTCAGGAAGTAAATTAGCCACAGTTTACCCGGATACATTTTTTAATTGGAAGTGACTCTAGACATGCCAATTATAACAGTTTTGGTTTATGAAAGTACTGTTTATGCGGGCCCACAGGGCCAGGGCCCTCCGCCGGTGGGTATACTTCAGGCACCCAGAGTTTTTTTTTCAAGTCGTGCGAAGCGGGTTAACGCACACCCACTTTTAACGGCGAAAAGCTGTTACAACTGCTATAAATTGGCATGTCTCTAATCTCGTCCTTTTTAATTAGATATTTTATCACAATGGTTACATACGACGATATAGTGGGGGCAATCGCGAAAAAAATTCCCCTATGTTATGCTCCTTCGAAAATTGGGAACGTGAATGATATCGGGAAAATATTTTCCAGACGAATTTCACTGGATTTTTTCTCGGGGTTAATTTATTGTGGGAGATAGCAGAACAATTTTCGGGGGAAACTATCCCCGCAAGGGATTTTGATTCAGCAAATGGGAATTACCCTATAACCTTTATGTTCTTTTTTTACATTTTCTTACATAACCATAAGGTACCTTACATTTTCTATGTTTACCCATTTTATAGCCCTGAGCTAGGCCCCGTATCAAGTAAAACTTAAGCGATCGCTTTATTAAGTAATATTTCCCTATAGATAGCATAGAGACAGCTATCGTCAAAGCGACAATCAAAAAATTGATAATCAACTATCACCTTAGCCGATTCCACCCCAAGTATGGGTCATCTGGCGGAAGTTTTTGGCTGTTTTTCATTTCGAAGTTCGTGTATTTTATTTAATTACATAAGCTCCAAATTAATTTTAAACTAAAAATTTATTTACAAATAAGAAAAAAAGACATATAACTTAATTGTGCTTTTCACTTTTTATTTCCGCTTCATCGCGCAGCTCCGTTTCATCTGACTCCTTGTGTTCTTTCTTTTTGGGCTTTTTAATGCTTTCCCATTGTTCACCAATTTCTATAGGTAGTCTGTCACCCCAATCACTAGCTCTGGCACACCGTAACGCATTTCTTTAAAAAAAAAGTATTGAAGAAAAACATTAAAACAAAAATATTCCAAAGTAAAAAAGTTATAGGGAATTCAAAATGTACATACATACATACATAATATCGTCGTCTTTTTGTCGAAACTGCGTAAGTTTAAAAGTAGAATTGTTCAGCAGAAACAAAAACCAATTTAAACAGTAAAATTAAATTCTTAGAACCTAAAAGGTTTTAAAATTGGTTGATAGATGCAAAAGGAACCATAATAATAGTAACGAGGCATGTGATTGATATTTTTATTTGAAATACAATTGAATGTTATTTTTAGATCTACGAGGTTTTAGCAGAAAGACGACGATTATGTATGAATGTATGATGAATATAAGAAATTTTCTATCTACCTACCCTCCGTGTTTAGATTTTGTAAAAACAATTTCTAAAAGACTTCCCTTCGACGTGCACATTCGACAAACCGAATGCTTTGAACGGACCAAGGTTGGTCTCACAAGTAGAGGCCAACTGTCACTAGCATCTCTTCTGGGTTCTTTTTTCAATACCACATAACTGTAGCGTTTCGTTATATTTCCTGAAATATTTTCACCCAAACCAAGTGGTTCATGGCAAACATTAAAATTGCACGGAGTGTTGTCGCCTTCAGTGGCTAGGCGTGGACACCGTAGATCACGAGGACACTATTAAAATGAAGTTAATGTTTTATAGTTTATAAAAAACGTATTCAAAAATATATTAATTTTTATTAACATACTGGAGTAAGAACATGACCAGCCAGACATCATGAAAAACCTCAAGAAAGACCTAAACTCGAATAAATTTTCCAAAAAAAAAAAAATTGTGAAAAATTTGATCATCAACAAACTTACTTCAACGCTTGGTAGGAACTGTCTATAGTACACGTTTCTTAGTGTAGGTTTTTGATTTGCATTACCATCTTTAATAATTAAATCTGAGAGATCATTCATTTCTCTGGAAGACTCCACATTCAAATACTTAAATATTGATTCCTTCCACACATCAACAGCCGCCCACATCGCTGTACCAACACCAGAACCAAAATCAATGAAACTTCGTGGCTTAAAATCTGGATTTCTATTTTGTATTTCCTTGAAAATATTCTAAATGACAGCGTATTCTTGAGCACCTCTTCCAATAGCATAGACTAGGGCTTCATACGCTCCATAGGTTATTGGTTTCCAAGCAAATGTTCGTCATTTCAGAGTTTTCTTGAGTTTCTGTTGGCGGACTTAATTTTTTCTTTCCATTTCTTCTTGACGCAATTGAGCGTCTTCGGGTATTGTGTATTTCAGATCTAATTCTACTGAAATGTTTTGAATTTTCTTTTAAAGAGTTTATGTATTGATTAAGAACTTTACCATCTTTACGAGTGATTTGATTAGGAAGTCTCCAACAGCTCGGTGTATTGCTTGGGCGATATTCCTTGGAATATTAAGGTTTCCCCGAATTATCAGTTGACGGAACAGAGGTAACAAATTTTTCTACTCGATTACTATATTTTTGTTTGTTATTATTTAATAAATGTCTTTATTTTTTAATAAAAAACACGATAGACCGAGCCAGGCAGGTGCACTGAAACACTTTTCACCACAGCAATTCCAAAAAAAAAAAGTCGAACTGTCAAAACAAAACAAACTCACCCGGATATATTGTTGTTGGATTTCACATCTATTCATGGACACAAAATTAAATTACAAATACAACAATGTAAACAAATGGGTGTTGGAGGGTGAAACGTACGAAAGATTGTCATCTTTATATGGTGTATCTATGATTGATATACTCTGGAGAGAACGAACATTTTTAGTCTCTTCTAAAGTCTGGCTCTTAGGCATCCCATTCACATGCAAATTCTTGTAAACAAATCGGCTTAAAAACTCGTCTTCATATAAGCAACTAGTAACAACAGTGGACGTTCCCTTATTGCGCAATGGCAAAGGCAATGCTGGCTAAATTCAATTCAGAGAACCTCTATGTTTCGCATGACAGTAACAATGATAATTAAAACGAAGAAACTCTTGAGGCATTTCCCTATGAATTTAACGTCAATAACAATTTGTAAATATGTGAATAATGTACATAAATACAAAATCATTTTACTTATTTATACTTTTAAGTGAATTTCTTAAATCAAATATTTTGAAGTCTTTTTTGTTTATTTTTTTACAAAAAATATCTTTATTTTTTTTTGTAACAAAACTAAAAATATGTATTCCTAGCTTTTTATTGAAATAAGATTTTTTTTATATAAAAACTGTGAAAATGTACGAAAGTACAAATTATACCTATAAGATTTGACTTAAAATACTGAATTCTTACCACTAAATCTAAGAAGTTTTTTTTTAATAAATATGAAGTGAAATTATTTTTTATTTATTTAGAAAATAGAAAAAAAATATTTTTAGAACGTGTTTTGTTTATTCGGGAGCTTTATTCTTAAAGGAGAAGTTCACATCTCACATTTAATTTTTTTTTTTTTAATATCTAGGATAGCATTGTGGCAGAGAAGTATGGTGTTTTTTTTTTCTTCCAGTACAAAAACAGTGGGATTTTTTTTCAAATACGGTGGGATTTTAAAAATCTCATCTGGCATCAGTGGTCAGTACTCAGTAGGTTTCAGACCTCTTAGAAAATAGGTGTTACATACGCACATACATATTTTCCTTAAATTAGGCTATCCGTTATTAATATACGTACTTCATATAGATAAAGTATAATTTACTAAGTTTTATTTAAAAAAAAAAAAACATTATTACCAGATCTGAAAGAAGTTTTCTTTCTGATATTTCCTTATTATTACCTAGGTAGATACCTATATAAATAATGTACTAACATATACACATTGCAGTAGAAATCGGCTTAATGTGCCATTTAGTGGTTAAGTTTTTTAATACCAGATGAAAAGTAATGCAGTTAATTAACTTTTTTTTAACTGAAAAGTCGGAATGCTAGTAGGTACTAACTGCTGACTGTTTGCTTTGTAGTTAAAGTACTTTCTCACAATATTAACTTGCATAGGTATGCATTCAAAAGTTAAGTTAATTAATTGGGACTGTATTAACTGCAGCACCAAAGTACTGCATTCTTTTACAGCTCTGATAGGTACATAAGTATAAGTATCCACATATGTATATATCTACATATTGCAACAGAAATTCAAAATTCTAATAATGCTGGATTTATGTTCAAATTTAGTGCTAATCCAGATTTGGAACTAAAATCCCTTCTAATTTAAACTTGTGGCAAACTCAAAATGACGTCACCACACCTTTCAAACATAAATTAAGAAAAAAAACTAGATACTGATGGGGGATTTAAGTTCGGTTTAGAGGCTCGTTATTTGGCGAAAAAAAGCCCACGATTTGACCCTGAAACTAACTGTCGAAAATACAAAATTGTGGAGTCTTTTTAAACCTACACACCTATACTCTACCTAAATCTGGTTCGATTTAAAATGGGTTAATTTGAAAATATAACGAGTTTCGCCTTTCTACTCCCATTGGTTTGGCTTTGATTACCTGCTTTCTCCTTATCTTATTAACCAACACGTCTTTAAAAAGGTAGGTATACTTACAGGTATAGGTATACAACAGTACAGGACAACTAATGATGAGGGATTTAAGCAGAGATCAGAAATAAATCTCAATCTCTTGAAGGGTTCTTTAATAACTCTTAGTTGTTGTTATTTTCAATAAAAATCACTCAATAATCTTTATTTAAAAAAAAAAAACCTTTTCGGTCAAGGTCTGAGAGAAACCTTTTTTTTTTTTTTCTATGTTTCGGTCAACTTGTGAGATATTTATCGCTGAGAAAAAAAAATAAATCTCATCTACAAATTTATCAATCAGAATGTCCCTTAACCCTTACTATGACCGTTGGTATTTTGTAAACACTGCATGCGGAAATGCAGTTAATTAGACTTTTTAGTCATCGTGAAAACTTGTGGATAGAATTTGAGTGATTTTGTGCGATAAAGTAAAAATAAACACATCCTGGACTTATTCGACGTTTTCATTTCCAGTAGGTATAGGTAGGTAACTATAACTATTTCTGATTTATTTTCAGCGAAAAAGGTTAAAGCTTGAATTTTCCTATTTATCTTTTATACAAATCTGAACTAGATAGATAATCTGAAACCGAAATCTTAATTAGGAATGTACCCAATAACTCTAAGAGAGAAACCAATCGAAAATAAAAGTTAACAGTTATTTCTGGTAGGTATCTGGATTTAAGGGTTTAACATAGGGGCTCATTATGTAAAAACAAAATCGTGGAGATTTTTAATAGGTAGATACCTACTAATTGCCTATTCAAAAAAATTACCTACCTAGATGTACAATTTGGTAATTTGTAAAAATAACGCTATTGTTTTTTCTTAAAAAGTGATATCTATATGTTCATTATGTACATAGGTGTCTACCTAGAAAGAAATAGGCAAGCAGTATTTCAACGTTTTCCACCCACTTTTTCAGCCCGGTTAATTTTTTGGAGACATCATATCAATCAGTCTCTTAAGTTCCAATTCTTTTTTAGGCCTTTTTCGAAAATATAGCTATAGCTAACACAAAACACAATGAAATAAAAATTCACATATATTTTATTCTGTTTCTCAAAAATAAGCAAACCAATACGTACATTTAAAACTAAGCACCGCCTCCTGCACCACTGATCATTAAAGTATGAAGAAAAGCAAATATATGTAATATCAATATGAATGATTTGTTCTCCTACTCCTCTCCTACTATTCAAAGTAATTAGTGCAGTCGGTCAATATTCAGATTTCAGACCTCTCAGAAGTTATGTCGTAGGTGCTATACTATATTCACAGTACGTACGTAGGTACCTACATAACTTAATTAAGTTATGCTTTACTAAAATATTATTTAATAGTAGGTAGGTATAGGCATAGTAACGTTTTATTATGTCAAAAAACCCTTTTTTCTTGATTTCTTATTATTACCGGTATAGATACTGTCGTCCATTAAAAATGCAGTTGTGAGATATATTTTGCACAAGCAGTAAACTATATTGGCATTGGCAGTTTGATGGTGCCTATACCTATGTATGTAGGTGCCAAGCAAAAAAGTCGCAACTCCCAATTCCATTGTTCTGAGTTATCAGCAACATTGCTCAAATTTATGCGAGAATAAAATACCTAATACCTATGTTAATTTCTTTCGAATATAGCCCTCGCAAAGTAAAATGCAATATTTGTTCTTGAGGACTTTAATTCCTGAAATTCAGTTTATTATTATTTTCTTCTTAATCTACATATATTATATTGATTTAAATCTTACGTTTTGTTTTTCTTTTTCTATTTTATAATTTTTCGATTTTCTTATTTTTTCGTTTCTTTTAATCTTACTTTGGTTCAACTCTTTCACCGCTCGACAATATCTATAATGAAATAAAATGGAGGATACGTCCATTTTTTGTTAAGATGGCTAGTTTATTTCCTGCTTCTAAAACTTCTCGAAATGTGCTGCCACCCATACGTGAAGGCTGGTAACTTAAGTGCTGCCAGCTCTGTCAACACTCCCCCCTGGCTAGGCGGTTTTATGAATCGGCTTTCCACTTTCGCCAAGCTGGCCAACATCTAGCACTGCAAGTTTCGCGGTGGGTCTGGTGTAGATTCCTGTTGCTGTTTTGACCGACGCACTTCTAGCGTAACCATCTTTCCCTGGAAAGGTTTTTAGCACAATTCCTTTCGGCCAGGAGTTCCGCGGATTCTCTGGATCTACAATGACAACGACGTCTCCTTCTTGAAGCGGTTTGGTCAGTGAAAACCATTTTGTTCGTCTCGTTAAGTCGGGAAGGTATTCACTGATCCATCGTTTCCAGAAACCATTCGCAAATTGTTCGCTGATTAACCAATTTTTTCGCAGAACTATGTCATCATCGCATAGCTCTCCTGACATCTTATTACCATTTGAAGACACTAGCAAGAAATGGTTAGGTGTCAAAGTCTCTTCGTTTTCATTGCCTAGAGGAACGTACGTAAGGGGCCTAGCATTAATAACTCTCTCTACCTCAGCCAACATAGTCAAAAGTAATTCATCTGTAGGTTTTCTTGTCGGTATAATGCAGCTCAATGTTTTCTTTACTGACCTGACCAGCCTCTCCCAACTTCCTCCCATATGAGGTGAAGAGGGTGGGATGAAATTCCATTTTAAATTTGTGTTAACAAAATTATCTGCCATTCTTTCTACGTCGATCGCCTGTATAGCGCTCTTCAGCTCGTTGCTCGCTCCACGAAAATTTGTACTATTATCGCTAAAAACTTCCAATGGCTGCCCCCTTCGTGCTATAAAGCGATTCAAAGCCATTAAGCATGAATCGGTAGATAGTGAGCATGCGATTTCGATGTGTACCGCACGTACAGTCATGCATGTTATAAGGACGCCCCATCTCTTCTCTGAGTGCCTTCCTACTTTAACGTATAGTGGTCCAAAGTAGTCGATACCGATATAAGAAAACGGCCTTGTAAATGGCTGCAGTCTCGCAGGAGGCAGGTCTCCCATGATTGGGGGCATGGGAATACATCTATTATTTTTGCAGAATTGGCATTTCCTTTTTACCTTTGGAAGCAAAGTTCTAAGTCTGGGAATGAAAAATCGCTGTCGAAGTTCGTTGATTACAGTTTCATCATTTAGGTGATTGAATCGTTCATGGTATGCCTTTATGATCAGTTCAGTTATGTGATGCCCATTGGGTAGTATAATTGGCAGTTTTGTGTCAATTGATACACCATAAGCCGCATCAATTCGTCCCTTAACTCGTAGTATAGAATTTTTATCCAAGTACGGTGAAAGCTTGTATAGATAACTCGATCTATCGACTTCCGGAAACTTCATTTTGGTGTTTTCTTTGCTTCCAGTCAAAGCTGCAATTTCTTCTGGAAAGGCTTTTTGTTGACACAACTTGAAGCAATAGTTTTCAGCGTTAGTAAAATCTATACTAAGAAGGCGTTTAACTGGATATATTTTTGTTCTTTTATGAGAGGACCGCCGGATGTAGCGATATACTTGAGCCAATGTTCGAAAGAGCCGTTGCCATTTACTAAAACGGGTAGCTTCAATTATGCTTTCGAATTTTACAGCATCATGCATGTGGATGTATCTTATTTCTTCGCATGATGTTTCAGTTTGCTTAAAAACTTCGGGCCAGTTTTCGTAGGGTTCATATAAAAGGCTCGGACCTCGGTACCATCGGCTGTCAGATCGAAATTCTGTACTGCCTTGCCATTTTGTGCCTTCATCGGCGACATTCATTTTGCTGGGAATCCATCTCCAATTCCTTGCTTCGGTCTCTTCGAGAATTTCTCCTACACGGAAGGCGACGAATTGTTTGTACTTTCTGTGATCTGAATTGATCCAACTCAAGACGGTCCTTGAGTCTGACCAAAAATATTTTTCTGACATTTTGATTGAGTGGCCGGCCGTAATAATTTTCGCTAACTTTACTCCTAACAGTGCTGCTTCTAGTTCTAACCTGGGAATCGATATTACTTTAAGTGGGGCTACCTTAGTCTTGGCAGCTACTAGGATGTTCTTCACTGCATCACCGTCAGAAAATCGAAGATACCCGACAGCCGCGTAAGCCAATTCACTGGCATCAACAAAGATATGCATCTGCACAGATTTGTAACTACTGAGTGATAACTGTTTTGCATATGGACGTTCAATCATGATGTTCTGGACATCCGGTATGAACCTTATCCATCTTCGCCATTTTTCAAAATGTTTTGGAAGGATCTTTTCATCCCATCCGATGGCTGACCGCCAGACTTCTTGCAAAAGTATTTTCAGTAATACTAAGAAGTTAGCAATTAAGCCTAATGGGTCAAAAACCGTCATTAAAATTTTTAAAAGTTGTCTTTTAGTTGGCCACGCGTTTTCATTTAGAAATTCAGCTTGGACGATATTGGTTTTGATGGCGAATGAAAATAAATCAGGAGAAGGTGACCACCACATCCCGAGAATTTTCTCTGGTCCCGATAAGATACTCCAGTTGCTGATGGATTTCTCGTAACTTGCTGCCTTTTCTTTCAAACTGTTCAGTACTGCTTGAGAATTTGATAAAAAATTCCGAATATCAAACCCACCTTCTCCATGTATAGTTTTAACTTCACTTGCCAATCGCATTGCTTCTTCCTCGGTGTCGACGCTGTCAAGATAGTCATCTACGTAGTGATTTTCGAATATTGCTTTTACTGCTCTTGGAAACTTATTTTCGTAACATCTTGCATTTTCATTTTTTACATACTGTGCACAAAACGGAGAACAAGTTGACCCAAAAGTCATTACTTGCATAATAAATTCTTCGATTTTGTTGGTTTGTTTATTTCGCCATAAAAAACGCTGAGCTTATTGATCCGAATTTCTTATTTTTACCTGGTGAAACATTTCCTTAATGTCGGCACATATGGCAACTCTACGCTCTCTTAAACGAAAAAGAACCGACAAGAGAGATGGAACTATATCAGGACCTGAAAGCAACATAGAGTTCAAAGATATATTATTTACTGCTGCGGATGCATCCCAAACGATTCGTATCTTATTTGGCTTATTGTGGTTAACAACGGGGAATATAGGAAGATACCATACAAGAGAAAACTGTTGCGCGATATTTTTTGTTTAGGGTAGCTTCAAATTCGTGCAAGAAAAAATTTTGGATTTTGTGGTTTTTTTAGATTTTGGAAGGTCACTTTTGAGCTAACTTTAAGCTTGAATATCTAAAAAACCGTTAGAGCTACAAATTTTCAGTGAGCGCGAAACATAAGCATTTAAAAAGCTACAATTTGTTGCAAAAAAAAAAATTTGAAAATCTCATTTTTAACGATTTTGTCCGCTAACTTCAGACTTGTTTCAGCGAAACGGAAGTGCATTTTTCAAACTTGAAATTGAAATAAAAAAATATCTATAGGAGATATAAAATTAATTCTTGCGCAAAACATAAGCATTTAAAAAGCTACAATTTCTGGGGAAAAAAAAAATTCTAAAATTCAAATTTTTTTTAAATTTTGACCGTTACATATGGGTTACCGTCTTATTTTAGCGGAATCTTTTATAGCAAAAAAACTATGCGAGCTACAAAATCGGGGTTTGCGCGATATTTTTTTTGTTTAGGGTAGCTTCAAATTCGTGCAAGAAAAAATTTTGGATTTTGTGGTTTTTTTAGATTTTGGAAGGTCACTTTTGAGCTAACTTTAAGCTTGAATATCTAAAAAGCCGTTAGAGCTACAAATTTTTAGTGAGCGCGAAATATAAGCATTTAAAAAGCTACAATTTGTTGCAAAAAAAAAAATTTGAAAATCTCATGTTTTTAGAATTTATACACCAACTTCCGTTTTATTTGATCTGACCGGAAATGCACTTTTTAAACTTTAAATGCAAATAGAAAATGATCCAAAAAAGCTACGAAATTGATTTTTGCGCAACGAATTAGCATTTAAAAAGCTACAATTTTGGGCGTCAAGAGAATTTTTATTTTCGTATTTTCGTCCGCTAACTTCAGACTTATTTTAGCGGAAACTTGCATATTTAAAAAACTATGCAAGCTACAAAATCGGGATTTGCGCAACTCAAGAGCATTTAAAAAGCTACAAATTTGAATGCCAATCATTCTTCAAAATTCTTATTATTTTAGATTTCGTCCGCTAACTTCAGACTTATTTTAGCGGAAACTTCAATAACTAAGAAACTAAGCGAGCTACAAATTTTTGGTTTGCGCAACAAATTAGCATTTAATTAGCTACAAATTCAGATATAAAATTTTTTCCATTCCGCCACAAAGTGTCCGCCAAAGTAAGGGTATTTTTGCAGAATTGGCATTTCCTTTTTACCTTTGGAAGCAAAGTTCTAAGTCTGGGAATGAAAAATCGCTGTCGAAGTTCGTTGATTACAGTTTCATCATTTAGGTGATTGAATCGCTCATGGTATGCCTTTATGATCAGTTCAGTTATGTGATGCCCATTGGGTAGTATAATTGGCAGTTTTGTGTCAAGTGATACACCATAAGCCGCATCAATTCGTCCCTTAACTCGTAGTATAGAATTTTTATCCAAGTACGGTGAAAGCTTGTATAGATAACTCGATCTATCGACTTCCGGAAACTTCATTTTGGTGTTTTCTTTGCTTCCAGTCAAAGCTGCAATTTCTTCTGGAAAGGCTTTTTGTTGACACAACTTGAAGCAATAGTTTTCAGCGTTAGTAAAATCTATACTAAGAAGGCGTTTAACTGGATATATTTTTGTTCTTTTATGAGAGGACCGCCGGATGTAGCGATATACTTGAGCCAATGTTCGAAAGAGCCGTTGCCATTTACTAAAACGGGTAGCTTCAATTATGCTTTCGAACTTTACACCATCATGCATGTGGATGTATCTTATTTCTTCGCATGATGTTTCAGTTTGCTTAAAAACTTCGGGCCAGTTTTCGTAGGGTTCATATAAAAGGCTCGGACCTCGGTACCATCGGCTGTCAGATCGAAATTCTGTATTGCCTTGCCATTTTGTGCCTTCATCGGCGACATTCATTTTGCTGGGAATCCATCTCCAATTCCTTGCTTCGGTCTCTTCGAGAATTTCTCCTACACGGAAGGCGACGAATTGTTTGTACTTTCTGTGATCTGAATTGATCCAACTCAAGACGGTCCTTGAGTCTGACCAAAAATATTTTTCTGACATTTTGATTGAGTGGCCGGCCGTAATAATTTTCGCTAACTTTACTCCTAACAGTGCTGCTTCTAGTTCTAACCTGGGAATCGATATTACTTTAAGTGGGGCTACCTTAGTCTTGGCAGCTACTAGGATGTTCTTCACTGCTTCACCGTCAGAAAATCGAAGATTCCCCACAGCCGCGTAAGCCAATTCACTGGCATCAACAAAGATATGCATCTGCACAGATTTGTAACTACTGAGTGATAACTGTTTTGCATATGGACGTTCAATCATGATGTTCTTGACATCCGGTATGAACCTTATCCATCTTCGCCATTTTTCAAAATGTTTTGGAAGGATCTTTTCATCCCATCCGATGGCTGACCGCCAGACTTCTTGCAAAAGTATTTTCAGTAATACTAAGAAGTTAGCAATTAAGCCTAATGGGTCAAAAACCGTCATTAAAATTTTTAAAAGTTGTCTTTTAGTTGGCCACGCGTTTTCATTTAGAAATTCAGCTTGGACGATATTGGTTTTGATGGCGAATGAAAATAAATCAGGAGAAGGTGACCACCACATCCCGAGAATTTTCTCTGGTCCCGATAAGATACTCCAGTTGCTGATGGATTTCTCGTAACTTGCTGCCTCTTCTTTCAAACTGTTCAGTACTGCTTGAGAATTTGATAAAAAATTCCGAATATCAAACCCACCTTCTCCATGTATAGTTATAACTTCACTTGCCAATCGCATTGCTTCTTCCTCGGTGTCGACGCTGTCAGGATAGTCATCTACGTAGTGATTTTCGAATATTGCTTTTACTGCTCTTGGAAACTTATTTTCGTAACATCTTGCATTTTCATTTTTTACATACTGTGCACAAAACGGAGAACAAGTTGACCCAAAAGTCATTACTTGCATAATAAATTCTTCGATTTTGTTGGTTTGTTTATTTCGCCATAAAAAACGCTGAGCTTGTTGATCCGAATTTCTTATTTTTACCTGGTGAAACATTACCTTAATGTCGGCACATATGGCAACTCTACGCTCTCTAAAACGAAAAAGAACCGACAAGAGAGATGGAACTATATCAGGACCTGAAAGCAACATAGAGTTCAAAGATATATTATTTACTGCTGCGGATGCATCCCAAACGATTCGTATCTTATTTGGCTTATTGTGGTTAACAACGGGGAATATAGGAAGATACCATACAAGAGAAAACTGTTGTTTTAGTTCAGCTTGTGTTAGTTTTCTCGCGTATTCCTTTTGTAGATATTCTTCTATTTGTCTGTTAAGTTTCTCGTATAGTTGCCTGTCCTTTTCCATCCTCTTTTCCAAACACATAAGACGTCGAATAGCCATCGCACGGCTATCGGGTATTTTATATTGCTCATCTTTCCACAACAGAGGCACCACGAAGTTTTTTCCTTCTTTCGATATATTTTTTTTTATTATTGCGATGGCCTTCTCGTCTTCAGCTGAGCGCAGAACAGTTTTGCTACTTAAACCGGTGGAGTCTATTGCAATAAACTCTTTAAAAAGTGAACTCAGATTTTCGTCTTCGTGTTGCTGACAGTCGCATATGTGAAAATTAAATTTCATTTATTGTCGTTCATTTAACTTTAATAGACGCTTGCACGGGCCAAATACAGTCCAGCCTAGACGTGTTTTTGAAGCAGCTGGCTGATCGTCAAGACCTTCTCGCGAAAGAAGTGGAATTGTGAGCTTCCATTGGTCATTTTTAGTCCCAACAAAATTTGCGGTTTCGCATTAAAGTACGACGCTAAGGGTATTCCTTTTAAGTGCCGGTATCTAAGTAATAATTCCTCGACGTTCATATCCTGCGTTGGAAGCCCGAGTGATTTCACAGTGCGTATGTTAGCGATATCGTATTTCTTGTTAGAGTAAATTGAAGAAATTTTCATGTTTACTATTTTAGACGTGCTTTCTGTTCGATGGGTATTGGCTGTCCACTTAAGGCATAGCGGTTTGGTTTCGCCTGCAACCCCTAATTTGTTAACAGGGGCTTCATCAATTAGCGATATTGAGGAACCGTCATCAAGGAAAGCAAATGTATTTATTTGTATTTCTCCATTATGTACAGTCACTGGAACTATTCTAAATAAGATGCAACTTTTTTCCATTTGATGACAATTCACAACCTCATTTGAAGCATATGAAGTTTGGCTAGATGCGGGAGGTATATCTCGCAATTTATGTAGTAGTTTATGATGTTTGTAAGTGCACCCATTGACACCGCAAATTGTTTGTAATTGGCATCTAGTTCGTCCATGCTGGCGAAGGCACGTGCGGCAAATGGTATGTCGCTTAATAGCATCCCATTTTTCGTTAAGGTTAAAGTCCTGGAACCGTTTACACTGTTCACATGAATTGCAACTTAAATTACAAATTGGACATCTCTTCCTATTGGATGATTGTAGGTCCAGATCATAGTGGACATTTACAGATGATTTGTGCGAATGCTTTTCGTTTCGGGTTGTTGACAGACTTAACGAATTCATGCGAGTTACTTGGGATGCTGAGCTGGAAATTTCTGCTAGCCAATCACTAAACGTGATTGTGCCATAATAGCACATGCGTTTTGAACTGTCAGAGAGAATTGTATGATGGTTTGGAGCCTATCCATTCGTTGCGATGGTTCCTTTCGAATTTTATCTAATAGGTCGTCGATGATGTCTTCAGGACGACCATAAAGCTGGTGAAGACTCTTCAGAGCTCCAGGCACTTGCTCAGGAAAGAATAGCCTTATACCCACAGTCTTAAATGCGTCGCCTTTTAAAGAGTTTTGTAATCGGCGCAAATTATCAGAATTCGTATAGCCACAAGAAACGGTCGTACCGTTGAACCAACTAATGAAACGTGGCCATTCTTCGATTCGTCCACTAAAGGTCACATGTTCCCTCGACATAATTTGTCTGGCTGCCATCTGCTGCTTTGTCGGAAGAGGCGCATCTATTATTGTCGTCGTATTGAACAGCAAATTGCTGATACTTCGCCTTGAGGTGCGTTATAGATAGACGTGTTTACGAATGAGGGATGACACTGATTTACATTGGCTTGGTGTACTGAAAAGTTCCTATTTGCATCAAGGGTGCTGGTCCACGGTGATTTTGTTGAAACATTTGGAATGGTGGTTACAGGGTTCTGTTGGGCTCGAGTATTATCGCCTTCACTATCAGAGCTTGATTCAAGATCGTCCAGCATAGCATATTTTTTCTGTAGAAACACGTTATCGCGCTTCTCTTGAAGTTGCCTCTCCTCCTCTGGTCGTTGAAGAAGTAAGGAACGCTTCTTTGAGGAAGATATTTGTTTATCAATTTTGGTTCTGCAATTTGGGTTTTTTTGTTGTATCGGTGTGTTTGATACAATTTGGTTTAGAGGGGTGGGCGAATTGCTCTCTTCGGCGTGAGTAGTAACATTTTGTTCTTCCGAAGGGTTTTCGTTTATTTGACGCAATGGGTCGTTAGTTGTGTCATGCGGAACGTTTTCCATTTGACAAGTTCGACACTTAACACAGCTCGACGGGTTATTTTCAATATCGTTGTCGACGGCGGCGCAGGTATAGTGGTACCAATCGTCAAATTCGTCGCATTGGACCATGTCGTCATTGTCCTCATTTTCGCATGCTTTACAGTTGGAAAGCATGTCGAGGAACCGAAGGACTATGTTTTTTGTGGCAGGCAAAGGCAGAGAGAATAAAAAAAAAAAGTTTTGGACTTACCTTACGCTCCTTTTGGCAATGAATGTTTTCATGTTGTAGACGAATGTAGACTGTCATTATATGGTTTGCTTGTTGTGATGCTTAAATCCTGAGATGAGCTACTGTTCGTAGCCTGATGATGATTTTGTGGCACGGTGAGTTGCTCCTTGCAGCACATGATTTGGCGATTCTAGTGGTGCGGCTTCGATGAACTCCTCTTTTTAGCTTGGACGTAGTTATCACTTTTGTGCTGCGATAAATTGCTCTTTGCAGCACGCGGTATCAAATGTCGAAAGAGAAAGTATTCGCCGCCTGGCGATCGGTTGAAATCACTGTGTTGCGATGAGTTGCTCTTTGCAAGCACGTGATTTATCGTGATAGCCTGCGGACGGTGTCTATTTTTCCTCAATCTTTGAATTGCGTTGGCAATTTGAAACCCAAAACGAATTAAAGAATGTTAATTTCTTTCGAATATAGCCCTCGCAAAGTAAAATGCAATCTTTGTTCTTGAGGACTTTAATTCCTGAAATTCAGTTTATTATTATTTTCTTCTTAATCTACATATATTATATTGATTTAAATCTTACGTTTTGTTTTTCTTTTTCTATTTTATAATTTTTCGATTTTCTTATTTTTTCGTTTCTTTTAATCTTACTTTGGTTCAACCCTTTCACTGCTCGACAATATCTTTAATGAAATAAAATGGAGGATACGTCCATTTTTTGTTAAGATGGCTAGTTTATTTCCTGCTTCTAAGACTTCTCGAAATGTGCTGCCACTCATACGTGAAGGCTGGTAACTAAAGTGCTGCCAGCTCTGGCAACAACCTAGATAGGTACCTAATACCTGCCTAGATAAAATGTTCTTTATTGAGAAATCATTTCGGGAAATGTATGGAGGTAGTATCTACATTTATGCGTAGCGCGTATAAGTACCAAGTGCACTAAAAAATTAAAATGACTTTGCCATTTAACTAACGCAATTCCAACATAATCTGAGATTTGTATGCAAGAAGGTATACCTACCTATCTTTAATACTCTGTCCAACAAAAATAGGCAGTACACGTCTTATGGGAAAGCTTTTTCAAAATCAGTAGCGTGCCATACTTTTGACCCATACTAAATTGAAATAACTCCTCCACAAAAAGTGTTTGCCCGCCCGTGAATTTCTAATAGCATCGGACACAAACCCAACGTCCTATTCAAGGCACATCTGAGTGTGCACTAGACATGTGTAACGCAGCGCTGAATTGGCGCAGTAAGTTGAAGCAGCAGCTGGGTTATCTGTGTTGATACAGCAATGTGTAACTCAGCAACTCAAAAACTCAAAAGCGCCAACGCGCAATATGTCAACTCTCCAAATCAATAGTTGAATAGCGATTTTTGTCTGTGGGAGCGCAGAGCTAGCCACGCCACACAAACAGATGAACGATGCGATGATGAAAATGAAAAAAAGGCTGTGCGTAGCTCATTTTAATCATTTCACAACTGCCTTTCCCAAGGAAAATCTTTCTTCCATTACGGTTGCAAAAAGGTTGACCTTAAACAAGCGATTAGCACTGTGAATACAATATGTTCTTCAATTGGTCAAAAAGTAGGTATAAACACACCATATATTTTCAGACCATTCCATACAAGAATTCATGTCTATTTGTTGGAACACACTAACACAGTAACGCACATTTCTCTATCTGTAACTCCATTGCTCAATTGTATACGTAACAATCTTTTCCCAAATGTCTCAATTCTCAAAGCAAAATTCTTGCTTCCGATGTCATTTGTACACAGCCACTCTTTTCACAAACGTTTTTCACAAATAACATCTTTCCACAATTCAGTTGCAAAGAGAGTGACTTTAAACAACCGACTAGATACCCATATATAATATATACAGAAAGCGAAATTATCTATCTATCTGAGATCTGACGCCACACAAAACTCTCTGTTACTCACAAAAAGTGCACAATTGACTCACAAAAAGTGCACAATGGCGATTGGCTGCTGCTTGATGTGCATTCAGATTACCCGTGTCCGTTTGGTAATTCATTCAGCTTTTTTTCCTTGAGTTTCTGTTAAGGTCCTTTTGATTTTCGAGCTCTAAGAAAAAGCTTTTAATGATGAGTTTTATCGTGTACACTACGACAACCCTGTGAAAGCTTTAATGAGTGACATATTTATGCAATCCACTGTAGCCAGAATGAGAGGCAAACGTCCTATCTTGCTTCTTCGATTTTATGTGGTACTTTCGCTCTGTGATGAGCTTTAATTTTTTTAATAATCATATAGCTGAAACTGAATTTTACTTAAGCCTAAGTACCTATGTACATAATTTTAAAACTAATATGGTACCTAAACCTACCTATGGGTATAGGTTTTATGAATACAGAATAGTATACCTCTATTACCTTTATGAAAGTTTCGCGACATAGATTTACTGAACTAAGGAACTCTTATTTAAACCCAAAAATAATAATAATAAATACATATACATATCTCCATTTATAAATAAATAAGAAAAAATAACTTAAGTTTTTAAAAGGTTTCTTATAATTTAATATTTTAACATAGAGCAGGTAGGTTATTAAAAATTCTAGGGGATGAACTTATCAATTTTCAACATCGAGATTCCATTCTTAGAAGAACCGGTACTTTAATATTTTGTATGCTGTATTCAAATTAATAAGACATTTCTTAAAAAATCTAGTTATCTGGAACAGAATTTTTTGCTTCAAATCCGTCGCCTAAGGTTGGTAAATACGTTGGAGATGACAAAATACACGTTTGCAGACTGAGAGCAGAGGTAGGGTAGGAAACGAGAACAAGAAGCGAGAAAGAGAGGAATGTATTATTTGCAATTCGTATAGTGAGAGAGATAATTAAATCAGCTGTTTGCGTCATGGCAACGACAATAAGGAGGAGAAAATTAAATTTTGTTGTCAAGACTTATTCAACGGTTTTGACGTTTCTTTTTGTAGAAATAGAATTTTTGTTTTCTATGTGCTATAGACATATGTTTATAGTTACATTACCTATGCTTTTTATTTTAAAGCACAATTTGAATTTGTTTTTAGATTTTCAGTTTTGTTGATTTTCAAAGCAACGTTGTTAAATTTCTCAATAACTTGTGGAATAAATACAACGTTGCTATGTTTTGAATTATGCTGTATAGGTATACCCACTTTTGAAGTATAGTAGGTAGGTATACATATACCTACCTATTATATTTCTGTTAGGCTTTTCCTATCGTAGGTAGGTATATTATTATTTTTGTTATTCAAAAGGAAGATCATTGGAATTTTGAATAGCAAAAATAATAATTAGGTATGTTGGTAAGGTAGGTAGGTATAATCCTTTTTTAACTTTTAGGTAGGTATGTAGGTGGGTACATAAAAATTAATGTAGGGATGGAGGTACGTGGGTGGGTATCCACAGGGTGGTACCGATTAAGATATTGAGTTTTTTGAATATTTTTTTCAAAAAAGTTTTTTAGTTTAACTTTTAGGTAGGTAGAATAAATACTAATTTAGGGATGTAGGTACCTAGGTAGGTTTTTATCGCAGGTAGGTATTTTATTATTTTTGTTATTCAAAAGGAAGAAAATTGGAATTTTGAATAACAAAAATAATAATTGTGTAGGTATTAGGTAGGTTTGTATAATCATTTTCATAATTTGTTTTTTTAACTTTTAGATAGGTGAGTAGGTAGGTATGTAGGTGGGTTCATAAATATTAATGTACCTATGTAGGTTCGTGGGTATGAACAGGGTGGTATACCTACCTACCTATTAAAATATTGAATTTTTAAATATTTAATAAAAATATAGCTAGGTACCTACATATGTATGTTTTTGGTAGGTAGGTTTATCAGTTTTAAATATTAACTACCTACCCACCCATGCACCTATTAAAGATTATTTTCAAAGAAAATCAAATAGGTACCTTCTACATATGTACATACCTACCTACCTATCTTTCTTTTTTGAAAAAAATAGTACCTATCTATCTATTGGTAGGTAGGTACCTACGTAAGTTATAGACAAAATTTAAAAAAATTTGGTTCATATTTACTAATGCACCTAGGTGCCTATACAATTTTGAAAATAATTTAAAAACTAAATTGAATGATTTTTTTCGAAAAAAAATAGCAATTTAGCAAAACTTGAAAAAAAATTAAATGCTTTTTATTTCGAAAAAAAGTTTGCTTTCATCAGCAGACAATTTTTCAAGAATTAAAATAATAGTTTACCAATTTTGAAAATCGATTGAAATACACTTTTTACAACTATTTTCAAAAAAAATTAAGCTAATTATTTCGAAAAATTATTTTTCATGAATATAGACAAATTTGAAAAATTTGAAATAAATCAAAAATTTGGTGTTTTTGTTTGAAAAAATAATTAATACTCCTAAAAACTATTTTTTCAAGAAAATTATGCAAATTATTTCGAAAAAAATAGTTTTCATGAATATAGACAATTTGGAAAAATCTGAAATAAATCAAAAATTACCACTTATTGAGCACCTATGAATATAAAAAACGAAAAAAGTTGGTAGGTATGCATTTTTAAATTTGTTTGGATTTAAGTTTTGAAAAAAACTATAATCCAGAAACTCACTCTCGCAAAGAATAGCGCAAATGTGGTCAAAAATCAGATCTTTTTAATATCACAAATTTTATCGAAAACAGAATAATTAAAAATCACTGATTGTTGGCAATCGCACTCGCACTGAATTTGATTTTAAAAAAACCTCTTATACTTATCCCACTCAAACACCTACTTAGTCGTAGCAAAAAGAAACAAACCAACCTATATCCCGAATTGTACTACAAAAAACGGTTAAACTTATACGAAAAAGTACGACATGATAACCACATTTGTTGATTGTTTAGCAAAATTTGTTAATAAGTTTGTCAGATTTTTGTTTATTAAAAATAAAAATAGTAAAAGTTAATTAAGAATTTTCTAATTTAACCAAAAAAACAAAGTTATACATGTATAGGGATTAGGGAGTAACTCACATTTACCATTGGTGGCCAATTTTCTATACAAAAAATGACTTGAAATAAAAAAAAGTCTAAAGAATCGTGTACTTTCTGGACAAAAAATTTCAATCTATCGAATTACAATATTGAAAAGTACATTTAAAAAACAAAAATTCATTTATTATGAAACTTAAATGTTTTTCATTAAAACTAATAAAATTAGTTCTTGCATTGTATATATATTATTATAGTACTATTATGAAGAGGAACGAACGCAGCGCCCCCTGGGCAACCGTTTTTCGTTATTTTGAGGAGGGAAGTGCAGACTTAAGTGTGCAGATTTAAGAGTAGGAAATAAGAGGAAGAGCAAAAAATAATGTAGGTTAAAAGAAAAATGAAGATTGAGAAGAACTTATACAAAATGTATGGCAGTTCAAGGGAGACAGGAAAAAACCTATTTTGTGTTTATCATTTCTTTTACAAAGGGGAAAACGTGTTTTTTTTTTTTGTTTTCGTAGGTAGAGAAAGAACGAAAATAAATATTGTTCGAAAGAAGGTTGGATTTTTTTGCCTTGCCGTGACGTAGATGGGAATAGAGAAAATGTATAATGTGCATGCAAATTATACGAACGGGGTTACCACTAGGAAAAATAATTTTGTTTTAAATAAGTACATTTTAACTGAATTATTTCGAAGGATGTTTTTAGTTTTTGTAGGTAGGTTTTTCGTTGCAATTTAAATATAGGTATTTAAATAGAAACATAAATTTATAAGAATGGCTCTCATTGTAGATTTTTTGTGAAGTCAAGTAAGATGCCCTACATTAGTTTTAAATGGGTAGAGGTATTTATGTTTGCCTTGATATGTATGTAGGTATGTACTATGTAGGGAAGTATATACAGATGATCGTTTGTTTATGTCGTTGTATTCAAAAACTACCCATCCGATTGAGCTGAAGCTTGCACCATGTAGGTATTGTTGAGTCAGAAGTACACGTAAATAACTTTCTTTGAGTTTTCGTTAATATATAAAACCAAAATAGGTATACAAAAAGAAATAATCATCCAATTGAGCTGAAACTTGAAATGCTTTTAAATTTACCATCATACCTGCCTATCATCTGATGAATTTATTCCGTGCAGTTTTTAATTTAATTGTTGAATTCATGTGGCTCTACGTATTTTTTTTAGCCAAATTTATAGTTTAGACTTTATAGAATAAAAATATCGTCATTAAAAAAAATTCGTGTGGTGTTTTTTAAGAAAAATGAACTTTCAATTTTTTGAAAAGTTAAGACAAGATAAACTTTTTAAGACAAGATAAACTTTTTTTCAAAATTCAAAGAACAAAAAAAATTGAAAATGGCTATTGGATACTTTGATTTGTATTTGTATCTTGCAAGAACTAGTTTTAATAAAAAACATTTAAGTTTCATAATAAATGAATTTTTGTTTTTTAAGTGTACTCTTCAATATTGTAATTCGACAGATTGCAATTTTTTATCCAGAAAGTACACGATTCTTTAGACTTTTTTGATTTCAAGTCATTTTTTTTATAGAAAATTGGCCACTAATGTTAAATGCGAGTCACTCCCTAATCCCTATACATGCATAACTTTGTTTTTTGGTTAAATTACAAAATTCTTAATTAACTTTTACTATTTTTATTTTTAAACAAAAATCTGACAAACTTATTAACAAATTTTGTTAAACAATTAACAATTGTGGTTATCATGTCATACTTTTTCGTATCATTTTGAGATTATAATTTTTTATTTTATGATCATAAAAACTAATTTTTTTCGAAATAATTTTTTTTAATGAAATTCATCATGAAGTCGACCTTCAAATGAATATATATGTTTAATGTTCGGTTTTACAAATATTTAACACGCTTTTAAATTTTGAAATGACGTTTTTTTTAATGGATCAAATGTCATTTTAAGATTTAAAAGCCTGTTAAATAATTAAAAGGGCTTTATGAAATCTTCAATAAGAGTATTGTATTTTAAACTATTTTAATGATATATAATTATAAATTATTACTAACTATTGTAGTCAGCAGATTATGTATCCATTGATGACTAAATAAATACTTCCTCTTAAATTTACCAAAACAGTTTATCGTTATTAAAAATAGGTGTGGATTATAACACTACAGGCGACCTGAAAAAAACTCCAGGTGGCCGAAAAATACCCACTGGCGAATGACCCTTACCCTTTTTGCCGCATTAACATTATACCTTTATTAATAAAACTGTTATACTCTCTTACTCTGAATCTATGGATTTTTGAAATTTCAGCCCATAGACATATTTGATCAAAATGTCATAAAGCATGACATGACATTTCAGCCAATTTTACCGGGAACATTTTTCCATACATTTAGTGTGGGGTTATTTATCTCACGTTTGATGCGGAAATGGAGAAGAAATAAACATAGCAAAATCATTTGACACATTTCTAATATGACATCTCAAGTTTTAAAATCATTCATTTATGTAATTCAAACAAAATTGCGTATTTGATCAAAATACTTAAACTTCCGAATTTTAAAAATCAAAATATAAAATATACGTTTTTGGTTTTAAAACAAAAACCCTTAGGTAGATCAGCATTTTAAATGGGTAGAGGTATTTGTGTTTGCCTTGATATGTATGTAGGTATGTACTATGTAGGGAAGTATATACAGATGATCGTTTGTTTATGTCGTTGTATTCAAAAACTACCCATCCGATTGAGCTGAAGCTTGCACCATGTAGGTATTGTTGAGTCAGAAGTACACGTAAATAACTTTCTTTGAGTTTTCGTTAATATATAAAACCAAAATAGGTATACAAAAAGAAATAATCATCCAATTGAGCTGAAACTTGAAATGCTTTTAAATTTACCATCATACCTGCCTATCATCTGATGAATTTATTCCGTGCAGTTTTTAATTTAATTGTTGAATTCATGTGGCTCTACGTATTTTTTTAGCCAAATTTATAGTTTAGACTTTATAGAATAAAAATATCGTCATTAAAAAAAATTCGTGTGGTTTTTTTTAAGAAAAATGAACTTTCAATTTTTTGAAAAGTTAAGACAAGATAAACTTTTTAAGACAAGATAAACTTTTTTTCAAAATTCAAAGAACAAAAAAAATTGAAAATGGCTATTGGATACTTTGATTTGTATTTGTATCTTGCAAGAACTAGTTTTAATAAAAAACATTTAAGTTTCATAATAAATGAATTTTTGTTTTTTAAGTGTACTCTTCAATATTGTAATTCGACAGATTGCAATTTTTTATCCAGAAAGTACACGATTCTTTAGACTTTTTTGATTTCAAGTCATTTTTTTTATAGAAAATTGGCCACTAATGTTAAATGCGAGTCACTCCCTAATCCCTATACATGCATAACTTTGTTTTTTGTTTAAATTACAAAATTCTTAATTAACTTTTACTATTTTTATTTTTAAACAAAAATCTGACAAACTTATTAACAAATTTTGTTAAACAATTAACAATTGTGGTTATCATGTCATACTTTTTCGTATCATTTTGAGATTATAATTTTTTATTTTATGATCATAAAAACTAATTTTTTTCGAAATAATTTGCATAATTTTCTTGACAAAATAGTTTTTAGGAGTATTGCAATTATTTTTTCAAACAAAAACACCAAATTTTTGATTTATTTCAGATTTTTCAAAATTGTCTATATTCATGAAAACTAATTTTTCAAAATAATTTGCTTTATTTTTTCGAAAAAAATAATTTTTTTCGAAATAATTAACTTAATTTTTTTTGAAAATAGTTTTTAAGTGTATTTCAATCGATTTGCAAAATTGGTAAACTATTTTTTAATTTTTGAAAATTGTCTGCTGATGAAAGCAAACTTTTTTCGAAATAAAAAGCATTTCATTTTTTCAAGTTTTGCTAAATTGCTATTTTTTCGAAAAAAATCATTCAATTTAGTTTTTAAATTATTTTCAAAATTGTATAGGTACCTAGGTGCAATAGTACCTATGAACCAAATTTCTTTTAATTTTGTCTATAACTTACGAAGGTACCTACATACCAATAGATAGATAGGTACCTACTATTTTTTTCAAAAAAGAAAGATAGGTAGGTAGGTATGTATGTATAAGGTACCTACTTGATTTTCTTTGAAAATAATCTTTAATAGGTGCATGGGTGGGTAGGTACCTAGTTAATATTTAAAACTGACAAACCTACCTACCAAAAACATACATATGTAGGTACCTAGCTATATTTGTATTTAATGTTTAAAAATTCAATATCTTAATAGGTAGGTATACCACCCGGTTCATACCCACGAACCTACATTGGTACCTACATTAATATTTATGACCCCACCTACATACCTACCTACCTACCTAAAAAATAAAAAAAACAAATTATAAAATGGATTATACCAACCTACCTAATAGGTACCTACATAATTATTATTTTTGTTATTCAAAATTCCAATTTTCTTCCTTTTGAATAACAAAAATAATAAAATACCTACCTGCGATAAAAACCTACCTAGGTACCTGCATCCCTACTTTTGTTTTTATTCTACCTACCTAAAAGTTAAACAAACAAAATTTTTTGAAAAAAAATTTTCAAAAAACTCAATGGCGCATATTCATAGTCACTTTTAAACTCCAGTTTTTCTTAGACTGGGGTTTATTCAATGTTATTTAGATAGGATCAGCCCAGGTCTAAGATAAACTGGAGTTCAAAAGTGACTATGAATATGCCCCAATATCTTAATCGGTACCACCCTGTGGATACCCACCCACGTACCTCCATCCCTACATTAATATTTATGTACCCACCTACATACCTACCTAAAAGTTAAAAAAGGATTATACCTACCTACCTTACCAATGTAGGTACCTACCTGATTATTATTTTTGCTATTCAAAATTCCAATTATCTTCCTTTTGAATAACAAAAATAATAATATACCTACCTACGATAGGAAAAGCCTAACAGAAATATAATAGGTATATGTATACCTACCTACTATACTTTAAAAGTGGGTATACCTATACGCATAATTCAAAATAAAGCAACGTTGTATTTATTCCACAAGTTATTGAGAAATTTGACAACGTTGCTTTGAAAATCAACAAAACTGAAAATCTAAAAACAAATTCAAATTGTGCTGTAAAATAAAAAGCATAGGTAATGTATAAACATATGTCTATAGCACATAGAAAACAAAAATTCTATTTCTACAAAAAGAAACGTCAAAACCGTTGAATAAGTCTTGACAACAAAATTTAATTTTCTCCTCCTTATTGTCGTTGCCATGACGCAAACAGCTGATTTATTTATCTCTCTCACTCCCTTTATTAATATACGAATTGCAAATAATACATTCCTTCCTTTTCTCGCTTCTTGTTCTAGTTTCCTATCCTACCTCTGCTCTCAGTCTGCAAACGTGAATTTTGTCATCTCCAACGCCACCTTAGGCGACGGATTTGAAGCAAAAAATTCTGTTCCATGAGAGTACTATAGAGTTTATATACAATGACTGATTTTCTCGATGCGAGAGTTACAGAACGTAGGCACTGGTCTACGCTATCTCTCCAGCGCAAGCATGGTCTACCACGCTGTCGTCTACCATAGAATGTACCACAAAGAACTTTCCGAGCAGGTTCCTCTTCGCTCATGCGAGCTAGGTGACCTGCCCACCGGAGTCTACCGAGCTTCATTTTTGTCACGATATCTGCTTCAAGGTAGATTGCGTACAATTCATGATTGTACCGTCTCCGGAATCGTCCTTCCTCACATATGGGGCTAACAATTCTCCTTAACACTTTTCTCTCGAACGCGGCTAAGAGGTCGGAGTGCCTTTTGCTAAGCACCCAAGTCTCGGATCCATATGTGAGTACTGGCAGGACCATGGTCCTGTACAGCAGCAGTTTTGAAGTTATGGTGAGATTTCTGGATTTGAAGAGCTTTGACAGACTATAGTAGGCTCTGTTGGCGAAAATTAAGTAGTAGGACTAAATCTAGTACAATAGTAAGGCCTCTTCCAACAGTTGTTACGACTCTTCCGTTTTTGACATTGTTATTTATAAATTTAACCACGTATCGTGATGTATGTATGTGAAGACAAGCAAGACACTTTTCGTTTATATTCTATGAGATTATATAGGGGCTCGAAAACTAAGTTTTTTGAATATGTTTAAATGTGAAATAAGAATTGTTAACTGATTTAAAATTTAATAAATATTTATTATGAAAACATTTACCAAAAACTTCATGGTAGTTGCTTTAATCCTTCATATTATCCTTCATTCAATAAAAATAAAAACAATTGCAATCATGAGATTGCATTTGTCGATGAACAAAATTTTTGTACTTATATGTGTTTGAGTAGGTGCATTTCATGGGCTTTATAACCCAATTTTTGATGGGGTGGTAGATAGTTGGAAAAGGCAAAATCTTATAGAACATAGGGTTTCATTCAATAGCTTGTTCCTTTTTAATACAGGATATCCATATAAAAACTTGTAAAGAATAAAAATATCTACAAAACGAGGTCTGCAAATTGATTCATCTTTGAGTGGGAATACCGTTTTTTAAGATTAAGAAAATAATTTGTTAAACGAGTCCTCACCGCGAATATGCCGTTTTTCGCTGGACGGCAAGACCATGCGACATTAATCAAATCGTGAAAATCTTAATTGGACGTGCCGGAGGTTTCGTCATGCCATCCGTCGGCCTGTGCTTTACTTCATAAAGCGGGGAGGTTTATTATCTATTAATTTTATTATTTATAAGCGGATATGCATGCACTAAAAAAACATCTATTATTGAACCATTAACATTTAACTTCACGGTGTGTCTGCATCACAGTTATTAAGCACAAGAGCATTAGTTCGTGCGATCTAGTCGTGAATATTTTTTGAAATGCGCACCATTCAATCAATGCAACCAATTCTTACATAGGTCAATTCGTACATAGGATCACTACACTCAGAAAAATCATGCGTGTGACAAAACGATGAAATGGAGTCTCCATTTCATCAGATCACCAGAGAATATTCAGACAATGACTACGGGTTTCTGCACGCAAACATACGCAAATATTTGTACCCTTTTTTGCAGTTAATTAACAGAATCCGTGATACTTACGTTGTTTTCATACTTACTCATAGCTAGCAAACTGTTTCTGAAAAAAAAAATCCAACAGGTAAAATAGATTGCAAGAACAGTGGCTTTAAACAGGTGACACGGAGTGAAGATTATTAAGTATTGAGAATATAAGAAGATTTTCTCGTAAAGAATGAAAATCACAAGGGCTTTACTATAGGCAGACCAAGTTTAATAAAAGTTTGAATAGCTTAGATTTGAAAGTAGGATTTAAGACTTCACTTTATGAAAATTCGAAAGATACTTATTTCAACTCTATACTACATCAAAAGAATTTTTCTAACAGCTGATTAACATATAACTTTGTATATAAAAATAATAGGTCTGATAGAGCAAAATGAAATAAGGAATTACGTTTTTGACGTTTTTTTTGGTATTATTTTTTTATTTTTGAGTATATCTAGTAGGTATCAGTATATGTTTATTTAATTACCTGAAAAAAAAATCTGGTTCAAATTTCCCACAGTTACTTTTTTAGGACTATTTTTATAAGCAGAAAATTTAAGAATAAATACATCGATCCCAGAATTTTTCATTTACTACCGGAAACTCTGACTACGCTTTTTATAATCTGCGACTAATGAATTAATAGTATATGTACATAATGCCGCTTTGGACTGCTTAATCTGTCTTTTTTTTCAGTAGTTGCTTAAAAGTTAAAAAAAAAAACTTGATTTTATAATTAGTTTTCTCAAATTTTGTATTGATACTTTTGTGGACCTTCCCAAATTGAATAGCTGAATAAAAGAAGAACAACAATTTTTTTTTATGTAAGAATATTTTCACTGTGGCAACATTTTTGCTGTTTAAAACTTGTCATGAACTTTATAATCTTAAATAAAACAATCAAATTGATGTTGTATTTACCACCTTTAAAAATTTGGTTATATAAAACTTCCAAAAAAATATCTACACAAAGTACGGTAATGTGTTTTTTCAGCTAACAGTAGAGTAACTTCAATCAGTAGAGCACAAATTTTCAGCAATGCAAATATTTCTTTCATGAAAATTAATATGCATTCGATTATCCTCCAACCATTGAATAAGAAAGATTAATTTTAAGAAATATTATAAGACTTGGATATGAATTCACCTTAAAGCCTAGTACTCACCTCTTAGTGAAATGAAAAAAAAAACCGCTTCAAAATACACGTGAATGATGATTATGAAAACATAATAAATTCTTCGTGTGAATTTTTGATACTCAGTTCTTAATTTTTACAACTCACTTTGAATCCAAAAACAAAATGATTGATTGATGAATAATTATTCGACAGAACCTTAAAAAAAAATCAAAAACAAATTGTTTTGATCCCGTGGTTTGTTGTTTTTAGCCTTTTGGTTACAATAAATTCCCAAAAGGAGACGGTGGTTTAATCCCAGAATAATTTTTAAGGTATCCCAATTTTATTCTTCCGAACTTTTTGCAAATCAATCGACACATGTCACACTTTTCCACATCTCATCAGATTTACCTAGTGGTTGTACGCTACGAAATGAAAATTATTGTGTGAAATTGATTACGAACCCGTTCATATTCCGCTTTCATATTTGGGTACACACTTTTCGTTGGGAATTTCATCACTGTGAAATAATCGTCAGTTTTTTATGGAAATTTCATTTCCACTAGAACTGAGTACTAGTAGTCTAAGAGCTGACAGCATATTTTTGGTTTGGAAATATAACCAAAAATTGAGTATGAGGGTTTGTAGGTGTATGCGTCGTGATATAGAAAACAAAAGTCTGGCAGGTTTTTTTTGGCGCCGGTGGGTGGGGTGAGGGTTTGAAAACGGCGATTTTTACAATTTTTTATCAGAAGAATTATCACTTAAATTCTTTTTTTTTAAATGACAAATGATGCACTGTCATTTTTCCTAAGTGTAAAGACTTTTATCTTGACGATCCGATTAATAGAACTCAAGATATAAGCTCTTTAAGCGAACCTTATCAGCTTCTTTTTGGAGATTTTTGATGTTTAATTTTTGTTATGCATAAAATCAACAAAAGTCTCCAAAAAAAAAGCTGATAAGCTTCGCTTAAAGAGCTTATATCTTGAGTTCTATTAATCGGATCGTCAAGATAAAAGTCTTTACACTTAGGAAAAATGACAGTGCATCATTTGTCATTTAAAAAAAAAGAATTTAAGTGATAATTCTTCTGATAAAAAATTGTAAAAATCGCCATTTTCAAACCCTCACCCCACCCACCGGCGCCAAAAAAAACCTGCCAGACTTTTGTTTTCTATATCACGACGCATACACCTACAAACCCTCATACTCAATTTTTGGTTATATTTCCAAACCAAAAATATGCTGTCAGCTCTTAGACTATAGGCTTAAATGGGGTACGGGTTCGAGAAAAATATAAACAATAGCTTCTTTGTAATATTAAATTTTTTTTAAATTTGTTATTTTTTTTTTAAATTAAAAATATAATATTTACATCAAAATATGGATTTAATAATAATAAATAATATGTACAGTTAGATTAGTTGGAAGAGATAAAGCTTTTGTTAGTACAAATGTATATGTGGACGAGATAATAGACAATTTCTCAAACTGAATTTTGCCATGCTTAAGATTTTAACAACAAAAATAATGTTTAATATGTAAAATTAAAGCTATGGTAGTGATGTTAATTACAATACGAATGAAATATTTAAAAGAAAAAAAATAATTGAATAAAAATTATAATCAATAAATGTAGGTAATTAGATTTCATTGAATAGATATACAAATTACGTTAATAAATTTAAAAAGAAAGATATAAGAGATAATTTTGTCAAACAATTTTTTTTAAGAATTAAGAAATGCGAATTAATAATATGAAACTTTGTTACAGCTTTTTTTAGATTTGGTTGATGATTTTCAAATTTTCAGATGCTTAATCTTCAAATACAGATTACCAGATGATATCACAGAATTCGACAAATCTGTGAAAAATATTAAATTCATTTAAGTTCTTTCTTGTTTATATTTTTGTTTCTTACATTGCAATTTACACAATTTTAATAACATTTAGTGTAGACTAAAAGATGAGGTCTCACAATTTTTTTTCGGATACTTTTATAAATTTGGCTTTACAATCGTCATACTCTTCCCAGCAAGATGACGACTGGAAGCAGATTGCAGTGTAATGGCCCATTTCACCAATTGCTGGTTCAATAAAATGAACTAAACCTCTAAAGGTATACTCCCCATTAAAAATTTTCGTTTTCAGCATTGAGAGAGGTATTTCTCCAGAGGCTTCATTCTCAGTAAATATATCAAACAGTAGAATATTGCCTGTAGTATTTAAAAACAATTTGTAACTGTGGAGTTTCATTTATAGTTGAACATTGTATCTTTTCTTAAGCAGGTATTTACTTGCATAAGCACACCCTTCTTTACCACTGGGCCCACTGGGCCCGGGCCCAGGGCCCCGCAATCACCAGGGGCCCCCAAATTGCTGAAACATCACTTAACCTCTATCGGTCTATTTTCAAGAAAAAAAAATATTTCGATACAATTTTAGATGCATAAAGAATGATCAGAATTGGTACTTTCTTTGCTGAACAACAACCTTTGCTGAACATTTTAAATCACATTCCCTGCGAAATTATATTCAAATTAAAACAGAAATATGAAGCACCTAATTATAAACAATGCTCCGCTTTGAATAACTAACTGAGTGGCAATGCAGTTTGCTTTCTGACAGAAACAAAAAAAAAACACACACACATTTTGAATATCACTGTATCTGTATGGAAAAATAAAGATAATGGTGTTTCTATATTTGCAACGCGCATACAAGTTTGCATCAACGCAGTAACTCATACATAGGCGATTTAACTATCCGTCGGATGAACGGCTTTCAATTTTTTAAGATTGGTAGGAGTGCATGTCGCTGTCTGTGGTCCAAAAAAAGTTTTAAAAAGTCTTTCTCAAACAAGATGGTCGGCGGTGATGCATACTAAGCACCTTATATAAAGGTCATCAAGAAATTGAAGAAGCTTTTATGTCTATGGCCAACGATTTAGGACAGGCACGAGAGCCAGAGAGGAAGCACTTTGTCTTTGCAAAAAAAGTCCAAGCTTGAATTTACCATACTTACAGAACTTTGGATCTAATAAAACAAGTACTTTACTTCAAAAACAAAATATTACCCTGGATGTTGCAATAAATTTGCTGAGTGCAATTGATGAATTTATAATTGGGCTCAGGGACAATTTTGATAATTTTGATTCATCAGCCAGACAAAAAAATCCGGATTCCGAATATAAGGACCTTTCTGAAAGGACGAGGGTAGAAGCTCACGCCAGACTTTTTTTCACGGCTCTGGACAGTCAGTAATTCTGACTGGGAAAGAAAGATTCAAAATTCAAACCTTTATTCCCATTGTCGACACTCTAAGCGTTCATTTGAAACAGCGACTAGGTTCGTATACGAAGATTGGCCAACGTTTTGACTTTGTTTTTCGATTACAAAATCTGAATTCAGAAGACTTAAAAGAAAATCTTTGCTAAATTTTACACCGAAGATGTGAACGGAGATGAACTACATGCTGAATGCCTGAACTTAAAAGACTACTTGAAAATTAGTCGACACGAAAATGAAAAAACTGACAATATTCTAGAACTTTATAATTTTTTAAAAACAAATAAAATTGAAGATGAATTTCCAAATGTTGAAATTGCACTAAGAATGTTCTTAAGTATGATGGTGGCCAATTGCAGTGGGGAACGTTCCTTCTCTAAGTTAAAAAGAATAAAAACGAACTCAGAACAGAACTACAATGATTCAAGAAAGATTGACAAGTTTGTCGCTGATGACAATCGAAAGCGACATCCTCAGAGGCATCGATTTTAAAGATGATTTTGCTAATCTCAAATCAAGAAAAAGACTCCTTCAATAAAAATTTCTCTCTTTTACCTAAAAAAATATAGTCTTTGTCACTTTTTGCATATTATTATATTGTTCTTCAAATTACATTCTGAATAACTTATTTAATCTTCTGTTATTTAAATTTTGTTTATTTTTGAATTTTTATATAAAATATTTATTTTTTTGTTTTTATTTTTACATTGTCTATGTTTATTTTTATGTTTATGTTTTAAATGCTGCAATAATTGTTTATCTTTTTAATGAATTAAAAAATATTATTTATTTAAAAAATTAAAAGAATCAATATTAATTCAAAGTTATGTGATTTTGTCTGTATATCTTTGTTACACAACAAAACATTTTTATATAATCATACAGGGGCCCCATTTTCGAAAAGTGCCCAGGGCCTCCAAAAGGGTAAAGACGGCTTTGTGCATAAGTCATAGGTGTTAGGTACATTACTCAGTAGCACAATTAGTAAGTATTCTTATTTACATCATTTTAAAAACGAAAACTTATGCTTGTCAATTAAACTTAATAACTAATAACAGTTAATGTCTTCTATTAATCTGCAAACTTTGTTTTGGCTAATAAGGCTACAAAAATTTTGTTTGGTTTTTGAAAATTTTTATAATGCTGCATTTTATGTGTCAATTGTGCTACATAGATTATATTACGGAAAATATAACTTTTAACACTTACCAAACTCTCTCGATTCAGTCGTTACAACTCCAGTACAATCGCTTTTTTGCAAGCACTTTCTTTGTCCTTTTATTAAGTAATTGTTCTTGAAGGATGCATCACCTATCTCATGCAGTAATTTAGCATTAAGGCTTAAAATACCTAGAGACCTTTCCATTTTTCTGCATCCTCTATCACAGGAAGATACCTCCAACAAAGATGGTTTCTCTTTAAAAAGTGAATCTGCTAATGAGCCAATATTTGTCTCGCAGTTTAAAATGACGAAGCTATCGTTTTGCTTGAAAATAGAATTTTGTTTTGACAAAATCATTGTCCTTTGCCTATAAGCCCATGCTCTTAGTCCATTTTGAGCAATGTCTTTGACAAATTTCAATAATATTGTGCAGTCAGGTGGTTCAAAATTTGGTTCGTCGACCATAAAACAAATTAAAATCTGTGCCAGACTGTCAAATGCACAAGTATTTGAAAGTGAAATTTTTTTTTCCATTAATTGTGGTTGCCTAAAATAAATAATATCTTTGTATATATAAACTATAGTACTCTCATGGAACAGAAAAATTTAATTCAACATGTGTTCTATACGTGGCGCTGCGGGTACTACAAAACTGACATTATTGATTGTGGAAGCTAAGTAGGAAGAGAAAAAAGGCAAGAATAAGAATGAGAGAAGTATATTATTATGCGTCCGACAACAATAAGGAGACTAACGGAGATAGTTGGAATAGATTATTTCGTCATGGCAAACAGCAGAATAAGAGAGAAAATGAAAATTTTTTTGCTCTATGGACGAATACGATTTTTTGTTGCTTTGCTTCATAAGCTTTAGAATTCGTATAGATAGGGGTATGTATATGTATTGTATAGATATACTTTCGTATTATTTTTAGGTAAATGGAAGTTAGATTTTCAATTCGTTGTGAAAATTTACATTATAGAAACAACGTTGTTAAATTTCACTATATCTGAGTGGAATACAACGTTGCTATATTTCGCGTTAGCTGCATAGAAATTTAAATAGCTAACAGGTGGGTAGGTATTTATAGTAAGATATAGATTTTTTCTTCGTATAATTATTATTATTTTTGTTCTTCAAAATGTCATAAAAATAGAACTTTGTAAGAACAAAAATAATAATAATTATAATGGCGCAAAATTTTAAACAGTCCTCGTTTAAGGAATGAAGCTAACTCTAGTTAACGCAGTCGTTTAGTTGCGAGTCCTTGTCTAACCTTTTCTTAATTTTAAACACTTTAAACAACTCTTCTAACTAATGAAGTGTTTCAATCGCATTTGTAGGGTTTTTAGCGCATTTGTAGGGTTTTAAGCGCATTTGTAAGATTTTTGTTTGATTTGTCGTAGAGCATTCGACTGCAGATCGAGAGGTCCCCGGTTCAAATCCGGGTGTCCCCTTTGAAAATTAATTTTTTTTGTAATTTTTTTCTTTTTTTTTAACTCCCCTTTAGCTATTTCACCTTTTCAGCTAAGATGACGGGCGATTTTGTGAGCAGAAAATGATTTGCCGCGATATGGTAGTCCAACACTAGCTATGTACCACATTTTTTTTTGTTTTTGTTGGGGCGGTCGACTGAATACAAGTTTTAATCGTATATTGTTTGGTGTCGTAGTCTATTGAGATTGGGGTGGAGATGGTGTTGTTTTGTCGTGGTAATGGTTACTGGGTGCATGCACCACAAATTAAAGCTAAGACAGTTTTCGTGATTCTTGATTTACATGCTTAAAATCTTCATCAAATATTTTTCTTTAAATTTTTCTTATGAAATTACAAACGTTGAATGGATAAAGTAGATATACTTTAAAAAAGATAGAGAAGCATTTTGCTGCTTTTAAAGTTAGACGAGTGCTTTAGCGTTAAAGTATACTTTATATCGTTTAAAATTATTAAAGAGTCGAATCTCATTCTAAAACTCATTTTTAGAGTCGGCGTCCAATTTAAAAATGATTTAGAGTAGGTTTTAAATGTTTAAAATTTTGCGCCAATGAATTTAGAACCTACCACAATGGCCTTTTTTATAATTTGTAGGTACGTTATGTTGGCAAGTAGGTATAGGTATATGTATAGGTATATAGGTAGGTATTCAGCTAGGTATTAAATGTTCTAAGCATGTAAAAAAAAACGATTTTTTTTTTCATATTATTTTTATGTAGAAAGTTTTGGAAAAATTTAGTTTAGGTATACCCATTTAGTTTTTTTTTTCAAATCAAATAGGGAATTTTTTTTCGAAAAAAATAGGTTTTATTTGGGAAGTTTTGTAAAAATTTTAAAAACATTGGTCGAAGCTATGCCAATTGAAAAAAATGTTATTTCAAAAAAAATGTTTTTTCCTTAAAAGTGACAAAAAAAATTAGTAGTTAGGTATCCCAATTTTGAAGTCTAATTCGAAAAAAAAATGTTTTTATGTAGAAAATTTTGTAAAAATTATAAAAAAATTAATACGTACCCCAACTTTTGAAAAAATATTGAATGACTTGGAAAAAAATAGTTTTTTTAATTTCCTAAGTATTGAGATTTAGTAAAAAATTAAAAAATAGATTAATGACTTAAAGGTCCAGTTTTTCAGTGCGAGATAAAGGTTAAACCCGAATTTGGTGATTTAACTCAAGACAGTGCGTTGCCATATTCTTGTGGATGCATTATCATACATTTTGCTATTTTATGGTCATACGAGAGGGCAAATTATCATACGGCAAAAATAAAATTCACAAGGAACCGTGCACAAATAATACGATTTCCTTGAGCTCCTTGAGAATTGGGAACTCGAGATTTTGGTCAAACTTGACATAACGATGATAGCGAAGACGAAAAAAGTGGGTCTCGCAAAAACGTACGTCTGTCTGTTCAACTACAGCCTAAACGGAGGGGTCGATTTTCTTTAAACTTGGTACCTAGCGTTTTTCAGACATTCCCCCACCCGTGTTTTTTTTTTTTTTTTTTAGGACCATAACTAACAGTAGCTGTCATAAAAAATTTCTTGGCCAAAATGGAAAAACTTATTTTTCTCAAAATCGGCGCTACAGATTTTTTTTTTTAAGAACTCAATAAATTTAAATAGTTATAAGTTGCCGTTTAATAAAAAAATGGTTCCGAAAAATGGTTATTAATGGTACTTCCCAAGGAACCATTTTTTTGATTTTCGCTTTTCTCAAAAACGGTTCAACTGATTCTGATCAATTTTTTTTATGAAGAATAATTGACATATTCTAAATTATATTGTGTACCAAAATTTACAAGAAAATATTTTTTGGATTCTTAAAAAAAGTTTGAAATTTTTTATTGAAAACTCAATATTTCAAAAACGACTATGTAGATTTTTATAAAACTTGGTAAAAGCCAGTTTTTTAACTTTATCCAGAAGATTTTTGACAAAAATTATCCTAATACCTAAAAATAACTGTGCCTCCCATACAAATGTTTAAAAACAGCTAAGAAAAATATTTTTTCTCAAAAACGACTCCTACGATTTTCATAAAAATTTTGTGTGTGTGTTGAAATTAGTATGATCTACCATTTAAAATTTGTAAATTATTGTTTGTGAGCGACCTTTGATGTTAATATATATAATGGTAGATACAGGCTCCAGGTCCAAATTTAAATTAAAGAAAAAACACTTTAACTTGTATAGGTAGTCGACTACCTACACAAGTCGACTACCTATACAAGCCGACTACCTATACAAGTTAGTGTTTTTTCTTTAATTTAAATTTGGATATGGAGCCTGTATCTATCATATAAAATTTTTAAATTTTATATTTTACGTTTATTAACAGTAGCTTTTATGGAACGGTTTCTTTGCTTTTCGAGTATCTCAATATCTGATCAACCGAATAAAACTAGACTTTTTATACAGAAGCTTTTAACAAATATATAAATAAAAGTGCGTATAGAAATTATTTTTTGAAAATTCGATATTTCAAATAATGGTAGCAGTTTTTTTCTGTGGAGTTCAATTTTAACTCAACATTAATAAATACTTAAAATTGGCATACCAATTATTTTTCTCAAAAATGTTAACGAAATTTTATTTATAAAAAATTAATTATTTTTAAAACCGCTCCTACGATTTTCAAATTTTTTTTTCTTATAAATTAAGATTTATATAAGAAATTAGATGGTGTACATCGCGTTGGGTTAAGGCAGATTCAAAGTATTTTAATCCATTTCTTTCTAATTTTGTTGATTTAAAACAATTTACCAGTTTAAATAATATAATTTCCATATGAAGGGTTTATTATACAAGTTCTATATACTACTGAAATACATCAGCCAAGTAGAAGACTTAGCACTATTTAATTGGACTTATTGAATTATTTTTATGGACTAAAGGCCGTTAAAAGCTATTTTTAATCAATAATATAGTTTCCTTTCATGCCTATTGCATATGTGCAACACTGGGCTATATTGTTAATTTTAGTTTACTCACATAATACGGCAACTTAACTAAGTTTTGGCAAATGGATAAAATATAGACTACCATAGCTTATTTATTTCAGACTAAAGAACCACAATGTGATCGCACATAAGAGCAAGTTCGTGCGACCCAGTCGTGCATATTGTGTTTTTTTTTTTTTTTTTTAGGACCATAACTAACAGTAGCTGTCATAAAAAATTTCTTGGCCAAAATGGAAAAACTTATTTTTCTCAAAATCGGCGCTACAGATTTTTTTTTTTAAGAACTCAATAAATTTAAATAGTTATAAGTTGCCGTTTAATAAAAAAATGGTTCCGAAAAATGGTTATTAATGGTACTTCCCAAGGAACCATTTTTTTGATTTTCGCTTTTCTCAAAAACGGTTCAACTGATTCTGATCAATTTTTTTTATGAAGAATAATTGACATATTCTAAATTATATTGTGTACCAAAATTTACAAGAAAATATTTTTTGGATTCTTAAAAAAAGTTTGAAATTTTTTATTGAAAACTCAATATTTCAAAAACGACTATGTAGATTTTTATAAAACTTGGTAAAAGCCAGTTTTTTAACTTTATCCAGAAGATTTTTGACAAAAATTATCCTAATACCTAAAAATAACTGTGCCTCCCATACAAATGTTTAAAAACAGCTAAGAAAAATATTTTTTCTCAAAAACGACTCCTACGATTTTCATAAAAATTTTGTGTGTGTGTTGAAATTAGTATGATCTACCATTTAAAATTTGTAAATTATTGTTTGTGAGCGACCTTTGATGTTAATATATATAATGGTAGATACAGGCTCCAGGTCCAAATTTAAATTAAAGAAAAAACACTTTAACTTGTATAGGTAGTCGACTACCTACACAAGTCGACTACCTATACAAGCCGACTACCTATACAAGTTAGTGTTTTTTCTTTAATTTAAATTTGGATATGGAGCCTGTATCTATCATATAAAATTTTTAAATTTTATATTTTACGTTTATTAACAGTAGCTTTTATGGAACGGTTTCTTTGATTTTCGAGTATCTCAATATTTGATCAACCGAATAAAACTAGACTTTTTATACAGAAGCTTTTAACAAATATATAAATAAAAGTGCGTATAGAAATTATTTTTTGAAAATTCGATATTTCAAATAATGGTAGCAGTTTTTTTCTGTGGAGTTCAATTTTAACTCAACATTAATAAATACTTAAAATTGGCATACCAATTATTTTTCTCAAAAATGTTAACGAAATTTTATTTATAAAAAATTAATTATTTTTAAAACCGCTCCTACGATTTTCAAATTTTTTTTTCTTATAAATTAAGATTTATATAAGAAATTAGATGGTGTACATCGCGTTGGGTTAAGGCAGATTCAAAGTATTTTAATCCATTTCTTTCTAATTTTGTTGATTTAAAACAATTTACCAGTTTAAATAATATAATTTCCATATGAAGGGTTTATTATACAAGTTCTATATACTACTGAAATACATCAGCCAAGTAGAAGACTTAGCACTATTTAATTGGACTTATTGAATTATTTTTATGGACTAAAGGCCGTTAAAAGCTATTTTTAATCAATAATATAGTTTCCTTTCATGCCTATTGCATATGTGCAACACTGGGCTATATTGTTAATTTTAGTTTACTCACATAATACGGCAACTTAACTAAGTTTTGGCAAATGGATAAAATATAGACTACCATAGCTTATTTATTTCAGACTAAAGAACCACAATGTGATCGCACATAAGAGCAAGTTCGTGCGACCCAGTCGTGCATATTGTATTCTTGTCTCGTCCCAACCTACACGCTCTTCAGTATTTCGAAAAAAGGGTTTATAATAGGCGTGTTTTTTTGCAAGTCCATATGGATTTGTCGAAAAAAACGACATCGGGACTTAGGAACTTCTTACTTACAGTACGTAAGTCCCGATAATTATCTGGACTGAGCTAAGTCTATATGGATTTGAGTTGTTGTTGTATTTACGTGTAAAACAATTAGTCCCGATGTCGTTTTTTCGACAAATCCATGTGGACTTGCAAAAAAAACACGGCTAATTTTACGATTTTAATAAATAGGTACCTACTTAAAATTTGCGTACATACCTACTTTCCAAATTATATTTCTTTAAAAAATTATATGAAAATATTTTTTACAAAATACAGGTACCTCCATAAAAAATACCACATTCATTCATACCTCCATTCATATTTTTTTTATATCCCTCAAATTTCAACGTTAGCAAAAAAAACAATACACACTTCATATACATATTCATACATAAATAATAAAGCACAAAACATCAGTACCTACAATAGGAATATATATATATATATGCAATGATAATTTGATATTTCAAAAACCTCCAAAAAAAAACAACATTCATTCATACCTCCATTCATATTTTTAATATCCCATAAATTACAACGTTAGCAAAAAACAATACACATCAGTTCATATATACATACATATAAGAAAGCACAAAATATCTAGTATCCCTTGAATTCTCCTTTTACTATTATTCCTATTTCCTTCATGTTATTATTATTCTATACAAAATTCAGTTTTTTTTTTTCTCCCTCGAACTCTCATAAATTTAGTAAACAGTATTCCCGTTCATCTATTATTTCTTCAATCTTATTTTTTATTTCTATTTCTTTCATTATCTGGCAGTTCTCAACCCCCTGTCCCCTTTACCAAACAAGTTCCACAGGGTTCAACATGTGATCAGCGGGCGGCGCTACGTTCGTTCCTCTTCATGGGATTACTGTAGTTTATATATAATGGGTGATTTTTTAAGAGGTTTAGAACTTTTTAAAAAAAAAAAACACAAAAGTTCGAAAAAATGAATGAAATATTTATTGGAATCGATAGTTTGAACCTTGCAATTTAATGTTTAAAGATAATTTCATGCAAATGTTGACCGCGGCTGCGTCTCAGGTAGCCCATCCGCTGAGTCCAATTTTGGCATACTCTTTCACACATATCGCCCGGTATCTCACGATTGAATGCATGGATGTTGGCTTCCAGTGCGTCAATCGAAGCGGGCTTGTCCCTATAGACATTAGCCTTGACATACCCCCACAAAAAATAATCTAATGGTGTCAAATCGCACGATCTAGGCCATAGAGTACCTATATTACCTAGAGAACCGACTTAGGCGGTCGTTCTCTTCCACCCTACAAGCTGTACTGAGAGGAAAATGCCCATTAAGTTTTGTATGGGGTTGTTGTCCAATGCATTTTAAATGGGACCGAACCAACATGGCTTCAATTGAAAGGACTTCGCTCAAATTGCTCAAAGTGCTCAATAAGGTGGATAAGACCGCCCAGGGATTCAAAAAAAAATCCGTTAAATTCAAAAATTGAGAAATTTATTAATTTCGTAGTCAAATTTCTTTTTTTAACCATTTGTCAACCTAAACTATGAAGAATATCGGTCATTGTTGCTCCCGGGTAATAAATTAAATAATATTTTTGAATATTTATGTTTAAAAAAAAAACAAAAACACCTATCGAAAATTGGAAGCGCACTCTAGTTTCTTAGCTCAAAAAGGTACGTGTCTACGATTGAGGTGTGCAAATCGTAGACACGTACCTTTTTGAGCTAATGCCACCACTTTGTTCACAATTAAACCGCAGACACGTACCTTTTTGAACTAATGCGCCAATTTGTTTTTATATCCACCATTCACACGGATTCACGGATAAGGAAAAAAGAGTAAACTAAGAGAGTTTTCACTTACTCACCTCAAATAAAATTTGCGGGTGTTTAAGGCAAGAGGGGTACCGGTCGGTTCTCTAGGTAATATAGGTACTCTATGATCTAGGCGGCCAATTGACCGGCCCGAAACGTGAAATTAACTGTTCACCAAACTCGCCTCGCAATTGCGCCATTGTTTCGCGTGCTGTGTGGCATGTGGCACCGTCTTGTTGAAACCACATATCATGCAAGTCAAGAACTTCCATTTCGGGCAAAAAAAAGTTTGTTATCATCGCTCGGTAGCGTTCACCATTGACAGTAACGCTGCGATTCGCATCATCTTTGAAGAAATATGGCCCAATAATGCCGCCGGCCCATAAACCGCACCAAACAGTGGTTTTTTCGGGATGCATTGGTAGCTGTTGCAATGCTTCTGGCTGATCTTCACTCCAAATGCGGCAATTTTGCTTATTTACGTACCCATTCAACCAAAAATGAGCCTCATCGCTGAACACAAGCAGCGCGCGATGAACATTTCGAACCGAGCACGAATTTTGATAGTAAAATTCAATAATTTGCAAGCGTTGTTCATTTGTAAGACGATCCATGGTTAAATTGCAAAGCAAACTGAAGCTGTTTGACAGTGACACAAGGTACTAAACACACGTCAGCTGTCAAAACCAGTGTTGCCAAAACCAAACCAGCTTAAAAATCACCCATTACAAAGATAATATCAAGTTTGCATACACAATTTTTTACTTTAACGTTAAGAAAAAGAGTAAGTCTCGTGTGGTGTGTTGTGGAGTTTTTCATAGTAAAAATCAATATTAAGAAACGAAATTCTGGAACAATTTAGAGGAGCCCTAGAACAACCTGGAACATTTTTTTGAATTTTTATTTCTGAGAAGGGGGGCCAGAGCAAGGATAATAGGATATTTTCATTTAAAGTATTTTTTCGGCTTAAAATCTTCAATTTTCAATATTTCTGGATGAATCTTTGGAATAATTGGGTTTAAGTGATTCTGAACTTGGAAAAACTTTTGGATTTTTGATTTTGGAGCAGGGGGGTGGGGGCGATTTTTTTGAAATTTTTCATAGTAAAAATCAATATATAGAAACGAAATTCTGGAACAATTTAGAAGAGGCCTAGAACAACCTCGAGTATTTTTTTGAATTTTTTATTTCTGAGAAGGGGGGGCCAGAGCAAGGATAATAGGATATTTTCATTTAAAGAAGTTGTCTTTGTTTTTTTTTAAATTCGATTTTAGGGTGATTTTATAGATTCAGGGACACAATATTTTCTTAGCATATGTAGTTATAATCAAAAAATATGAATCAAAGGCTTAAAACAAAAAAAAAAATGGAGAGTCAATTTTCGCGTTTTTGAAAAAAAAAGTTTTGAAGGCCTTATCTTTAAAAATAGGATTTTGACAGCTTTAATTTTTTGGAACAATGTTCAGAACACTTTTTAAAACCTTAAAAAAAATTTAAAAAGTTCGATTTGCGAAAAAAGGGGGGCTAGAATTTTTTTTCGAATTTTGGCCATAACTTTTGAAATTTTTACTATAGAGGTCCAAAAACTTGGAACAATGTTTAGAACAATCTAGGACAATTTTCGAAAATTCGATTTTCGAAAAAAAGGGGCTAGATCAAAAACCGTTTTTTGAATATTTTTCAAAAAAAAAATTGGAACAATGCGGAACAAATTGCGAACAACCTGGAACAACTTTTAAAAATAACAAATTCAAAAAAAGGGGGGCTAACTTCACACACTCTAGACGGCCTTATTTTTCTGCTTTTAACTTAACCCAAAAATATTTCTTTGGAGATTTTTAGTCCTAATGAAGGTTTAAGGAATGGTTCACTCTGAATTGGCGTGGCAGTCTGTTTTTGTTTTATTTATTTCTGTGATATAGGAATGTATGATATGGATAGCAAAAGACGATAAAATTTAAAATAAATTCTGATGGTAAATATTAAACTTTTCCTAATGGTTTTGGTGCAGTGATGCAGCATTCCAATAAATATGTTTGTTTTACCGGTCGAAAAAAATTGAGTGCAGTTGGTTTAAGGTTGAAATTCTAAGACACTAGAACTAATAGCTATTGCGGCACTAAAAATTAGCACCTAATTAGGTTCTAATTCCTGCATACTTAGATTTTTGAATTTCTTCTGTGGCGGCGTTATCTTGACGTCTTGACAAGTCCCAAAAGATACAACGAGGAGTGGAAGTAGAAAGTTGATTTGCACCTTTTTTAAGAGGTCTTCGATATCCCTCCGAATAAAACTGTATCTATTTCTTTTCGGTATATTTAGTTTGTTTGTATGCAAATGTATTCACTTCTTTTAAATGGACAACAAAATTAACTAGTTTAATGGAATTTTCTTATTTGTTTTTATTTGTCCGCATAGCACTTGGATATTGTTTGCAAAGCACAAGTGCTCTGCCGAGTACGCTTTGGGAAACGCTGACCTAGAGTAATACCAATTCCAAAAGATGGAGGACTTTAACCATTGCTACCTATCTTAGCAGGGTTATCAAAGATCGGAAGACAGCAATTGGAAGAAAATAAACCTCACGATAAAGCTATGAAAACTATAAAACTTAAATAAGGAAAAGATCTTTATTTAAAGCCACATATGAATGGTTTGGGCTTGTTTTTAAGTCTGCAAGAATTAAAAAAACTTCTAAAATTGCTACCCAACCGCCCTCTCGCTAACATATATATTGCATTTTAGTAAAACGCATATTCCTATTTTCCAAGGTGTACTTATGAGGGATATATTGCCAACCAAACCATTTAAAATGGAAAGTGTGGTGGTTAATTTAGATAATAATAGCGGAGGCAGTACCCATTGGGTAGCATTTAACAAAAATAAATAAATAATTGTTAGTCGCCATGAGTAACTGGTCGGGAGCGCACCAAGCGTTTGCGCATCGCTTTTTGTACGTATTTAAATATTCGACGACTAAGTGATGGGCCGAGCACGCAACTTATCTGGTCGTGGGTACAAAGATTCAGGCAAGAAGGCACATTGGTCAATAGGCCTATTCCTGGATAATCAACGTCATCAACAACGCCGAACATGTGTCTCAAGTTCGAAATGAAATTATTCGAAATCCACGTAAATAGACAAGGAAGATTGCGGCCTCCACAGGAATAAAAAAATCGAAAGTGCATGTTATTTTGAAAAAGAAATTAAAGCTCCACCCGTACAAAATGCAAATTGTTCAGTAACTCAACGAAAGTGACTATCTTTTACGAGAATCCTTCGCAAGAACAATGCTGGAACGTTTTCAGACAGCACTTACACTTGGAAAGATTTAATTTGGTGACGAAGCACATTTCTATATTATTGGATATGTTAACAAACAAAATATGCGATACTGGTGTCCCAACAACCCTAGAGAACGCCATCAAAAACGTTTAAATTGTTTGAAACGACAGTTTGGTGTGCCATTTCAGCGAGCGGGGTAATTGGCCATTCAAATATTGCTCCAACGCAAATGCGCGGTGCGCTCCCGACGAAATCTCATAAAGCGTTCACACTGAACAATTACGCGTTTTTGTTTGACAATTCAATTGTTTTTTAAATCAGCTGCCATACGATTTCTTGAACACAATGGACGCGACAAGGGCCGCGAACCGCGATACTTTGAAAAGCGTCGAAAGCAGGCCCGCTAGAACAGCTTCAGCCCAAGTGGGTATAGTTGGTGTAAGATGTAAAAGCTTAAGTTCACTAATAAAAAGAGAGTCATAAAATTTTTTCATTTTAAGTTTTATATTTATTCTTTTGATGAAACACTAGTTTTTAATGCGAAAACCGTACTTCGTTTAGAGTCTTTTGAAATAATTTTTTTTAATAATTCATCCAAATTGCGACTTACCGTGTAGTCTATATTGCAATTAATATTGTTGAGCCCATCCTGCAGCATTGTTGACCTTAAGTAAGATTTTAAACGACGAAGAACGGAGAAACTTCGTTCATTTGAGCAAGATGATCCTGGAATTGAGATTAGCAACCGGACGAACCGTTGCTGCGGAATACAGCCTGGACGGACGGACGCACGGAGAGCGGAGTCTTAGTAATAGGGTCCAGTTTTACCCTATGGGTACGAAACCCTAAAGAGGAACTAAACATTTTATTTGAATAGATAAAAGCAAAATGAAAAGTGAAATTCTTAGGAGAATAAACTGCGGGCATTTTAAAATCGAAATTTCCTACTTGATATACCATTTCTCTACATCTACGACTTGTACTACTACAAAGAAAGACGAAAAAAGAAGATGCACACTATAAATATCCATCACGAGAGAGAGAGTAGACGGAATGAATTCATCCGAGGAAAAACCGTCCTGTGTTACCGTGCATCGGTCGTATTTTTATATTTAATTTTTTTTTTTCATTAATGAAATTGAAAATTTCTAAGCTTTTCTGAAAAGTACTGAAATTTCGATTGGTAATTAACCTACCCACACTACCCATATTACCTGCCGGGCCTGATCGAAAGTTAAAATAAAATAAACTAAACAAACTCGTTTAAATGTGGTTGGAGTGAATAAATTTCAGCGAAAGCAGCGTAGAGCTGTGCATACATCCATTTGGCTGTACGCCAAATCCATAATATAGAAAAGAAATTAAATCATACAAAATCCGAAAAAATTCACCTTGTTGAAACAATTTTTTATAATATCAATACCGATTACCGATCTTCCAACTTCTCCCCCTTTGATACGTACTACGAATTGTAGCCTACCAAAATAAGGTATGGAGAAAAATGGAGGCGGAACAAGACAGCATACTTAATGGCGCTTAGAAATATGCTGATGCTCCAAATGCATTTGATAAACAAACACCCCATTTTGGACCTGTGACGTCAGTGGTCTCAGGTGGTGGAATGCGTAGTGCATACGACTTCTAAGACTGAGCAAATGTGATATGCGTGGGTTCGATTCCTATGGTGGGCATGTGGAAACTTTTTCATAATAAAATTGGATTAAAGCTCAGCACCACTAATAAGGAGGAGACTGATGATAGACGGCTTGGCACCCCTTAAAATAGCTTTATCTCTAGCCAAATAAACGAATTATAACTTAATTCTTAAACAATTGGTGGTAGCACCTTTAAGTTGTTGTTGTTGTTCAAAAATTCAACGAAATTGACGGAATAAAGAATGGTCAAGTCTAATAAACTGACATTCTAAGTATGATTAGTACAATAAATAATAATAATATCAATATATAACATAATTTTATTAAATATAATGAAAAAATGCGAAAAAACAAGACATTATACATTTTTAGCAATCAAAAGAAAGCGTAAGCAACTACAGCGTCTTGATCAAAATATGTGTTTCAAACAAGTTTGACCACCTTTGACCACATTTGTTCGTGTTTTAAGCAAATAACTGAACGTGAAAACTCTGGCTTTTAAATTCAATTTGTAACCGAACTGCCCCGTTTATTATTTAGGACGCACGTTCTATATTGTGTTTAATTTAAGTTCTCGTGACAACATCCCGTCGGTCGGCTTTCGTTTTGACGTTTGATTGAGCGCTGAATGTATCGAAATCGAAAGGTGTGTTTGATTAATTCAACTCTGAATTCCAACTTGTTTACGACAGGTTTTATCTAAAACTTGTGGTTTACAAAAATTTATGGGAAAATTTGTGTGTTTCGATGTTTTACCCAAAAACCGAGTTTTGGGTTTGGTGTGGGAAGGTTATAAGATATGCTGAATATTTTTCAAGACCCGACCTTTGATGATAGTATTTCAAAATACGAATATCATTCCTATTCACCGTATTTAAACAACTTTGGTAAAAATGACATCATCCACATCTGCGTGCAGCATCAAAATCTCAATATTTTGCCTTTGGAAAGTTACATTCCTTTTCGATGAAATTCGGTATCAACTGAATGGTATTGAAATAGATAGTAATCGTAATGTTGGGATAACAACTTCTATTAAAAATTATATTTCTTTAAGTCAAAACATAATACAAACTACAATCCTCTTAGTCATATAAAGGGACCGCCATCTAACGTTTTTTTTTTTCAACTAGTGCTTATTTCGTGAATGGTAACACTAAGCTCATGTCTGATTTGACAGATAATTAGTTTTATCCTTCCGCTGAACGAATATGGTTGTGTATACGCTTCGCTAACTGGGCCTGCGATCGACTTAGAGAAGATGCCGATTTTGCCAAAAAAATCATCTTTCAAGATGAAGCTCATTTTGATCTTGGCGGGTAGTAAACAAGCAAAATTGTCGCATTTGGGGCACAGAAAACCCGCACGCATACATTGAAAAGCCGATACACCCAAAACGAGTCACTGTTTGGTGCGGATTTTGGTCCAGAGGCATAATTGGGCCATTTTTCGAAAATGAGCAAGGAGTGGCCGTTACAGTCAATGGCGATCGTTATCGGGCCATGTTGAACGAATTTTTGTTCACAAAAATTGAAGAGGAGGATATTGGGAACATTTGGTTTCAACAGGACGGCGGCGCTACGTGCCACACAGCCGAAGCTAAACTCGATGTTTTGCGCCATTTTCAAAAAAAAAAAAGAAGTTATTTGGCGCACCCTTGAGTTACACACAAAATAATTGCGCTGACAATTTGTCTCCGATATCCAACACCCAGCTGCATTCCATCACGTAGCGAGCGAGTACCTGTTGGGAACGAGTCAACAACGGAGATGTTTGGGGTGCACAAAAATTATTATTTAAGTTCTAAATTTTAAGAAAAATATTGAATTGTAATCCAACAAGTGAGTGACGCGGAATCGCTGCCCATTTAAAGAAACAAAATAAATTTTAAAGAAAAAATATAATAAAAATATTTAATCTTTTTTTATGTTAAATTAATAAACGAAAGTTTAACTTATATAGTCTTAGATGCCAGTTACACAATTTCATCTGAGACGTTGTTGCAGTTATTATTTAGGTTCAAGCGTAATATATTTTCACTCAAACAATTTTTAAAGTTTTGTCCTTAAAGCAAATTTAGAAGTTGTTGAATCAATAAAGGGTCCGCCAAATAACTTCTTTTTTTTTTTGAAAATGGCGCAAAACATCGAGTGTAGCTTCGGCTGTGTGGCACGTAGCGCCGTCCTGTTGAAACCAAATGTTCCCAATATCCTCCTCTTCAATTTTTGTGAACAAAAATTCGTTCAACATGACCCGATAACGATCGCCATTGACTGTAACGGCCACTCCTTGCTCATTTTCGAAAAATGGCCCAATTATGCCTCTGGACCAAAATCCGCACCAAACAGTGACTCGTTTTGGGTGTATCGGCTTTTCAATGTATGCGTGCGGGTTTTCTGTGCCCCAAATGCGACAATTTTGCTTGTTTACTACCCGCCAAGATCAAAATGAGCTTCATCTGAAAAGATGATTTTTTTGGCAAAATCGGCATCTTCTCTAAGTCGATCGCAGGCCCACTTAGCGAAGCGTATACACAACCATATTCGTTCAGGGGAAGGATAAAACTAATCATCTGTCAAATCAGACATGAGCTAAGTGTTACCATTCACCAAATAAGCACTAGTTGAAAAAAAACGTTAGATGGCGGACCCTTTATATTTCTACTAAGCTGTATAAGTTTCATGCATGATATATGTATGTTTAGGTGCAACTCGGTGCCTGGAACTGAACTATGTTTTTGGGTGTTCGCATGGCACAATTGTCGCAGAACTACTACTTATATTCCTTTTAAAATCAAATTAACGGGTTCTTATTCAGACTTAAAATTTTGTGACCGTAGGTCGTGCATTTTATTTTAAATAGATACAAGTAAGATGTATCGCAACAAAAATATGTTTAGATTCTGCACAAGTAAGTTTAAATTATATACTATTTTTCTGATTGCATAAAGTTCGTAGACCATATTTGGCAACTGTTTGTTTTATACGTAGATAAACGTAAAATTTAAGTCGATCAAAAAATGTGGAGATTTTGAATTAAAAAAAATCGTTTTGAAGGAAATTGTTCCAACCCTACTACATGAGTACCTATCTTCTATACATGCACTAGCAAACTCATGACATTTTTAACTTCTAAGGCAATTTATAAGTTCTCGCTATTCTGTTTTTATAATCTGTATGTATAGTTACGGCATCGACATTCGTCAAGCCCCCAGCAGATACATATCACCCACGCAACATACTTAAAGGCTACAGTTATCGTAAGTCTTTAAATGATTCATAAATAGAGTCATAATTTATCTGCATTGTTGACACAAGTGTTCAGCAATCAATATTTATCTCAAGGCTTTGTTTTGTTAAATAAACAAAACAGCCGAATTATAAAACTACGCATTATACTTGATGGCTACAGTTAGCATAGTCATCAAAGATTCATAATTAAAAACCATAAATCAATCTGTATGTTTACACAAGTGTGCAGATATCAATATCACATCTCAAGGCTTTGTTTCGTCATGTAAACGAAACAGCCAAATAATTTAACTGCGCAATTGATTCGATGACTACAGTCGTCATACGAATCATAAATATCAAGGCCAAACCAAACTTGTTGACACAAGTGTGCAACAACCATACTTCTCAAGGCTTCGTTTTGCATAATTGACAAAACAGCCAAAATCATTGGTCAGCATAATGCAAGCCATCTCCATGGTCATTGCAAAAGCTATTTCACCACAATTGGGTATAAATAGCCAGATCCAATTGTACCCGATTCATTAAGTAGTTCAGCATTAAGAGTTCAGTATTAAGAACTCAGAATTAAGTATTCAGTATTCAAAAGTTCAGTATTCTAAACCAGTTCACAATAAATCTGACTTCCCCCCACCAGTGCTAAGGGGTCAGGTTAAATAATTAACAATACAAAGTTGAAAAGTAAAAGTTAATCTAAATATAAATATATAAAAATATACAAAATATAAAACTAAACTTTGTAAAAATTAAAAAGAAATAATAAAGTTAAAGATAAAAAGCTCAGTGAGTGAGCCAAAATTATCTTTTTTTAAATAAACGTTACGCTCGGCACGTAACTGTATATAACTTTTGAATTCAAAGCAGACAAAAAAATGAAAATATATGCATGTGCGTTTGTGCGTATGTGTTTGTATATGTATATGTACTTACGATGTATTTTCAAGTTCCCTTCATTGGTAACCTCATAGAAAGGACTAAAGGTCACCGGACGATCTCTTGTCAACCATCGTGCCCGAGGAGTAGGATTTCCCACAGCCAAACATTCCAAAATCAAACCTGTTCCGATAGCCTTTCGTATTGTTTGACCGAATGAAGCTATTCGTGCCGGTGCTGCAAAAGAAAATTATTGCAAATGTATCCTCTCAACCATTTCGCTTGGCTGCATTTAAATGTGGCTAGGATCAAAGTAGAAACGTTGCTGTTCCAATAAGAGGATTAAGTAGATATATAAAGGAAGGGCATTGTGGGACGGAAATACGACATCGGTTTCTAGGATTGCTTGATGGAGGAGCCGAGTAAATATGAAATTGTTTTAATCGGGGTTTTGAAATTGCATTCGAATGTATTAGCATTTTGAGGATTTGCTCAAAATTTAATTTGTGCATACGTATGTGTGTAGATTTTAGGTATGCATGATGTGTATTGGTGAATTCTATTGATGCTTGTAGCCATTTTAATTCAATTCTGACATCCTATTTGGATGTATGTATTTAAATTTGTGGACATAAGGTTGTTAGGTAGGGGAAGGCAGAAAAGGAAGTCATAAAACGATAGAGTGAGAATGCAGCATCGCAATATTTACCTCGTGTATTTGTTGCCTGGGCGGCCACTGATGTCGGTTCACCTTCTCCAACAGATGTTGAGGCTGATACCCAAAACTCATACATTTGGTTTTCGACTAGACCTCTGGACTCGAAAGTGATCGGATATCCGTACTCATCTACCCGCACCATGTGAGCTATTTCCATTCAAAAGATGTGACAAGGGCGTCCAGTATAACGAAACGGATACACGGCATGCAATAGACATTGAATAGGAGTAGAAATTTAATTTATTAGTTATATCATCTTTACACAAAAGACATTAGGTTTGTTAAGAGTTTATTTTATACGGGGTTATTGCATAAGGCGCATAACACGTTATAGCATGATGGTCGGGTTGAAAAAAAAGAAAAAAAACCGTATCGGAAGGGGGACTATTTTCTCTTATTAAGACGGAAGGAACAATTAATTTGTTTGTGACTGTTTGTGATTACAATAAAAAGTTTTGTGACTCCTTCGTTAATAAGTTATTAACAAATCAAATACAAGATACCAGTTAACCCAAAATATTTTTTAAAACTGCAGTAGCATAGGGTTTTTATTATGTAAATTAAATTAGTTTTTACTAATTTGGTTTTTTTAAAAAAGATTTATTTTCTGCAGAGGTTCTGCTTCATTGAAAGTTCAAAATACAATAGAATACATTTTCTTAATTCCTAAAGCTTAAATACTAATAACCTGCTGACCAACCAATTTGATGGCGTGGCTATGTCATGATGAAATTGAAGATCGCTTCGTGGGGGATGTTTGCTGACTTGCAGTTTAAGTCACGTAGGCTGCTGTGGTGTTGATCTCTATGAGATGTTTTCTGTTTATGTTATCTGGTGATGGGGGACAATTTGTTGAGAAGCATTTTGGACATCTCCTCATGATCGTCTGTTTATGTTTATTTATTGGCTATGGATGAATGTGGCTTATTTATTAGGGTGGGCCACATTTGTATGAACATTTTTTTTTTTCATAGTTTTCGATTCGAATAGCGGTAAAAAGTTGCGAAATGATGTTGTGAATGAACACAAAAAAATTTATTGAGATCAGACAACTCCTTCTCCAATTCTTAATAAAAAAAAAGTATTGAGTAATAAATTTCCAAAGTAAGGTAAATCTCTTTCTTAATTCATTATTTTCACTTAAAAATGCAACAAAAATTATTTTTTTATACCATTGGATTTATTAAAGGGAACTTTATAAATATTTGATTTTAAATTGACAATCATTTTACACAAAATTCTTTTTTACTGTCAAATTTTGGCATCAATTTACGAGATACAATCTTAGATTGTATAAATCCTTCACGTGCTTCTTTTGTACATAAAGTTGCTGATGCTTCTGTGACGGTCTTAACTGCCCTCTCAACGGCCTGGGTGTGACATGGTAGCCGCAAAAATTCAATCTGGTTGTTTTCTTCCTGAGCAATAAAATATTGAAGTTCATCGTTTGTTTGCTTTAATATAGGTGGTTCAAAAATATCCTTTTGCCAATCGATGAGGTCATAGTACACTTTTGCAATCAATTTTATATTTGGCACTTCAAAAACTCTTAACCGAGAAGGTTTTTCGGTGCGAGCTTTTAAAATACGGCGCAGAGCCAATTCTCTGATATGTTTTCTTGGATCAGTTAACATTGCCAGCAATAAATTTTCTGAATGCGCAAAGAAACTGTTTCGTTTGATTACAGGATCAATAACAGTCTGATATTCCACGGAAAGATAGCGACTTTTCGAGATTAAACCCCATAAATGCCTGGCTCCATCTTTGCAGGTCGGTTGGCTTTTGGTATTGAACCAAGTTGGAGCATACACCTTCACGACGTAAGTTGCTAACAATATCAAACTATCCGTAGGAGTTGCTGTTCCGATATACAGACGAAGAATACGATTAGCTTTAGTGAGCCACCTAGCATGGGACATCTTTCCGGGGGATTTATCACCTAGGTCATCGGGACAACTGCCGGTCAAAACCGCTGAAACGATCCTGAATAAATAAAGTTGGTCAGAGCTAAGGTTCTTCGTGTCCATTATCGGCAACGACTCTCCTGGAATGCTCTTAAATTTAACGATGGGCTTTTCTTCGCAATTTTCCAGATCTTTTCCAATCACTCCTGAAAATGTTCTTGGTCCCGAAGTTACGCCATCAATATGGGCAAATAAATGACGGAATGGCAGCTCATTCATATGCAACATGCAAACTATCCATTGTAATGGTCTTTTTAATCGTTTTTCCAACAGACGCATGATCCCTCCAAATTTCCCAACATTGACATTGGTACCATCACATCCAATAGCTACTAAATTTTCCAATGATATGTTTTCTGTCTGGAAATAGTTAAACAACTCTTGTTCAACACATTTAGCAGTTCCTGATGTTGGAACAATGTAACCTAAGTATTTTGACTCTGGTTCGCTTATAAGTGAAATATGTTCTTCGATCACTTGTTCGCGATAATACTTTCCATTTCTTTTGCGGTTGACTAAAGTTTTGTCCTTTCGACCGTCGAAATACAAAGCACTGATCTCAGAAACAGATTCTTTATTTTTAACACTTTCTCTTGCCTTTTTTCGCTCCCTTCTTAGTTTATTTTTGTCAATTATGGGTAATTCTAGTGATGTAAAATGTCGTTACTTTTAAGTAATCGTTACATTCGTTACTTTTTCCGAAGTAATCGTTACTTTTGAGTGATTACTTTGATTACTTTTTTCATATAAAAATTACAAATACTTTTGTCGCACTTTTAGCTTTGCACAAACAAAATAAATATGAAAAGAACTTTGCAAATCAGATTTCCGTTTCCTATTTCAGAAGGAGAGACAGAGTTTTCACAAAACAGTCTGCCAGGTTCAACTTCAATCCAAATTTCGTACCATATGGCCACAAACCGTTGCTTGTTGCGTTCAATAAAAGAAGCGTAACTGAACGCATCAGTGGAACGTGAAGCCAATCCACATATCGAGTAGATGTGTGCTATTCGATCGATTCATATTTGCGCATAACTTAAAATTGATTTTAACACAACCCCCCCCCACCCTTCCTTTAAAAAATCCATTTAGGAAAAAAAAACTCCATAAGAAGCCTATTATTTCTCGTTTATTTAAATACCTCAACCTTGAAGATCGGACAACTAAAACCAAAGTTATAGGCTTCCAACGACAACAACTATATCTTTAATAAATTATCCATACCGAGCATTTTATACTCGAATCTCGGACCCGGTACCCGGACTCGGTCTGCCAAACGATTACTTTGATTACTTTTGATTACTTTGATTGCTTTGATTACTTTGATTACTTTGAGTACTTTGATTACTTTGATTTCGTTTCTATTGGATTCGATTACTTTTGATTACTTTGGGATTTGATCACCCTTGGGTTTTGGGTCAGGATTGGATTGCAGGAGGGAACAAAATATTCTCAGCACAGGGTGGTCCTAAAAAATGTCACTTTCTTATTCTTTGAACGATTTCGATGAAATTGACACAGGTTATAGCTGAGGCAGAATTATGAACAAAAAAAATATTTTCAGCACAGGGTGGTCCCAAAAAATGTCACTTTCTTATTCTTTGAGCGATTTCGATGAAATTGACACAGTTTATAGCTGAGGCAGAATTATGAACGAAAAAAATATTTTCAGCACAGGGTGGTCCCAAAAAATGTTACATTCTTATTCTTTGAGCGATTTCGATGCAATTGACACAGGTAAATGGCTGAATCAGAATTCCGAAGGAACAAAATATTTTGAACACAGGGTGATTCCCAAAAATGTCACGTTCGTTGTTCTTTGAGCTATTTCAATGAAATTGACACAGGTTATAGTTCGCGAAAATTTTGTTTAAAAAAACTGATATTATAAAGGTGAAGCGGGATAAAATCAATCAATTAAAAGGTCATTTCTCGGGGATGGCTTAAAAGATATTTTTTCTTCAAGAAGTTGCTATTTATAGAGTGAATTGGGATAAAATCAAAAAAATGATATTCGATTTAAAATTTTTTTTTTGTGATTGAAAAGGTATTTATCGGGGATTGCCTTAGAACAATTTTATTTAAAAAATTTATATTTATAGGGTGCGGTGGGGAAAGACGTTAAGTGGTAGGCGATGTTAAAAATTTGAGGTCTGTTTGAAAGGGCATTTTTTAGAAGTGAACTGATGGATATTTTTTCAAAAATATTTCCATTTATACGGTGAAATTACATTTCAATCACAAAAATATGAAGGTTTTTATAATACAAATTCTATATACTACTGAAATACATCAGCCAAGTAGAAGACTTAGCACTATTTAATTGGACTTGTTTAATTATTGATTCAAAATAGCTTTTATCGGCCTTTAGTCCATAAAAATTGGCGTTTCGTCCCGGCGATCTCACTTGGACTCATCAGTTGACTAGTGAGTGCCTTGTCAATACGCAATTTTTATTAAGTTCAGTTCAACTTACATGAACTTTTTGACAAAAATCCAATGTGAACTATATCCAACAAGATTAAAATTCTTAATCATTAAGCTGGAAATTTTGCCCAGGGCCAGGCTTTGTTTTTATATGAAGGTTTTTATAATACAAATTCTATATACTACTGAAATACATCAGCCAAGTAGAAGACTTAGCACTATTTAATTGGACTTGTTGAATTGAATTGAATCAATAATTCAACAAGTCCAATTAAATAGTGCTAAGTCTTCTACTTGGCTGATGTATTTCAGTAGTATATAGAATTTGTATTATAAAAACCTTCATATAAAAACAAAGCCTGGCCCTGGGCAAAATTTCCAGCTTAATGATTAAGAATTTTAATCTTGTTGGATATAGTTCACATTGGATTTTTGTCAAAAAGTTCATGTAAGTTGAACTGAACTTAATAAAAATTGCGTATTGACAAGGCACTCACTAGTCAACTGATGAGTCCAAGTGAGATCGCCGGGACGAAACGCCAATTTTTATGGACTAAAGGCCGATAAAAGCTATTTTGAATCAATAATTCAACAAGTCCAATTAAATAGTGCTAAGTCTTCTACTTGGCTGATGTATTTCAGTAGTATATAGAATTTGTATTATAAAAACCTTCATATAAAAACAAAGCCTGGCCCTGGGCAAAATTTCCAGCTTAATGATTAAGAATTTTAATCTTGTTGGATATAGTTCACATTGGATTTTTGTCAAAAAGTTCATGTAAGTTGAACTGAACTTAATAAAAATTGCGTATTGACAAGGCACTCACTAGTCAACTGATGAGTCCAAGTGAGATCGCCGGGACGAAACGCCAATTTTTATGGACTAAAGGCCGATAAAAGCTATTTTGAATCAATAATTCAACAAGTCCAATTAAATAGTGCTAAGTCTTCTACTTGGCTGATGTATTTCAGTAGTATATAGAATTTGTATTATAAAAACCTTCATATAAAAACAAAGCCTGGCCCTGGGCAAAATTTCCAGCTTAATGATTAAGAATTTTAATCTTGTTGGATATAGTTCACATTGGATTTTTGTCAAAAAGTTCATGTAAGTTGAACTGAACTTAATAAAAATTGCGTATTGACAAGGCACTCACTAGTCAACTGATGAGTCCAAGTGAGATCGCCGGGACGAAACGCCAATTTTTATGGACTAAAGGCCGATAAAAGCTATTTTGAATCACAAAAATAATTTTTTAAATCGAATATCATTTTTTTGCTTTTACTCCAATTCACCCTATAAATAGCAAATTCTTGAAGAAAAAATATCTTTTTAGCCATCCTCGAGAAATAACCTTTTAATCACAAAAAGAATTGTTTGATTTTATCCCGATTCACTTTTATAATATAAGTTTTTTTAAACAGAATTTTCTGGAACTATAACCTGTGTCAATTTCATTGAAATAGCTCAAAGAACAACGAAAGTGACATTTTTTGCAATCACCCTGTGTTGAAAATATTTTTTTCGATTCAATTCTGCCTCAGCTTTAACCTGTGTCAATTTCATCGAAATCGCTCAAAGAATAAGGAAGTGAAATTTTTTGGGACCACCCTGTGTTGAAAAATATTTTTTTCATTCATTATTCTGCCTCAGATATTAACTGTGTCAATTTCATTGAAATCGCTCAAAGAACAAGAAAGTGACTTTTTTTGGACCACCCTGTGTTGAAAAATATTTTTTTCATTCATAATTCTGCCTCAGATATTACCTGTGTCAATTTCATCGAAATCGCTCAAAGAATAAGAAAGTGACATTTTTTTTGACCACTCTGTGCTGAAAACATTTTTTTCGTTCATAATTCTGCCTCAACTAAATATAAACTGTGTCCATTTCATCAAAATCGCTCAAAGAATAAGAAAGTGACATTTTTTGAGAACACCCTGTGCTGAAAATGTTTTGTTAGTTCATAATTCTGCCTCAGCTATAACATGTGCCAATTTCATCGAAATAGCTCAAAGAATAAGAAAGTGACATTTTTTGGGACCACCCTGTGCTGAAAATATTTTTTTCGTTCATAATTCTGCCTCAGCTATTACCTGTGTCAATTTCATCGAAATCGCTCAAAGAAAAAGAAAGTGACATTTTTTAGGACCACCCTGTGCTAAAAATATTTTTTCATTCATAATTCTGCCTCAGCTATAACCTGTGTCAATTTCATCGAAATCGCTCAAAGAATAAGAAAGTGACATTTTTGGGACCACCCTGTGCTGAAAATATTTTGTTAGTTCATAATTCTGCCTCAGCTATAACCTGTGTCAATTTCATCGAAATCGATCAAAGAATAAGAAAGTGACATTTTTTGGGACCACCCTGTGCTGAAAATATATTTTTCGTTCATAATTCTGCCTCAGCTATAACCTGTGTCAATTTCATCGAAATCGGTCAAAGAATAAGAAAGTGACATTTTTTGGGACCACCCTGTGCTGAAAATATTTTGTTCGTTCATAATTCTGCCTGAGCTATAACCTGTGTCAATTTCATCGAAATCGCTCAAAGAAAAAGAAAGTGACATTTTTTAGGACCACCCTGTGCTGAAAATATTTTTTCATTCATAATTCTGCCTCAGCTATAACCTGTGTCAATTTCATCGAAATCGGTCAAAGAATAAGAAAGTGACATTTTTTAGGACCACCCTGTGCTGAAAATATTTTGTTCGTTCATAATTCTGCCTCAGCTATTACCTGTGTCAATTTCATCGAAATCGCTCATAGAATAAGAAAGTGACATTTTTTGGGACCACCCTGTGCTGAGAATATTTTGTTCCCTCCTGCAATCCAATCCTGATCCAAAACCCAAGAGTGATCAAATCCCAAAGTAATCAAAAGTAATCGAATCCAATAGAAACGAAAAGTAATCGAAGTAATCAAAGTAATCAAGTAATCAAAGTACTCAAAGTAATCAAAGTAAGCAAAGTACTCAAAGTAATCGTTCCTGGTAATCGTTAGTAATCGTTACTGGTAATGGGTACAAAAACTGGTAATCGTTACTCAGAAATGTACTCGATTACTTTGATTACTTCAAGTAATCGTTACAAAGTAACGATTACAAACGATTCCTTCCACCACTAGGTAATTCAGATTTCTGTAAGATTACAGAAGCAATGGCAGCTGCCGCTCTGTCTGATACCCCATATCGGTCGCAGGTTTGAGATAACGCGGAGTAATTCAGTGTTACGGATTGCTGTTTTTTTACCTTTTCTTTGGAGTCGTCAACTGTAAAAATATCTTCGCTATCTGAATCTTCACATGAATCCGATGGTACTTCTGTTGGAATATTGTTAAGAACAGAAGCAGAAACAGTTTTAGACGTTTTTGCAAGGCAAGTAGCTGATGTTTCTCTATCCATTTTTCTTTTCAGACTTTTCAGATTATTTTTTGTAGCGAGTACATCTGTGTTCCCAATTATCATTTTCCTTGCCGTTCTTTGATCATTCAGAAAACTTCTTTCATTCAGTGGTACCTTTCTCTCTTTTGGACAGTTGCATTTTGAAAAATCGGAGCATTTACAAGATGAAATGTCAAATAAAACTTTGCTAGCAGAAACAAATTCCTCTAGCTTCTTTTTTGGAACGTTGGGATGGAACTTAAGAAGTTGTTTACACTTACCATGATAAGATTTTATCATTTGTAATGATCTCGTTGTCGAAACAACCGGTAGTGATGCCTGTTTCCAAACAAATTCGATTTTTTCACACACTATATCACTTATTTCCTTAAACGTTGGTTCCTTTTTATTAATTTTCAAATTTTTCCTGTTCCATTCATAACATTTCATTACCTCTTCGTAAGTGGGGAGTACATTAGTTTTTAAATCACTAGTCTCGCCAAATATAGGACATTTGAAAGCCTTTCTAGTACGTTCCATTACGACAGATTTAATTCAAGGAAATTTTAAAAGCAATCACAATCACAACTATAATATAAACTTAGCTTCAATTTTGCGACTACACTGAAGATGAAGAACTTTATAAATGGATGCCAGTTACTGTGTTTTTTTATTTTAATTTGGGAAACGGCCTACTTTTATTTGTTTAAAAATAAAGTTCAAATAACGAAATAAGCCCAACAGAAAGTCAAAGCCACCTCATTTAAAAATTTGAAAAATAGAAAAATCAATTATGGTAAATAAGTTGAAAACGTCAAAACTTTAAAGATAAATTGGAGGCAGATAAAGTCAACCGATTTCAAAAATATTTTGCATATGTGCTATGGACACAAGATGGCCACTTTTAAGTGCTATAAGAACTCTCAATTCCAAAAAATAATATTTTGACCCACCCTATTATTTATGTCAATGGGATTTGGGTGTAAGGAGAATCAATATGTTTGGTGTTAACTGACACTGTTTATGTTTATTTATTGGCTATGGATGAATGTGGCTTATTTATGTCAATGGGATTTGGATGTGAGGAGAATCAATATGTTTGGTGTTAACTCCTCCGTCATTAAATTTCAACGTCCTCGTTGAACATTAAAAGTATGGAATTTGACTTGTACTTTTAATTTTTGTAGATACAGGAATTTCTTCTTTTGACAATTGTATAGGTAATTGTATTGAAATAGGAGTTTCTTCTATCTTTGATATGTTGGGTAGAGGTATTGAAATGGGGGTTGAAATTGAAGTTCGAGTTGTTGAACACTTTATTTTAACGAAAATTATTATAATTGCGAAAATAACTACAGTTGATAGACTGAATCCAGTGAAGTAGCCAAATTTATTTTCCTTCTTTAATAACTCTATTTCTTGTGTATTATTAATGTGAATTTCTTTCAAAATTTCTAATGTGAGTATTTCTTCGTAAGTACTTTGAATTGAGTTTGGTTGCAAAATAGCTGGTAGTGGTTTCAATCCAGAGATTTCTTGTGAGAGGTAGTTTTTGCCTTTGACAGTAATAGTTATGTTTGAGAAATGTATGACGAATGTTCCAGTAATGTTTCTAGTGGCGTTATTTATTGTAATAGAACCATTGTATTGATTCAAAAATAGTATTCCAGGTGTAATTTCTTCAACTGATGGGATGTGGATGTGTGTGTGGATGTTGTTTTCACGCATGATGGTTGTTGACTTCTTAGTAGTGTAGTTATGCAATCGTTATCTCTTAATTCTACTATATTATTACTATTACATATATTAATATTATTAAAACTGTTACATTCTTTCTTTATTCCATATAATTTGTTATTACAATTCATTATTTTTTCAAAATTTATTTTATTCATAATATTTTTTATTTTAGTTGGTTTTATTAAAAGCATATTACATAATGTGTTTTCTGACATAGGGATTCCAATTATATAAATAATGGATGAGTTACTTGATGCTATTTTTAAGCTTGAAAACTCAATTGCTTCTTCTATATTTATGTATGGAATATTATTTTTTTCAAAAATATTATTAACAATATTTATTTCTTTTTCGTCTAACAAAAATGAATTAATAAGTCCGACTTTGGACCAATGCATGGCATATTCAATATTTATAATTTCTTCTTTTATTATTTCTAGTTCAAATTTAATATTCAATGGTATTTCATCGGTAATAGTTTTACCTTCTTTCATTATTTTAATAACATGATTTGTAATGTTTGAATTTTTATTTATTCTTTCTAAAGCTAATTTATTAATTACAACTTGTTTATTGTTGTTTCTTAAAATATTATTTATTTTGTCAGTTAATATAATAAGATCATCATGATCGGGATTTCCCGCGATCCATTTCCATGTTTTTCCAATTAAATCTATAGATCTTTTTACTCTAATTTTTGGTTTTAACCTTCTAATATGATTTCTTAATATGTAAATTTCGTGGTTGAGGAAGGGATAAATAGGGTTATCATTATTTACCCTTGTATTTATTTTAGTTTCTAGATTATTTATTACATCTTCATATGATTCTAAATCAATGACATGTATTAACCGAAAGGTTCCTGTTTGAATTTTTGCAGTTCCTATGTTAAATGCTACCGCTTGGGAGTTTGAGTAATCCAGAATTTGGATACTAGCAAAGCATGGAGCCAAGATTAACCTGGAAGGATAAATATTTAACTCTTAATATTATTTTTATGTATAATTTTGCCTGATTCTGTAATTACTGTACTTGTTTTATTTTCTTTAACTATTTCTTTTTTAAATCTTGGGGATAGTTTCGATCCTAATCTCTTATTTATCTTGACATAAATAATGTCTCCTGGGTTATAGATTTTTATTCGATCTCGATTTTAATTATGATAATTTAAATCTTGGGCTTGTTTTTCTTTTAGTCTTTCAATGTTTGATTGTTTGGATTTTTCATATGCTTCTGGATCTGTTGATACAGTTCTTCCAAAGAAGACTTCTATTGGTCGTTTCTTTGTTGTAGAGTGGATTGAAAAATTATATTCACATACGGAACGGTCAAGGAGTTCTTCGAATGTTCGATGGGTTTGCTCGGTTTTAAGGCAACGCATAATTTCAGATAATGTTGAGTGGAATCTTTCCACTTGTCCATTTACAGAGCTAGAATATGGAGGGGTTTTATAGATTTCAATGCCTAATTGATCTTGAAGTAAAAAGCATATGGATGCTGAGTTAAATGATTTTTCATTGTCGAAGACAATTAATTTTGGGACGCCAAAAGCGAAAAGGATTTGTCGTAAGGGTTCCCTTATATCTTTGATTTCAGTATACAAACTTGTGCGTATTTTGAGAACTTATCTATAGCGGTGAGGACGAGATTTTTCTCAGTGGAATAAATGTCAATATGTAGAATATGACCGGGATATTGTGGTATAGGTGTTTGCTGAAGTTCTGTTTTATTGGGGTGCCTATCATATTTATGTTGCTTACATACTAAGCATTGTTTAACTATTTTATCTATTTCAGATTTCATTTTAGGGAAATATATTCGCTGTATTTTTATTCTCAAGACTATTTCTGTGAGCTCTTTTGTGTTCATTAATTATTTCTTCTTCTTGTTCTGTTTTATTCGTGATATCTTTAACTTGAGTCTGTGTAAATCTAGATTTATAACATCTGAAATGGTGTGGATAAATATTTTGTATTTGAGCCATTACTGATTCTGAAGTGAAGAGTCCGTTAATTACACTGGGATTTAAATATTTTTTTTAATAATTCAGTTAGATTTGCTGTTGTGAATTCTCTTCTTATAATTATATGTCTATGATATGTAGGGAATGGTATTTCAAAAGTATATCTATCTTCAGACATTCTACAGTTGGTACAAGTTCATGAAATGAACTTTCATCATTGTGTTCTGTGGGTGTCAATGAATTAACTTGGGATATTCTTGACAAAGCATCGGCCACAACGTTGCTCTTTCCAGGCATATAATGTAGTTCATAATCATATTCTTCAAGTATCGCTTTCCAGCGTTTCATTTTAGCGTTGTGATTTTTAGAGCTTAATGCATATATCAATGGTTGGTGATCTGTATAAATTTTCACCTTTGCTGTACCGTATAGGTAATTTCGTAGAGTATTTAAAGCCCATATAATTGCAAGTAATTCCCTTTCATTTGCTGCATAGTCTTCTTCCGATTTGGTTAATGTTCGAGAAATAAATGTTATTGGTCGACTGTCTTGGGATAACACTGCGCCTAATGCTACATTTGATGCATCCGTTGTGAGTTCAAATGGTTTCTTAAAGTTTGGATAGGATAGTATTAAATCTTGCGAAACTAAAGTGTTTTTAAGTGTTTTGAAAGCTTCTAAAGCTTCAGTATTTAAAACAATGATTTTCTTACTGGATTCAGTTTAGAAATTCGTCCATCTTCTCCTCTTAAATAGGAGGTTAGTGGTTTGGCAATTTTTACATAATTTGCAATAAAACGTCTATAGTAGCCGGAAAGGCCTAAAAAAGATCGAAGTTGCTTAAGGGTCTGAGGAGTTGGGAAGTTTAGAATTGCCTCTACTTTTTGGGGGTTTGTCCGAATACCTTCGGATGAAACGACGAAACCAAGGAATTCGACTTGGCGTTTAAAGAAACTACATTTGTCCAATTGGACCTTCATGTTGGCATCATTGAGAGTTTGAAATATTTCTAAAATATGGTTGAGATGTTGCTCTTCGTTTTCGCTAAAGATGATTATGTCATCTATATAGACATAACATGATTTTCCTATGCGCAATCGGAGAATATCATCAAGGGCACGTTGAAAGATTGAAGGGGCGTTCTTCAATCCAAAAGGGAGTCGTGTAAACTCAAACTTTCCATTGTTAATGGAAAACGCTGTTTTCTCAATGTCAGATTTTTTGAATGGTATTTGATGAAATCCACTTCTTAAATCAAGCACTGTGAAGAACTTACTTCTTCGAAATTGTGCTAAGACTTCGTTAATGTCCGGTATCGGATAACGGTCGGCTATTGTGACTGTGTTTAGTTTCCTATAGTCTATAACCATTCTAAATTGTTTATTACCTTCGGAATCACATTTTTTTGGCACAACCCACACGGGTGAATTGTAAGGAGATCTAGATGGACGAAATATTCCATCTTGTAAAAGTTTTGAAACTTGAGATTCTATTTCATCCCGAAGTGAAGAAGGATAAGGGTATGATTTTGTATATACTGGAGTATCAGTATTTGTGCGAATTTCGCCTATGACCCTTGTAGTATATGTAAGGCGTTCGTCTGGTTCTGAAAACAGATTTTTAAATTTGTTTGTAATGTAAATAAGTGAATTTCTTTGCGAGGCTGACATGTGATTTAGTTTCTGTTCTAGAAAATTGACTGTAGGTGATCTAAGTTGTTTTATTCTTATTTTTGTATTTTTCTGTATTTCCATGTAACTTTCTTTTGCGTGAATCACAGCTGAAAGGTCTTTTAAACTATCATTTCCAAGGATTCCATGGAAGGATTTTAATGTGGGTAAAAGGAAAAATTTAAGCTTTACATCGTTATTTCCGAATAAATTAATAAAGGTGTGGTGACTTATTTCTACGTCTCCGGCAATTGATTTTGCATAAAAGCAACTGTTATTTTTTTGAGGGTTTTCTACGAGTTCTGGTTGGATATAATTTTTACTCGACCCGGTGTCAGTTTAAAAATTTTCCACTCTTCGTTCTACATTGGAAGTAGGGTAACGAAGAGTCTGTTAACCTAAAAAATTCAAATCTGTATATTCAGGTATTTCATTATTTGATGAAGGATTAGAACATTCTTGAGATTGTAAATAATCGTTTACATTTTCTTCATAATCATTATCTTGTATTGCCAAGTTCTGGAAGTAATTATTTAAATTTTCTTGTTCGGTTTGTAAGTGATAGTTTCTTTGGTATTTATTAGGGATTGGATTTTGAATAGGAGGACCATGTGGTCTTTTTCCTGCATATTTAAATGGAGCTGATGGTCTATTTTGATAGTTTACTTGAGCCGATTGGATAGTTGATGTTTCCATTGGCACTGGCCTAGGTTGAGGCCTTGGTGGTCCCTGAGCAAAAGGATTGTATTGATTATTCTGATTAAATCTTTGAAAACTTGTTTGGTTTTTCTGTGTTGGCCAAGTTGACCGGAATTGTTGATTTTTGTAAGGGAAGTGGACTAACTGTAGAAAAAATGGTTCTCTTTGTATTGGAACTTGGGGCTGAGAATTAAATCGACGTGGTGGAATTTGAGGTTTTATTGAAGAATTCAATTTATTTGTAAATTGTTGGTTATTTGCATACGAGGACCGGAAATTTTGATTTTCCAGTTTTAGACATAAATGTAATGCCTGCGGTAGATCTGCTGGCTAGCGGATTCCTAGGAGTCTTGGTAGATCACCCTTGAGTCCACGAATAAAAGTATCGAGGGCTTTATCTCGATAAGTTGCTGTTAAAAGGCTTGTTGATTCTGAGGAAATATCCATACAGGATATTTTTTACTGTGTATACTGCTTGGTAAAATTCTTGAATAGTAGAATTTCCTTGTATTAATAAGGTCATTTGATATTCTAAGGTACCAAGATCTCTTTTGTCAGCGTAGTGTAAGGTAAGGCAGCGAGATATTGCCTTCCAGTCTAGAGGTGTGTTATAGGATTCAAGAGCGCTGTCTGCTCTTCCTGTAATTTTATTTCGAATGACACTTAAAATTCCATAGTATTTTGGTGTTCCTAATAAAGGTGTATAAATGCGTAGAATTCTATCCACGCTTTTTTTCCATGAGGAAAATTCAGTAGGATTACCTGAAAATTCTCGTAAGCTTTTTACGATATCAGGTATTTTATCTAATTCTGTTATACCGTTCGCGTGTTCAGGTCTAATTTCAAGATCTCGAGCGGCTGATATTTCGGTGTTAGGATTTAGTATAGAATTTATCATTTGTCTTCCGTCATTGTTAAAAATTCGATTAACTACTTCAGTTACTAAAACAACTAATTGGGGTGTAAGGTGTTCTAAATTATTATCGTTGTTCGCCATTTTAATATATGTGTGTATTAAGATATAAAATTTGATTTCAGAATTTTTATCAAGTTAATGAAAATTATATTTTACTTTTATTTATTACTTTTCTTTTCTTTAATTTTAACCCTTATTTATTACTTTTCTTTTTCCTTAATTTCTACTCTTATTTATTACTTTCCTTTTTCCTTTATTATAATTGTTTCTTGCCTTCTTTGTTAAAAATTTGTTTAATTAGAATCATTTTTTCAGCTAATGTATATTTTGGGATTTTTGGATCTGATTTCATTAATTCTATTACTATTTATGCCATATTTTTAATGAATAAAAAAAAATTATGTTTATTTTATAATTCTTAATTCTAACTTACATAAAATACATAACATTCATCATCTTGGTAGAGCGGCGTGATAGTTCTTATATCGTCATTTTTTCCTTTGGAGATCTGGATACTAAGGGGCCTCGTTCTCTACACTTGCACTTATTGTCTATGTTCTTCTAATTAAACACGGCGGCTGCTTAAGGCGAATGGTTGTAATTTCACGAGAACGTTACACTTATTTGGCACCGGTTAGTACGTTTTATGTCCTCCTAACTAAACACTGCGGCTACTTAAGGCGACTGGTTATAATTTTTCTTTGAGAACGTAGCACTTATTGACGTCTGATTTTTGTTAACACGGCGGCTACTTGAGGCGACTGGTTACAGTTTATAAAAAGACGAACTTAGCACTTTTTTTGAATTTAAGTTAACACGGCGGCTTCTTGAGGCGACTGGTAATAACTTTATTTTCAACAACAACGCACTAAACCGGTCCCTGCTCGGGCGCCAATTAAATTAGTTTTTACTAATTTGGTTTTTTTAAAAAAGATTTATTTTCTGCAGAGGTTCTGCTTCATTGAAAGTTCAAAATACAATAGAATACATTTTCTTAATTCCTAAAGCTTAAATACTAATAACCTGCTGACCAAACAATTTGATGGCGTGGCTATGTCATGATGAAATTGAAGATCGCTTCGTGGGGGATGTTTGCTGACTTGCAGTTTAAGTCACGTAGGCTGCTGTGGTGTTGATCTATATGAGATGTTTTCTGTTTATGTTATCTGGTGATGGGGGACAATTTGTTGAGAAGCATTTTGGACATCTCCTCATGATCGTCTGTTTATGTTTATTTATTGGCTATGGATGAATGTGGCTTATTTATGTCAATGGGATTTGGGTGTAAGGAGAATCAATATGTTTGGTGTTAACTGACACTGTTTATGTTTATTTATTGGCTATGGATGAATGTGGCTTATTTATGTCAATGGGATTTGGATGTGAGGAGAATCAATATGTTTGGTGTTAACTTGTATTCAATCGAACAGAAGTCGTTCAAGTGATCTGATTATAAAATGAAAATAAAAATTAAAGCGATTTCTTATAAATAATTTATTTATTTGATAATATCATTTAAAAAATCGACACACAACATGGAGACAAAACCACAAAGAAAGAAGTCGTTTGCTAATTCTGAATTTAACAATAAAAACATTTGTGACTACGTACAAGTTTTCGAAACTTGTTAAGCAAACTAATGCAATTTCACATGCTCAAAATATCATCAATCATAATCATAGCCATGGAGATTTTTCCACTTTTAATATTATCTCACCTCAAACTTTGATAAGTGATGGGGAATGAAAATCAAAAATTGGCTCGAAAAGTGATCTTTCCTTATGTTCGAAAACAACGTGAAACGTAAAATATCACGCATATTTACAAATTTATTGATTAAATTTTTGTATAAATGCCAATTTATAAAAGTTTTGCTTATAACAGTACTGCCCTCTACAGGTGGCCATATACTTCGGGCCAGTGGCGTAACTAGGATTTTGCTGTGGGGGGCAAACAATTTTTTTAGATGGAAACAAAAATAAAACAAAACATTATATAGGGTGATTCGCATAAGGTGTGACAAAAAGCTAGAGCGTGTAGGTTGGGTCGCGACAAGAAAAGAAAAAAATCGTAGAGTAGGTGTATTCTTCCCGATTAGCCAGGATGGGCGATGTTCAAAAAAAAATTAAACAAAAATTTTGTTTTAGTGGACAGTTTTGAAAAAAATAATTTTCAAACTCAAAATTTTGAGAAAAAAAAAATTAAAAATTTTGATCAAAATTTTACGTTATTAAGTATTATTTTTGTTTTTAATATTCAATGCTCAAAGAACAGATGCTAAAATTTCTCCAAGTTCTTTAGAAAATTGAAAATGACAGAAATAAAACTCGACTTCCGTTTCTATAGTTGTTGCTCTAAAGAACCTATATTTCCATAACGTACTTAGGTAGTAAAGTAGAATTAGTTATTTCCAATTTCCTCAGAAAGTATATGAAATATAAGCATCCGATTTTCTGTTTTTGACTTAAAATATATAAGAGCATTGAATTTAAAAAAACAAAAACAGTAATTAATTACGTAAAATTTTGAAAAAAAAATTGTTTGAAATTTATTTTTCTTCTTTTTTAAATTTTTTTTTCAAATATTTGAGTTTGAAAATTTAACTTTCAAAAACTGTCACTAAAACATTTACTTTAAAAGAAAAAAATAAGAAAAGGAAAGAGTTTTCAGTGTTGGACTTTCAATTGATAACAGCATTGAATAGTAAAAACGGAGGTAGTACTTAATATAGTGAAATTTTGAAAAAAAAATCAGATTAAAAATAATAATAATAAAATAAATTCATTTCACCAAAAGTATTCACTCAAACAAGTTGATTTAAAAAGAACGTTGATAAGTAGAATTTAAGCTCTAAGTAATATTATAAAGGAATATGGTTGCTGTTGCTTTTGACTAATTGTGTTTCTATTTTAAGTTTATTCTTTTTCAGAAAATTGACCCCCCTCCAAATTAGGATTTTTTTTTCTATTTTGAACCAGCCCACATACTTTGGGCTATTGAGGCATCAAAATCACCCTGTATGTGTATATGTACCTAAATAAATAAATGTTTGAAGGAGCAAAAAGAAGCAGGATGGTTAGTGGGTACAGGCTAGCTACTTATTAGGTATAATGGAGGATCAAGCATTTTAATAGGTATTTTGTATGGTTGTGGGGGTGGGGCAATTGTCCCCTTACATAAGCTTTATGTTTACAGTGATAATTTAGCAGTGGCGTTACTAGAATTTTGCTCTGGGGGAGGGGGGGGGGCAAACAATATTTTTTAGATGGAAAAATATATGAAACAAAACATTATACAGGGCTATTCGCCCTGTCAATTCATAGAAGGGGTGTCAATTCCCCTCATTTAGGTAGGTACAAAAGACATTTGAGCATCCGGTTTTCTGTTTTTGACTAAAAACTTATAAAGGTATTGATATTGCAAAACAAAAATAGTAGTTAATTACGTAAAATTTTGAAAAAAATTAGATAGACATTTTGTTTTTATATTTTGAGTTTGAAAATTAATTTTTCAAAAACTGTTCACTAAAACAACTTCATTTCAAAATAGTGTTTGACTTTGAATTGATCAGATAATTGAATAGTAAAAAAGGAGGTAGTACCTACTTAACAAAGTAAAATCAGATTAAGAATAAAATTAATTTGACAAAAAGTATTCAATAAAAAAAGTTGATTTAAAAAGAATGTTGATAAATGGAATTTTAGCTTTAAGAAAAATTATAACGGAATATAGTAAGGGTCGCTGTTGTTTTTGAATAATATTTTTTTTAATTTTAAGACTCTTTTTCATAAAAATACCACCTCCACCTTCCACCACACGATTTCTTTTTTTTGTTTTGAACCAGCCCACAAACCTTAGATTTTTGATGCATCTTATGCAAATCGCCCTGTATATCTGCCTATAAAAAAAATTCTTGAAGAAGCAAAGAGAAGCAGGCCAGTTATTGAATATCTACAGGCTAGTTATTAGCGTTACCTAATGGAAGAGTTCTTTTTCACAGTTCATGATAAAGTGGTGTCATATTTGCCGCTCTATTATTTTAAAATGTTTATTTGGAACAATTTCTCAAAATGAGCTTAATATCAAACATTTGAATAGGTATTTTGGAATCAATTTTGTTTCGTGGCAGACTATTTTACAAAAATACCATATTCGCTAGTCCATATTTATTGCTTATTCGATCGGAAATCTTCTCTTAATTCGGAACTTATCGAAAAATTCCTTCTAACAATCTAGTTTGCGAGTGAGGACCTATTTTCTATAAACCTTTGTTGGCTGGTCCGTTTTCATACTCACTCCATTGGACGTAGTTCTAAAAACGGTATTCATTAGTAAAATCGTTTGTGATAACCAGAATATAAGACATTAATTATTGTATTTGATGGCCATAAACTGTCTATGACCAAAGTTTCATCCTTGCCGAAATGAGGTAAGTAAATCCGTTGCTAGCTTGGTCTATTAACAATACAATATATTGATAAACGATAGGATATATCAATTGAGGGAGTTTTTGGTATTATGGCTGTCATCAATTTGTCCACTATAACTGTGAACATGGAATAAGGTTAACCGATTGTGAATGCAAGTTTAATTTTACTTTTTAATTTCCAGGTAATACAATGTGCATTTTCTTTAATTTTATAATTAAATTTCCATTGTGTTAAAAACTACAAAATAAAATAATAACTGAATAATAAATTGAGATTGCTTATAGTAAAAACAAATATTCAAAGAAAGTAATTGTTTTATTGGGTTTAAATAATGATCGTTTTTTGGATGCAATAACTGACACACTCAGGCCTATCTCCGATCGGAGATTTGTTGCATGGTAACCGAATCGTAAACGAAATATAGACGCGTGCCGACGCGGCGCATGTATTTGACATTAGGGATGGAAAAACCGGCCGGTTAAAACCGAAACCGGTTGTTTCGTTTCGGTTGACCGGTTTCTTTCGGTGATTTTTTATCTCCGTTAAAACGGGTGTTTCTTCTAAAACTGAACAACCGGGTGACAAAAAACCGTTTATATACTTTAACACTCATTCCCCGTTTACACCAATAGGTAAACAAGATACAGAAAATTTCTTCGAAAAAGGTTTAAGTTCTTCGAAAATTTTATACAGAGCTTAAGAGCTCTGTATATAAAATAAGAAATACAAATTTATGAAATTATTTTTTTTGTTTCAAATCAGTTATACTAAGTTTCATTTCTAAAAAAAACCGTGGAACACAAAAAGAACCATTTGAATTCAGTGTCATTAGTTTTATATAGTATTTATTTTTTTTTAATCATTTTGATGAAAACCTTCCAAAAATTTTGTTTCACACTGGTTTTTAGACAAATAATACTTTCCAGTAAAAGTGTAACATTATTTTTTTTCTAAAAAAAACCTACAGTTTAAACCGAAATATATATTAAAATAATATAAAAAAAATTCAGTTTTCTAAAACTGTAAAGAACACAAAAGAAGAGATTTCTTTCTTTAAAAAAAGAGATAGCATGGGGTTTTAAGGGTTGCCGTTGTGTTTAAGTATTTTTAGTTCTGTTTTAAGATTTGGTAAAAAAATCTTGATCAAATTTGTAGGGAATTCAATTCTCTGTAGAATAAGTTAATTTTTGAAATTTAGAAGGAACGTAATTAGTTTTTAAATCTCCCCTTTAATAACGCTCTCGGATAAAATGGTTACGGACGTCGATGTGTTTGGTTTGTTTATGAAATTCAAGGTTCCTAAAAAGTCTGATAACTCCCTGATTATCCATGTTCAAACTTGTTCCGCCCACACCAGTTGGAACCAATTCCAAAATTAGTTTGTTGAAGCCATATCATTTCTTTCACTGCCTGTGAAGCCACCACATACTCAGACTCCGTAGTAGACAGAGAAACATACAGCCCTATTCTGCTAAACGTTCGCGTGAACATTGGCATTCTGCTATCAGCGGGAAGGAAATGATTGTTCCATAATGCCTATTTATTGCGATAAAAATAAAATGAATGGAATGAAATTCTCTTTAGAATTTCAAAAATTAAGAACTGGTTAAGATTTGCATTCGAAAGACATAAGTTTTAAATAAATGATTTGAAGAAAATTGAATAAAACATTCACGTGAATCGAAAGATTCGATCGAATCGTTTAGCAGAATAGGGCTGATAATTTTACCTTTTGTGATGACCAAGCCACAGGACCAAGGACAGGACCATCAGATAAAATGTAGCCAGTTGCCGAACTTCGAGTTACAGGATCGGCCGCATAATCAGCATCACTGAAACAGACTAAATCAAAATTGTTACCTTTTTTAAAAGTTAAACCCATAGTCTTGGTTCCGCTTATGTACCTTAAGATTTGTTTCACTGGATTTATATGCACTTGGCTTGGTGAATCCAAGTACCGAGACACAACTCCCACTGCGTATGCAATGTCCGGACGAGTAGCGATTGCCAGATACATGAGGCACCCCACAGCCTCTCTGTAAGGATATTTGACGTCTCCCAAAGATAAAGGTTCTGCATTTCAGCGTTTCAGCTGGAGTTGATACCGGCTTGCTATGATCCATACTGAATCTTTTAAGAACACTTTCCGCATATCTTTTTGACTGACAGAAATAACACCATCAGATTTTCTTGCCAATTCCATGCCTAAGAACACCTCTGCATCCAACAACGTTATTTTGAACTGCTTCTCTAAAAAATTCACTAACTGCAAACTGCATAGCATCTTGTTTTTCTCTTGATACAATCAATCCATCGTCATTGTAAAGGGTGTTTTTTTAGACGTGTGGTTTTCAAGAAGAAATAAAATGCATATAATTTGATGCAATGGCCAAGACTTCAGCTTTATTATAAAGATATGGGTTTGCCATTATGTTTGAAGAATAATTTCGGGCAAGTGGCCGCCGTGGCCGGCTCAAATAAATTCCAGCCGAGTGGCTCAATTTTCAACCACTTTTTGCAGGAATTGGGGCCATATGTCAGCAATAATGCGCCGAATATTCTCTTCCAAGGTGTCAATCGTCTCGGGCTTATCTGCGTAGACAAGCGACTTCACATAAACCCACAAAAAATAGTCCATCGGTGTTAAATCGCAAGATCTTGGAGGCCACGCCACAGGCTTACGACGCGAGAAAATGCGCTCACCAAAAGTTTCCTTCAATAAATTGATTGTTTCGTTGGCTGTATGGCATGTAGCGCCGCCTTGTTGGAACCGATGGTCGTCCACATCAACATCCTCCAATTCAGGTACGAAAAAGTCATTAATCATGGCTCTATAGCGTTCCCCATTAACTGTTACAATATGGCCGGTTTCATTTTCGAAGAAATATGGACCAATGATTTCCTCTGCCCATAGAGCACACCAAACAGTGACTTTTTGAGGATGTAACGGTGTATCACCAATGGCTTGTGGATTATGATCACTTCAAGTATGACAATTTTGCTTATTAACATACCCATTCAACCAAAAATAAGCTTCATCGCTAAACAAAATGCGCTTCTGAAAATTGGGATCAAAGGCAATCTTGTTTTGGGCCCCTTTTTGCACGATTTGCAAACGTTATTCAGAAATAACTCTATTCATTATGAAATGGCAAACCAAACTGAGCATAAATCAAGTGACAGCTTTCAAAAAGACCAACACCGAAAAAAGTATTGCCAGATTGAAAACCATAAGTCTAAAAACAAACTCTCTTTATATCGCAAGCGTTATGCGCTTGCTTACATTCCCTGAGAGGAAAACACAGGGATCCATTTTACTAGGTTTAAGTTTGAAGTTTTTCAGGACGTCGGTGAATTTCTTTTTCCAGCACGGAGATGCTTGTTTCAAGCCATATAGACTTTCGAAGCCTACGAACCATCCCAGGTCCTCCATTGAAGCCTTGAGGCTGCTCCATATATATCTCCTCACTTAATTCCCCATTTAAAAAGGCTGTGTTCACATCAAATTGCGTAAGGCTAAGTCCTTCGTTTTCTGCAATAGCAAAAATGGTGCGAATTGACGTAAATTTGGCCCCGTAGTCAGTACCCTCTTCTTGACTAAAGCCAATAATAACCAGCCTGGCTTTATATTTCTGTGTTCCCTTCAAGCCTAAGGTTTTAAGCTTATATACCCACTTATTGTCAATGGGTTTACTTTTTTCTGGACACTTAACCAAATCCCATGTGCGATTTTTGTAGAGGCTATCCATCTCTTCTGCCATTGCTTTCTTCCATTGAGCTGCATCATCACAAGCAATTGCATGACAATAGCTATTTGGTTCCCCCTGCAAAAGAAATTATGGCTTTGTAAGATGTTACACATACCTGAATAGTCTATAACATCCTAGCTACGCAAACGTTCTTTCAGCGGAACGGTACGATCACTAACATCCTCATTTGATACATCATCATCTTCACCTGCAGATCGGAAAGCGTCATCACTTCCACATGCACCTTCATCTTCAAAATCTGGAATAGATTTCGTCGTTCTTTTAATCGACATCCGGGATTGGTAAAACCGCAGCTACTTCTGGTGGATGTGTGCCATTTTGTCTCAACATGACCTGTGGTTCATTCTCTTCCCTTTCTCTGAATGTCACATCCCTTATACTTTTCAAGATGCAGGTAACCAAACTCTGAATCCTTTCAAGGAACTAGTGCCTGTCCGATTTATCACATACACGGCTGTATTAACTGCTTCCGCCCAGAAGTTCTAAATTCTTCCCATGCAACATCGTCCTTGCTGCTTCCACCACAGTTCTGATCTCTCTCCCATTTTTTTCTTGAGTATAAGGAACAGATCCAATTATTGTCGCCCTCACTAATTTTTTCACACACCCAAAAAAAAAACTACGAGCTTACTTTGTTATAATGCGGTTCAGGTTTTAAAAAAAAACCTTTGTCTACGATGGCAACCAGTTATACACATATGTATGTTTATATACTTGGCAAAATGTCTCTTCAAAATTTTATCAACTGTTGCTTTTGTACTTTCTAGAAAGCGAAGCAAAATGGAAGCCGCAAATTTAAAATGTTCCCATTATTTTTCTTTAGATTTTAATCTTTGTCTATACTTGATTTTTTTGAAAACATGGAACCCTATGGCATTTTTGTTCTGATAGTTTCTTTATCAGAATATATGTATGTGCAATCAGGCATTTTTTAAATTTATTATATGAAATTAATTCTTTAAATTAATAACATGAAATTAGTTTTGTTAATTAATTAAATTAAATAAATTAATAAATAAATAAATCGTTACATAAATAAAATTTTTCCAAGCAAATGATTTTAAATGAAAGGAGGAAAGTAAAAAGTTATATAGGTAGGTACATAATACAGGTACATATTATGTAATTCATTTTTATTTAATTTATTTTTACAAGAAAACTTCTTTAAAATTTTATTTTCCTACTTTTTATCAAAGCAAAATCTCTTATTATTTGTTAAGTCTCTTTAATTTCCTGCTCTATAGCCACGGTACCCTGATTGGATAGCCTTAGAGTAAGCATTGTGGGCCTTAAATATTTTTTTTGTAAGTTTCAATTTTGAGAAACTTCTCTCACAACCGGCATTGTTTATTGAAATTGTAATGAAAAGGGGAAGCATTATTGTTATATTAGCCAGGGCAGACTAATTTCTAGTCTAATCTGTAACATAAATTCTAAGGCCTGCCGCCCACTAGGCACCTTTTGGTTGCTCCCTATTCAATTACATAGGCAACTAAGTTGCCCAGTGGGCGCTCTCCCATAAAATCCAATGCAATTGAATCGGGAGCAACTAAAAGTTGCCTAGTGGGCGACAGGCCTAATAGTTTGCAGGGGCTTTTATTGGATACGTAGTTCATTTGATTTCCTGTAGAAGATACAATTGCTTTTAACCGTACGCGTTCGATCTCAAATTCTTCCTTATCAACGTCATCCTCATGAGGTGCAGGATAGTTAATGCTTTCATAGTTAATGTCTTAGATTTTGGCCGGGGTGAGAAAGTCAAACTTTGTCGCCAAATTTCTTAGCTGATGAAATCTTTGCTGTATTTCAGCACTGACCTTGTGTAAGGACGAAATTAATTTTCGTCGCAGTTCGTTTTCAGAAGTGTTAGAGATAAACTATTATCTGCCGAAAGCTAGAAAAATCCACCTTCTGGAATTCTATTCTTTCGGTAATTAAATATTTATAAAACCGAACTCTTTCTTTAAAGTTAAGTTTATTCAACCAGTAAATTTTAAAGTAAAAAAAAATTTATAAGGTTAACAGAACATAAAGAATATTAATCGACATTATTATAAAGTTAAATCTTTCGTTTTTATCTTTTCGAAAATCGACCGCTTCGGCTCGCTGTCCAAATTCAACTCCTCGATCGTTGAGCTGCTTATTGACATCTCGCTCTTCAATTCATTTCGTGTTCAAGATATGACAGCGTTACCAGATCGCTACCATAAGATAAAGCAGCATCTATATCTCCGTCACCATTATTAGCAAAAATTGTTTCTTTTTTATTATTTTCTCGACTGCATCAGCTCTTGCGCTCTATATTCTTTCTTACAGCATCTTCAATGCTTTGCCTGAAGTACGAAGCAGAACTTCCCAACGCTGTGTGGACACGGAAAAAAATGAATATAAACGTTCTAAGCACCGAAAAAAGTAACCGAATTTGCCTCAACAGCCTCAGCATGTATAAGCAAACTCAAAGAGGGATTGGAGTAGGGTATAAATTCTGCTTTGGGATTTATGTTTTTCAGCTTTTGATGCACCTGTATCATGAATGAAAAAATAATAAGATTACGACACGCGCATGTGTTACTTTTTTTTGACATTAGCTGTGACGTTGGAAGAGACGAAAACGCGGGAACTCAAAAAGGAAATCCGGGCAATTTTCGAAACAATTCTTTTTTGAAATTTGTTAATATCCTAAAATTCAAAATGCGATGTGCAGTGTGTGGGTGTAATAATAACAATAATAAAAATGACAAATATAATAAGGAAAATGTGTCGTTCTTTACGTTTCCAAAAGATTGTGGCTTACTTAAAAGTTGAGTTCATTTTTGTAAACGGAAGGACCAAATCAACACGAAGACAGGTAGGATTTGCAGTGAGCATTTCGTATCTGATGACTTCGAAAGGAACCTCCAGTACGAAATGGGTAATTACACAGAAAATTTAAACAAGAGTTGTAATGTAAGCGGTACCAGTATTTATTTTAGGTTTTGTGACTCATAGACGGCTCTTACTCAAACCTGGTGCTGTTCCCTCTATTTACATAACTGAAAACGTGGAAGTACCTTCCACTCAAGGTAACAGAAAAAACAGGGTCAAGGCCAGAGAAGATAAGAGGGCTATAAATGCTTTGTTACAGGAAGCAGAAGATGTTCCTCCTTGCATTTTAAATGATAGGATCGAAGACGATACACAAATCAGTTCTTGTCAGAACTGCGATGTTCTACGCAACCAAATTGAAGAGCACCTAACACAAATGTATGTCTAAGGAAGTTGTTTATATCGAGCTCCTTATTAATTTGTTTATTTTCAGACGAAAATTAGAAAATAAGATCAATTTGTTGCAAAAAAATCAAGAGAAGCTCCGAACGTCTTTGACAAAAAGTAGGATTGAAAGCAAGAATGTAGAGAAAAAATTAGCTTCCATTTTCACCTACGGCCATATTCGAAAATTGAAGACCGGTGCAAAGCTTATGCATTGGTCAGAAGTTGACGTCGCGAGGTCAATTACATTATACTCAGCGAGTGCAAGGGCATATATGCTTTTGCAAAAAAACAAGTTTCCACTTCCTTCGGTAAGAACACTTCAACGCTGGGCTCAAAAAATCGAAATCTCGCCAGGTATTTTAAAGCCAGTTGTAAGAATATTAAAAGCAGCAACACAGCTTGATATAAGCCAAAAAGTTTGCATCCTCAGCTTTGATGAGATGAAAATTAAAAAGGCATATTGCTACGAAAAGCCGACAGATACCACTTTGGCTCCAGCAAATTACGTGCAGGTAGCGATGTTGCGAGGTAAGATTATTACAATTTTGAAGTATACTTAATTTGATAATTTTTTTTTTTCTTTAAAGGACTTATGAGCAATTGGAAGCAGCCGATTTTTTACTCTTTTGACTGCAAAATGACGACTGGTATCTTAAAAGAAATCTTAAGTGCCACTGAAGACTGTGGCTATACAGTTGTTGGGATGATCAGTGACTTGGGAGGAGGGAACAGGGGATTATACAGTGAACTAAATATTACACTAGAAAAACCATGGTAATACGTTTAAGCCAGTAAGATCATTCCTAACCTTTTTATAATTTTAGGTTTTTGAATGGCAAACACAAAATTTTTGTTTTTGCTGACGTTCCCCATCTCATAAAACTTCTTCGAAACCACTTCATAGACAGTGGCTTCTTGATAAACGGAAATGAGGTCAAAAAGGACACTATCACGAAACTTTTATCGTATACTGCAACAGAGCTTACAATAACACACAAGATAAGCGAATACCACATCAATGTCAAGGGTGCAGAAAGGCAAAAAGTGAAGCTGGCAACTAAACTATTTTCGCACACCATTGCCAAAGCTATAGAAAGAGCAGGTTCACTTAACCTTCTTGGGGATAACTGGAGAGAATGTTATCAACTGTTCAAGCTAGTAAAAACTTTTTGAAATAGTTATGTTACACTGATAAACATTTTTTGATTTCCTTTTATAAAGGTCGATGAATGGTTTGATGTTATGAATGTACGAGTACCCAAAGCCGATTCAAGGGAAAGACTTCATGCTTATGGGTTTGCAACGGAAATTCAAAACCAGATTCTCGACACCATGTCCGAAACAGTGACAAACATGAGGGTAATCGGCAAAAACAATCTTTTGCCATTCCAAAAAGGTAAGGACGCAGGTACTTATTTTATATAAATTTGTACAAATGACAGGTTTAACTTTTTTAAGGTATTATTCAATCAAACACCGCGATAAAGCTTTTATACGAAGATCTCAGGAACCGCTTCGGATTTAAGTACATCCTTACGTATCGACTCAACCAAGATGTGTTGGAGAATACATTTGGTTTACTTAGGGCTAAAGGAGGGCTTCATGACCACCCTGATCGTCAGGAGTTTAAGTACAGACTGCGGTCGCACATCTTAGGGCATAACGAAGGCGTTATTTGTGATAACGCTAATGTTAGCTCGGATGACACTCCAGATTTGGTGGCACCCATAACTGGTAAGAAATATTTGCGTTGTTTTTGACCAAAAGGTAAACAATATCCTTTTACTTTTAAGGCACCATTTTAAAGAGCATTGCGTGGGAGCCCGAGGAGGAAGAAACTTGCCAGGAGCAGGAGGAGCTAAAAAGCTTGGCGTATGATGGGCTTGAAAATCTGGCTGGTTATATTTGCCACAAGTTACCAGTTGAGACCTTCGCCCAACATACCAATGAACGAGACGTCTTTCCAAATTCGTGGGTGAGCCACGTTAGCGAAGGTGGTTTGATGAAGCCATCTCCAGAGTTGATGTCGCATATGAATGCATTGGACGATATATTCATGTCTTTCAATGGTGAAGATTTAGTAATATGCAACAACTACCTTAAAAATCTTTTGGATTTGGCAGAGGATGTTGCCGTATACACCAAAATAAAAACATTATTTTTCCGAGCCCGAATGTACTTTCGAATTAGAACGCTAAACCGGGCTATAATAGAAAGCACAAAGTCTCAAAAAAGAAAATTAAAAAAAACAATTACATAAACATCAATTTAGTATCTTTTCTTTTGCATTTATTTTTGTTTGTTTACATTTTCAGCACTTCTCTTTTCACTTAATTGGCTTATCAAAGGACAATATTGCCCACAACAACATCAAAATAAAACTTATTTACATTAACCGACGTATTTTATTAACAAATTAACAAACTTTACATTTTTTAAAAAAACTTATTGCAAGAAAATACTATTTTAATAAATAATTCACTTGCACACCGCTTTAAATTCCAAAAAAAATGTCTCTTCTGACGTATATGCGCAGGAAATTGAAAAAATGAAACTGCAGTTGTCGTAATCTTCTATTCATTCATTCATGCACCTGTATATTCTCCAGCCATGACAGCAGCATTGTCATTTGCTTGACCTCTGAAATCCATTATATCACGAACTTAAAATCATGCCAGAAATGAAATCAATTTTTTTTAATCAGTGAAAACTATCGCTGGTCCTCAAAAGCAATCCCTTCGTTTTTTGACTGGCTACGTATATTTCCTACATTTTGATGAGCCATCCTTTCATGCCACAGTTTAAGAGACAAAGTTTGATTAACTGCCACATTAGCCATTTTTCGATCTTCACCTTGTACCCTAATACACATTTCGAATAATTGATTCCTTAGCTACAAATTCCCATCGCATGCTGACAGAAATAAACTCCAATGCACGGCTTTGTGAAAACAAATTGAAAGATATCTTTTGCACATAAAGCACATTTGAAAGATGTTTTTCGTTTCAAGTTTCTCCATCTGAAGCCAGAATATTAATATCCCCAATTCCCATCGCAGAAATTTGCTCCCCATTTCCTATTCTTATCCCAGTTGGATCAGAAAAATTTTGCTCGTAGCCATGATTCTTTGAGCCTTGCTGTCCGATCGCATCCATATGCTTGCACGATTGTTAAATGCTGCTTCTTCTTTTTGTGCCAGAACAGGAAATGTGCTTAATCCCTTCACATGTTCAAAATGACCTGATGCGTTTAACAAGATCGTAACTTGGAATTTCCATACTGCGTATTGCTCAGAATTTTGCAGTTTTTCCACTCACTCTCCATTTTCTCTTTTCTTACTTAAAATGAACTAACGATCTTTATATCGTTACTTAAAGTTTCTCAAGAAAAAAAGCGTACCAAAATTAATTAAGTTGACCTTCAACTTAAACCATATAGAACTTAGTTTCTAGCGTGTTCTGGGCCATAACCTGTTACTTTGTATTAGAAAAAAGACCGAACGACTTCTATGAAGCATAACTAACTTTATTATATGTATTTATATGTATGTAAAATAAATTCAATAGATTTTAGTACAACATTTAGTGGGAGCCAGTATTGCCAAGTTAAAGTAATTCAAAAACTAATCCAGTATTTCCAACATCACCGCCATCAACAACTTGTCAAGATATTTCTCGATGCTTCTTTGCTTAAAATTTGCACATCAGTTTATGAAACATTGCAATAATGAACAGTTGGCGTCTTAAGTGATGCTAAATGTTTGCGTTTGTGAACGTTTGGTTTGACTTTAAGGATCAAGCATCACTATTGCAGTGATGCGTTTATTTATACACAATACATCGGAAGAAAATCCGTTCCGATCGGTTACGATGTCAGACGTAACTTATTCATCTTTATTTAACCTACGTTTCGGTGGATTTTTTAAAGCTTCCTCATGTTTTTTTTTTGTTTTATATTTTAACTTACACTGTGAAGGTACCTTATGTTACGTTAGGTTAGAAGTTGTGATATTTCGGAGCAGGAGGGGTAAAGAACAGACTTAGTGGAATATAAGGTATGGGATGCCTCCATCTTGCATCCCGATCCAATTTTTGTATGTTTCTAAGTGTCAAAAACGAGATGTCACCCAGTTCGTCGAGAAAGTATTTTTTAAGGGCAGTCTTACTGGTTCTTCTTAGGTTGGAGCTCTGACAGAGGAAGTGATAGGATTCCTCCTCTGCCTTTTTATCTTTATACCTTTTACATAATTCAGATGAGCCCTCATTCTGCTGATGTTGGCTCCCATTGAATTGTTACCCGTTTGGATTGCAAGTTCCAACAAAGAGGGACAGTTGAGGTCTGCTTAGCTTGAGTAAGAAGGTTTTTTACTATAATGCTCCGGATATAGATTACAAATGTCAAATGCTAACCACCAGTGCTCTGTGGAAACTCTTGTGAATTTTATTATTTTTTTCTTCAATGACATAAGTGCAGAGGTTTCGTTTTGGCTTGGATCAAGATTGAGGCCAATTCCTCCATTGTTTAACTATGTATATCACGGCATTCTGAGACCCATCGAAATGCAACTGTGTTTTTTTTGAGTATGAGTAACCTCAACTCATTGTAACAACCGCCCACCAGTTTAGACTTTGTGACGATCGACGATGATCGGCAAAGATGCCTGACTTTACCCTCTCATCCGTTTTATAGCCATTTAATACACAGTTTTTTGCACATCAGAAGTATGTTTATCTGTTTAGGCCACTGATTGATTGAAATGGATGTACGTTACTATATATTCTGTTTCGATGTCCGAAATGATGTTCTTTCCAGTTATAAAAGTTTATAGTAATAGTTTTGGCTTTCCTTTTCTTGTGACAAAAACATTTTTTAAACATTGAAAAAAGTTAAAAATCATGAATTAACACTAAAGCTTGCATCACAGATGTGCCAACTAACCTGACCATTGAAGCCCAATAAATCAATAACTGTAAGGTTCAATGTTCAATATATGATCAAAAAACATAAAGCAATAAAAAAAAGTGTTTCTTGCACGCTAATAACAACCACCACGAGCAAGACCAAATAGTCACTATCAAAAGGATCCCCTCCCGCCAGCGTATTTTAAGCACAACGGCAATGGAAATGGAAACATCATCTTCTGCCATTCGGCAATCACCTACATAAAAGAACTTCAAAATGATATGTACTAGCTGACCCACCCGGCTTCGCACGGGTAGACAAACTAAAGCTAGTTTTTTGTAATCGAATACTACTTTATGGGTTATAATCTACTTCACAATATGAATGGCAAAATTCGCAAAAATATGATCATCTAAGTCCAACCTTTATTACTTTACCAACGCAGAAAGAAATTTTGTAATCAAAAACAATTTTTTTGGGTTTATCTCATTTCACTCTATACCTACCTATATATCAAATTTTTTTAAAATATCCTTTCCAACACAAACAAAATTTTTGAAATCGGATAACACTTTTCGTTTTTACACCATTTCACCCTTTAAATACCAAATTTTTGAAAAAAAAATTCCTATAGCCACTCAAAATAACCTTTCAAACACAAAAAGAATTTCTTAAATCGGACCGTTTTTTATTTTTAAACCATTTCACTCTCCAAATAAAAAAATTGAAAAAGAATACCTCTGAAGCAATTTTCTAAAAAAAAACTTTCACACAAAAAAATTTAATTTCTTAAATCGGAAATTTTTTTTATTTTTACTCCATTTCACCCTACAAATTGCAAATTAATAAAAATTCCTTGAAGCTACCTATTTCATAAAAATAATCTTTCAAACGCTGGTAGAATTTTTTAATAATATTTTACAGTTATTCTGCTATTCGGGGAGGAGACGAATCCAACAAATCAAAGATCATTAAAATCGGCCCAGCCGTTCTTGAGTTATAGGTGTTGTAACTAAAGCGACTTTGTTAATTAAGATATTATTTTCTCCAAAAAATGATTCTATTACGATCAATGAAATGCAGAGGCGGCGCTAGACCAAAATGAGGCATGTGCGAGATTCAATTTGCGGGAAAAAAGTATATTACACAACTTTCATACAAACTTGCGCTTACACTATTGTCATCAAATTTTCCAAAGTCAATAAATTTAAATTAAAAACTGTTAAAACAAATTCAAGACAATGATTTCAATCTTTTTAAACGTTTTCTAATTTGCATGTATAACAAAAAAAATAATAAGCTCACTTTCTGAATACTGAATAAGCGAAAATTTAAATAATAAGTATAGGCAACCGATTAAAATATTATTTCTTTTTACAACTGATATTAAAGTAAAACAAGCTTTAAGTGAATGACAAAATGACTGACTATTTAAAAACAATAGTAATAACAAAAAATGTATGAGTTGGAAAACAACTCAGAACAGTTTTCTTTCATCAACTCAATTTAAAAGATATTTAAAAAAAATCAATTTAAACAAAATATTTTATTTTGTAAATTATAGATTGCAGTTATACCTTATTTTTTAAAATCATTTTGATGTCATTTCTGATTTCATTTTTACCTCAAATTCGATTATTTACCGAATAATTTTCTTCATATGTACTGTACTATAATTACCCCTATTTTTTACATACAAATAAAAATAACAAAATATTAATTCATTGCATGTGCGCCCCTGGCCTAAGTCTTTTGTGATCGATTTTGGAAGCTATATCCGCTTCGACAGATAAACCCACAGAGTTGAATGCCTTTCTTGCCCCTTTTTACTGCTCAAATATGATTTAATTAATTTTAATTTTGAAAAATCCTTTCAGCGGAGGCTGTACTAACAGGTATTGTAAACATAATTCGAATTACAATATAAATATTTGGATAAATTTCATTTAGGTTGTTTTCTGTTGGACCAGCTGCCTTATGTCTTTAATACAATTGGGTAAATTTGGAGCCATAGTTTGCAATTCTTCATATAATTTATAGGGTTGGAAATCACTACTCTCACCCACTCGGAGGACCGTATGTAAATCCTGACAATTTTTTATTACATCTTCTTTTGAAAGAGATCTTAGGTTCTTCAAATCATACAGAAAACCAAAATGTTCAAAATGTTGATTCAATGAAACAAATCAGGAGTGCATGTTGCTTAGAGTCCATCATAGTGAAATAAAATATAGGCAGGTTTCGACTCAACTCCACCCAGTCATTGAAATCGGATGGAATCAAACCAATTTCAATTATTTTGTTTGTTCGATTATTATGAGTGAAGGAAATAGTCATTGTTTGCTGAATTTTTTGATTTGAAGACTCGGAGGCTTTTTAATGTGCCGCGCGGGGCCCTGTGCGGTGGCACAGTTCCACACCCCTTCCGCCGCCTCTGATGAAATGTTAGCTATAAATAAGTGAAAACTATTATATTAGAAATTTCAAATGGCTGAAAAATTGATGAATAACAATATTCTTGACAGCCATAATACCAATTTTGCCAATACAACTATACACAATAGAATAACATAGTTTATCAACAAGATTGTGATGATTTATAACGATAATACAAATTCATTAATTTTGTTGACAAAGGTCAAATTCAAATATTGTTTTGACAATAAGGACCTAAGAAGTCCAAAATAGAAATATGTATCGAAAATAAAATATGGATGTAGGTTGAAGTTCACAAAATAAAATGAGTGAGGAATATACACTCCATTACTCCAGTGCCAGCAGAGGTCACGGCTGCTGGTGAGGGCTTGGCTACTAAAGTACACGGTTAAAAATCTTGGACTACTATTCTGTCGTACTAAAGTATTACAGCATATTTTCAATCTAAGCAGGCAGTATTAGATTTAGTAATTCCCAAAATATTACGCATTTTCTTAATACATTTTGTATTGTATATTCAAAGAAGTAATATATTTTGAATTAAATGCTTAATATAGGGTGTTCAGCGTGTACTAGCGGGTTGAGGTAAGCAGGAGGGGTATCATTCAAAGCGCAGGATTTGCGGAATTGTTAGTCGCCATGAGTCATTGGTCGGGAGCGCACCGCGCGTATGCGGTGGAGCTGGTACTTGCGCGTCACGCTTTTTGTACTAATTTTAATATTCGACGACTAAGTTACACAAATTGGTAAAAATTGTATTTCAACACCTGTTAAAGAAATGTAATATGTTATAAATTCAGGATGAGAGTTTGAATATTTTAAAGAAATAAGACGCAAACATAAACGTGTCTCTATTCTCGACGTTTCGTTTCCACTCAACTATTTCCTGCCTTCTGTTCGTACCCATTGCTGTCATTCTTTTTTGTTGGTCTCATTCAGCGTAGCAATGTCGATGATTGCATTCCACCCAGTGGCGGATTTAGGTTTTCTGCCGCCCTAGGCTCGGTTGAGTACGCCGCCTTCCCTTATTTTTTTTTAACTGAATTCTTTTAACTGCCTTTATTCTTAACCGTTCTTGCAGAGCCTTTTTTCTGTGCTGCCTGTGTTGACCTACAATATGATATTGTGTACGTCATCAGGGGAGGGAAGTTGGGGTCAGATACCCTATACATTATATGGCAGCATCTTTATTTTAAGACTTAAAAATAAATTATATCTTTAAAAACTAAAAAAAACTAGAGAACCGAACTAAAAAGCAGTGATGCCACATGAAAACAAAAGAAGTACCTACAGCACAGACAAAAAATCACAAAACACAAAATGCATAAAGTAAATAAATATAACAAAATGAAGATATTTTTTTTGTTTATTTTTCTCCTTTTTTCTTTTATTTATAGTTTTATATATGCACAAATAAATATTAATAAAGTTAACAAATACTTAATAGTATTAAACAAAATTGTAAAAATGCATTTTTTTAAATGCATTTATGGTTGCATTACTTATTGAAAATAAAAATTTTAATCCAACATACAAAATTTTTGCATTGAAAAAAAAAATTCAATGCAAGTTGAACATTATTTGCATTTAATAAAATATGCACGACTTTATCGCACGAACTTGCTCTTGTGGTTAAATACTGTATGTAACCCAACATTGAAGATGCATGATGTACATATATACAGGGTGCCCGCCGGGAAGGTATACTACTTTGTTTTGCCACCATTTTGGTAAACATGACAGCAGCGCTGTAGAAACAGGCACTTCAGTGATAAACTGGCACTTTCAAATGAGTTTGGCACTATGGCACCCATTGGCACTGGAAAATTTAAAATTTGGCACTCTTCTTTTTTTTTAATAATTATGAATCATAATTTATGTGACACATTCACTACAATCATCATCATTAGCTACATTCACTACAACCTCTGCTCTTTTTGTAAACCCACAGAAAAGGCTACTACAATGAATGTGTCAAATTGTGTTCAATGCTTAAAATAGAGAAAGAAATGAGCCACGTTCAGGATTGTATCCAAAGCGATCTGGATAGCTTTGTATTAATAGCCGTGTTCCATTGGGCCTTGCAAAGTACTTTTCAGTACTTCCCAGTAGACGATGAATGGAATGCTTTCATTTTGCCAAAAGTAAAATCTAACCTCAAAATCAATTTAATTTCGGTTTATTTTCTTATTTTACTTTAAAATATGGAAAATGTCAACAACAATAATCTATTACGTAATTTGTGTTGATTGGTGATGTCTTTTTCATGTTTGGAAACATTCTGCTACTAGATTAATGAACTACTTCGACCACAGAGTAGAAGTAGTTGACTGCAGCCAGAAGTACTTGGCAGTAGATACTGGAGCTCAAAGGAACACACCTAATGTATTTTCCCTTGTGAAAAATCAGCTGACGCAACAACAACTCTGGGTATCTGAAAATTTTTGGATAGGTTGACACCGTCTCGGAGAGATTCTTGAACGCAGAAATGGCTACGTTTAAATAAAACGAGACAGCTGACTATCACAGTATCACTGACCACGTTCAGGATTCACTAGGATAGCCTATCTAAGATACTCGAGTATCCATGTATGTTTCTGAACGACCAAAACCGGATAGGTTAAATTTGCTGCTGAAATCAGTCTTGTAGTCAGCTGTTCATGACAATTCTCATTGGATAGATGAGTATACCAGAATTTATAGGATAACTTGAGATTTATTTTTTGGCAACGGCTGTTTTATCATAAGATGTGCTTTTACACGGGATTACAACAACACATAGCTATCCAGATCGCTTTGGATACAAATCTGAACGCGGCCACTTATTCCGTTATACGTTATTCAACAATCAACATTTCATTTTTAGCTTTAATTTCACTGCAAATGAGTAAAAAAACAATTTTGGAGTAAATATACAAATAGAAATACATATTTACAAGCGAATATTACTATTTTACTAGTTGAAAATGGTTTGGGGGTAAAAATGTATCCAAACCTACAAATTTTTATTGGTGCCCTCCTAAGCCTTCCGCACAGCAGTGCAGCGGCAAAAAGAATATTTTCAGATTTGGCCAATATAAAAACAAAAATTCGTAATTATTTAAAAATAACTACAGTAAACGCTTTATTAATAACAAAGCAAATGATTAAAAACGATAGTTTGTCCGGTTGGACTCCATTAAAATCACTATTTAAGAGTTATAAATTGGCCTACTGAAGTCATAAAAAATATTATTATATAGGTATACGAGTATATGCACACACAAATTGTTCAGACTCGTTTGTCTGAGATTATTAATATCAAGCGCATTAACTTGATATTATTTTTTACAATAGTGAGACAAGCACTTTAACCTGTTCACTTTCAAGATTCCAACTGACCAATAACAAACAACCAATGAATAACAATTTCTATTGATTACTAGACCTTTATTCAGAAATTACAATTCTTTTTATACCTTAACTATTACTTATATTTACATAACTACCAAATAAAAACAATTACAAAAACAAGTAATAATTTCAAAACAAAATGTGAACACTTCAGCAACCCAGTTTGTTGTCGTGTGTCAGCAGTTGAGACCAATTGCAGGTTGATATTGTGACCTAATATGCCAGCAATGCATGGTCGGCACTATAGGTTGTTGGCTTGCCCTTGTTTTATTTCAATTATGTGTGAACTATTTTGTGCTGACTTAAACATTCTCCCCCGCGTTGAACGTTGGTTCAACTATCTAGGTAACTGTGATGACGAAATCTGACTCTGGTTTTGTGTGTCGGGGTTTTGGAGTTGGTTTCATAGAGACAACGGAAGATCTTGATTTTTGTTTCCATGTAAGATACGCTATTATTGTACATGTCAATATCAGAGTTATATATCCAATTGCAGCGTTATGATAAGTGTGGACTTGGAGCTTATGGGGTAATTCGAGAATTTCTCGATCGGTGATTAGTTTGTGTAGGTCAGTGAGGTTCTTAAGCTCAATCTTATAATGAGTGCTATTGAAGGTCTGAAATAATGGCTCATGATGTATTGGTGCTGCTATTTCAGAGATGTTGCCAAAGCTGGTGTAGGACGTCTGCAATTTTGTGGAAAACACGTTATGCCCCTCAATAGTGATGTGATTGTGTTTTATTGTACATCCTGGCCTTAATGTTAATATTCCGGAATCCTCTAAGTCTATTTGTAGATTTCTTTTTCCGCAAATTGCAAAGAGTCGAGATGGGGTTCTTGTAAAATATAGCCACTGATTTGTATGTTGCATTTGGTTCCAAGTTGAATTTGTTTCTGATTTTCTCAAGGCACATGTGGGCCTTGTTTCATTGTTGAAAAGACCTAGTTCACAAGAGCAGATCTCTGCTCCCTTGCTGTATCTGGCTTGTAAATTGAAACATAAAAACTGTTCTGATCTAACGTTGATGCAAGCTTCCATATCTGATGATTGTAGTCTAAGATATTGGTCATGATGTGCGTTTACAGCCAGTATTGGAGCACAGAGATTAATAACTAGTATGGTGTTGTTTATTACACAAGGAATGGGAGTCATTTTGAATAATTCGTAGAATTGTTGGTCTACAAGTGGAAGTGTGATCAAAAACACTGCTCGCCTGTCAGTCACACCTCCTTTAACTGTCATTAGTTTGTATAATTGAATGAGATCTTCTTCATCTGCAGGTAGTTCCAAAAATGATGGTAAGTGAGCCTTGATCGTTTTCACTTCGTCCTTGAGCTGGTTTGCTGACATAAGAAGTGAACTTACTTTACCCTGGTGAGTGTCTGTCAGCACATCAATTAATGTTGATTGCATTCTTTGAATGTTAATCATCATTATGATAAGTTGTGTGGAGAGTGATATAAAAATCTGGAATATCTTGAGCTGATGACTTTCTTCTCCATTATCACGTATCCTTGCTGTTATTTCTGTTAATTGATTATTGATTTGGTTCATCCTATGGGTAATGATATCTTCGCTTTGACTCACTATATTAATTGTGGAATCTATGACTGACGTTTGGTTTCTTAATAGATGAAGTAAGTGGTTTTCATTTTCCTTCACTTGATCTATGGTCTTTGTCATTTCATCAGCATACTCGGAATCCAAAACTCCAAAGAGCGAGTTTGCTATGTTTCCAATGATATTAGCTGCACCTCTTTTAGTTCTCTTGATTGGTAGAAGAGTGTTATCGGATTTCAGTTCATTTTGAATATGCTGAAACTGACTTAATGTGTTGATGCATAAACTTCGTTGCTGCATTTGTTGACATAAATGATTCAATGTCAATGTTCCGTTCGCAAAGGCTGTGTATTCGTCTAATAATGGATCTAAGCTATAATGAATTATAAAGTTCCATTCACTTGTCGCTATTTTTGCAGTCCCAATTCCTTCAAAATGTATTCCGAGGTTTGATTTTAACTTGTTGATCTGGATTTCATCGCTCATAACTAATGGAATAATTAGGAGAATTGTTAACAATGAGGTAATACCCATCGTCTTTTGTTAGGAATCTCATGCACTGGTTCAGATGATTTATTGTTATTTTCAACTTGTTCTTCTTCGTTTTCGAATGTTATATCCTCGCTCATTTCCTCCTCGATTGGTAGTGGTGCTAATCTGTGAATCGGGCGTTTCCAGACCCCAGATGCTGTTTTAACTTCCACAACTCTTATTGCGCCATCCTCACCCTTGAAAGTCTTGATGATTCGACCTAGAGGCCACTGAAGAGATGGGACGTTATCTTCTTTTATGATGACCATGTCTCCTATTTTGATGTTCGCCGAGCATTCCTTCCACTTGTACCTATATTGAAGTTCTTGGAGATATTCCTGTGACCATCGTTTCCAAAATTCGTTTTTCAAGCGTGATACAAGATTCCATCTTGTCAGTAGTGTCTGCTTCATAGGAATTGCATTGACGTCAGTTTTTGCAGTGAGGGGTTCGCCGATAAGGAAATGTCCTGGAGTTAATGCTGTCAAGTCGTTGGGATCACTTGATAGTGGTGTTAAAGGCCTTGAATTTAGAATAGCTTCAATTCCGACCAAAACAGTTTCCAATTCTTCATATGTTAGAGATGCTGTGGAAACACTCCTCTTTAACAGATGTTTTGCCGATTTTACTGCTGCTTCCCAAAGTCCTCCAAAATGAGGTGCTCTAGGCGGGATGAAGTTGAATTGTATTGACTGACCGTTGCATTCCCTTGTTATGGTTTCACGAGCACTTTCAGAGTAGATTGTGTCATATAATTCAGACAGTTGATTATTTGCTCCTACAAAATTTGTCGCATTATCACAATATATGTTTTGACAGTGTCCTCTGCGACCGATAAAACGTTTTAATGCTCCCAGAAACGATGCGGTAGTTAAGTCGCTTACAAGTTCTATATGCACTGCCTTTGTAGCAAAACAGCAAAACATTGCCACATAAGCCTTTTGAGGTCGCTTACCACGGATTTTATAATGAATCCAGAATGGTCTACAGTAGTCCACTCCCGAGTTGATGAAAGGTCGTGCCGGTGTAATTCTTGTTGATGGCAGATTTCCCATTACCTGTTGAAGTAATTGAGGTTTAGCTCTTGTGCATCTTACGCAGCGGTGCACAATTGATCGTGCCATTATTTTTCCTTTTATAGGCCAAAACCTTTGTCTTAACTGAGCAAGCAGTGTCTGAGGACCACAGTGATTATGTTTCTCGTGAACTTCTTGTATCAATAGTTTTGCTAATGGATTATTGTATGGCAGAAGCATCGGATGTTTGGTGTCAAATGGAAGTAATCCGGAGTCTAGTCGACCTCCAACTCGAACAATTCCCTTGTCATCCAAAAATGGGGACAGGCTAGAGAAATGACTATTCCGCTTTGATTCCTTGTATTTCTGCAGGTCACTGATTTCTTCCTTAAAATCGAATGCCTGCATTGCTCGAATTATTACAATTAATGCATTGTCTAATTCTCGCGTAGTTACTTGGATGTCTTCTTCTCGTTTACCTTCTCTGTTTCTAGCATGTTTACACAAGCGGAGGATATATGCAGTTATCCGTTGAAGTGTGGTGAATGAGTTTCTATGATCGATCTGATAAAACATATTCTGGTCACAATTATATGTCACTGTTGCTGCAGTCGGTAGTTTTCTTTTTCTTTCAATGTCTCCTGCAATTGCCAGATTTTTGGAATATTTTGCTGGCCACATATCTTCTTGGCCGTGTAAAAACAATGGACCGTAGAACCACAGTGTGCATGATGTAAAACCTTGTGGTTGAAGACCTCTTGAAATCACATCTGCTGGATTATGTTTTGATGACACATGTCGCCATTGCTCGGGGAGTGTGAGTCTTTGTATACTGGAGACTCGATTGGCCACAAATGTTTGAAATGATGCTGATGGTGAATTAATCCATGCCAGCACGATTTCAGAATCTGTCCATAAAAATGTGGGAACGTCCTTAAGATTTAAGTCATTCTTAACTCTAGCTGTTAATTGAGCACCCAAAACCGCAGCGCACAGTTCTAATCGTGGTAATGTCTGTTTCTTTAATGGAGCTACTCGGGATTTTGAACAAAGTAGCCTAACTATTATTGTTCCATTTTTCAGAATTGCTCGCAGGTACACCACTGTACCATATGCCTTTTCTGATGCATCAGAAAAGGTGTGAATCTGTGTTTGTGCTGGTACCTCATTGTTAAACATATGACGTGCGAAATGGAAATTGTTTATGGTTTTCAGGTTTTCACGAAAATGCATCCATCTTGTATGTAGTTCAACTGGTAATGATTCATCCCATGACAACTGTAGTAACCATAGTTCCTGTACGAATATTTTAGCTGTAACAATTATTGGAGCCATTATTCCCAATGGATCGAATAATTTGGCAAGGTCTGAAGTGACAATCCGCTTTGTTATTCGATTTGTTGAATTTAATTTTGTTTTAACACAAAATCTGTCGTTCTTTGGTTGCCATGTTAAACCAAGTGCTTTAATTGATTCATTACCTTCATTTCCAAAATCAAGATCGATTTCTTGATCTTCTTTTGCAATGCCTTGAAGTAGTCGAGGATGATTAGCACACCACTTTCTTAGTTTAAATCCTGCTTCTTTTAATATTTGTGTGACTTGGTCTTGCATTTCTAGGGCTGTAACCAAGCTGTTATCGCCAGTCAAACAGTCATCGACATAGAAATCATTGTGTAGAGCCTTGGAACCTAGTGGAAATCTTTCGTTGTTCTCTTTGACAGCTGTTGCAGACACTTGGTGGCCAGATATGGGGCTGCTCTTGTTCCATAGGTCACTGTGTTAAGTTGATAGTAATTAAGAGGTGATTTTTCGTTAGTTCTCCATACAATGGTTTGATATCTTCGGTCATCTGGATGCATGGTTATTTGACGATACATTTTTTGGATATCAGCACAAAAAACATATCTTGGTAATCGAAACCGCAGTAATAATGAAAATAATTCACCTTGCACTGTCGGTCCTGTGTACATGATATCGTTTAACGATACTCTTGATGATGTTTTAGATGATGCATCAAAAACGACTCGAAGCTTGGTGGTGCTACTGTCTTCTTTAAAAACACAGTGATGGGGTATGAAGTAATTAGGGATTAGTATGTTATTGATGTCAATTTTGGTCATGTGGCCTAAATCTTCGTACTCTTCCATAAATTGAATATATTGGTCTTTTACTTCTTTGTTCTTGGCCAGTCTTCTTTCAAGTGCTAAAAACCTGTTGACTGCTATGTCCTTGGAATTTCCTAAAGAGGATGTATCTTCATGAAAAGGAAGCTTGACAATGAATCGTCCTTCATTGCTTATTTGTGTGTTTTGTGCAAAATGGGCTTCACACATCTCTTCGTGTCTTGATAAGTTGCTACCTTGTGTTTCTACTTCTTCAAAGCTCCATAATCGTTCAATCATTTTATGAAGGTCGTTGTCATCATAAGTAGATATGCCACATGTTGCTGTATTTGACTTCGCTTCTTCTAACTTTCCTGCTATCACCCATCCAAGAACTGTGTTTTGTAGTATAGGTAGATCGCCTGATACACGTATCTGCCCAATGGAAAGTAATTGATGATAGAACTCTGCACCTAAAAGAATATCAATTTTGTCTGGTCGATTGAAGAATGGATCCGCCAATGGTACATTCTTTGGAATTGCCCATGACGAAATGTTGAACTGTTGAGATGGTTGTGGAGATATGATGTGTGGAAGAACAAAAGCTTCTAATTGAGTATTAAAGCTACTTGTTCTTGATTGTAGTTGGACGTTTACACGTTGGTGGGATTCTCTCTTTCCATTGCCAATGCCTTGGATGCTAATTGATGCATGCTTTGAATGGAGACCTAGTTTCTTAACCAGGCGTTCTGTAATAAGATTCACTTGTGAGCCGGAATCCAATACGGCTCTGCAATCTAACCTTTGTCCATTGTTTGTAATAAGCTCTACGATGGCTGTACTGAGGAATATGTACTGATGCCTTTCTGGATTTTTTGATGCTGATAATGTCACTGATGAACTTACATTTGTTTGAGACTTTGTATTACTGTCCTCTTCTATGTTAGTTCCATGTTTGTTTGTGAGAATTCCCTTATTGTAGTTCTCAAGATGTAAGAGTGTATTGTGTTTCTGGTTGCATTTGAAGCATCCTCTTGATATACAATTTTTGACCCCATGGCCAATTTTTAGGCAATTAAGACAAATTTTGAGTTTTTGAACCATTTTTATGCGTTCTGATGCCTGTAGCTGCAAGAATTGCTTGCAGGCAAATATAGGATGTGTTCCAGATTGACACACTTTGCAAGTTCCCTTACGATTTGATATTATAGATGCACAAGCTCGAGAAGTTGGATCCTTCTTTTTCTGTCCAACTGATTCTAGCGATTGAAATTGATTTTCTAAGAATGCCAAAAATTCTTTTATTGATTGCAGTTCCTTTGGTTTAGTAAGGGATTGCTCGCAAAGAATTCTTGTGCTTTGATCAAGTTTGATCACAAGTAAATGTAGTAGAATAGGGTCCCAAGTTGCCGTATCCACGCCAATGTTGCCTAGGGCCATCAGACACTCTTGCGTGGTATCGTGTAAATTTTTGATGGCAGCTGCTGATGGCTGTGGCTGTGATTGGTTAGGCTGCCCAATTATTTTTTGCAAAAGAGTTGAAGTGAGAACCCTAATGTTGTTGTATCGATCTTGGAGACTGGTCCATGCTGTTTTGTAATTCTCTTCGGTCAACGATAGATGACGAATCAAATTTTCAGCTTCACCACTAAGATGTGTTTTAAGGTACCACATCTTTTGGATGTTGGGAATGGATTGTTTGTCTACCATTTGTGAAGAAAGGTCGAAAAATTGTCGCCATTTCATATAATAACCATCGAATTTAGGAATGGTAACCTTTGGCAAATGTAGAGAATTGTTTTTAACGATACCTACTTCATGATTGATACTGCCTTGTTGCTGTACTTTCACAGATAACGTTACAAGGGCTTGCTGAACCCTTTGTTCCATATTAATAAAGTCAGTATGGTTATAGCCGTTTACTGTTGGGTCGTCACTTAATTCCCATATGGTGTAGTTGACGGATTCAATTTGATGCCACAGTTGCTCAATGGATCTGAACTTGATTTCGTGGTATTGTAATGGCTCATCATTATTGTGTATTGATAATCCATCCAACAATCTTTCAAGAGAGCACATGATTGCTCTTTGTCTTCGAATAGCAGTCGTCATTTTTGACGGTTCTAGTGTTACTGTGCTTCTAGGCGGGTCTTCTTGGTCCAACGTATCGTGCTTATCAAAGGACATTATTGCCTTTTCAAAACATTTGGTATATTGTTGAACCAATGCTGCAATTTCTTTGAAGTAGTTTTTGGTGAAGTATTCATGGTCCACCTCTATATGCGGTAATCCGTTGATCTTCTGGTCACCTTGCTCAAATTTCTTCCACTGCTCTTGAAGCCGCCGAAGCCTTTCTTCAAAGTAGATGCTTGTATTTTTTCGATCAGATGAATCCTTTTTGAAGTTGGAGATGATGCGTTGGATTTCTTGGCCACTTGCTACTTGAGCCACCACGCATTCTTGAAATGCTGTCATCGTTGTAGATCAGTCAAAGATGAGTAGATGTAGATCAATTCGATAATGATTAAGATGAAGACAATTGAAGACGTTGTGTACCAATATCCACCAATGAAATTGTATTAATCAGTTGATCAATGATCAGTTGGATCACGTCGGGGTCACCAAATGTTCAGACTCGTTTGTCTGAGATTATTAATATCAAGCGCATTAACTTGATATTATTTTTTACAATAGTGAGACAAGCACTTTAACCTGTTCACTTTCAAGATTCCAACTGACCAATAACAAACAACCAATGAATAACAATTTCTATTGAATACTAGACCTTTATTCAGAAATTACAATTCTTTTTATACCTTAACTATTACTTATATTTACATAACTACCAAATAAAAACAATTACAAAAACAAGTAATAATTTCAAAACAAAATGTGAACACTTCAGCAACCCAGTTTGTTGTCGTGTGTCAGCAGTTGAGACCAATTGCAGGTTGATATTGTGACCTAATATGCCAGCAATGCATGGTCGGCACTATAGGTTGTTGGCTTGCCCTTGTTTTATTTCAATTATGTGTGAACTATTTTGTGCTGACTTAAACACAAATCTTAAATTAAAAAAAATGTATATAAATGAGTTTGTTTTCTTCTAATTTATTTTGTTATAATTTTTTGTTAATTTTTTTTAGTACTTCCTAGTAGATGATGAATGGAATGCTTTCATTTTGCCAAAAGTAAAATCTGACCTCAATATCAATTTAATTTCGGTTATTTGCTTTTGTATTTAACTTTTAATTAAAAATATGTCAACAACAATAATCTGCTTCGTAATTTCTGTAATAGATTAATGAACTACTTCGACCACAGAGTAAAAGTAGTTGAATGCAGCCTGAAGTACTTGGCAGTAGATACTGGAGCCCAAAGGAACACACCTAATGAGCAATAAAAAATATTCATAGTTTTTGTTCGAACATCCGATTTTTTTCTTTTACTAACTTGGCACTCTGTGGCACGCAACAAAATTATAGTTGGCACTGAGATTTTTTTTTCAGCTGCAGCGCTGGTTGACAGTTCATATTTGGCTGCATGTCGTGAAGTAGACACGTGGCAAATTTATTATGGAAAAATATTCCACTGTATGCTTTCGGCTTTATTTACATGGGGTATCAACAAGACGGTGACACATCGCATACAGCCAGGATTACAATACAATGGAATTACTGCGAAACCTCTTTCCACAACAAGTTAATTCAAGAAAAGGTGATGTTGATTGGCCTCCACGGTCACCTGATTTGACTGCTCCGGACTTCTTTTTGTGGGGATATCTGAAAATCACGGTTTATGCAAACAAACCAGAAACGCTTGAGCAACTCAAACAAAATATTCGTGATGAAATTAATGAAATCCCGCGTGAAATGTGTGAGAAATTAATGAAAAATGTGCTCAAAAGGGCTCGCATTTGTGAGACTAACAGAGGCGGACATTTACCTGATATTGTATTCCATACATAATTGACGACATTAAACATAACATTTATCAAAATAAGATCCATTCTCTTTCATTTAATCAAAAATTATAAACAAACAAAGTAGTATACCTTCCCGGCGGACACCCTGTATATAACGAGTAAAAATTAAAAGAGTCAAAAGCACTAACAAATTGATTTTTCGTTTGATTTTTTTTGTTTTGAAAAATTTTTAAATGCATTATTGTTTAAATTATTGACAAGCATCAGATTGCAAAATTATAACAAAATCGATTTAACCATGGCAAAGATATACGCGAATAAGCCAAAAATAAGACCATTTTCTCAAAAAACGTTGCATACCTAATTCCGTAATGTTAATTTTTTGAGAAAAACCTGAAATGCAGTTTTCTTACAATTGATTTAGTTATTACACGTACGAAGTTTAATCAAAATCGTTAGACCCGTTTACGAGAAAATTTGAAGAAACCAAAATATTTGTATGGCAGCTACCCGTTTTAGATGAGCTAAAACAAAAATTCGAATTTCTCCTCTAGGGAATCACATAAAAATGCTCTGTACACAATTTCATGCAAATCGGTCTACCCGTTGAGGCTCTAGGTCAAATTACAGTGGAGTCACCGACGCACAGTGGTGCGAGAGCGGAAAAAAGTCTTTTGAAAAAGTCATATCTATCCTTTTAAACTTTATGTTTAAGTACTCTTAGATAACCCGAGCGTATGATTAAAAAGTATTTTTTAACATATATATTGTATGTTCTGATTTACAAGCCCTCAAAGTTGAAAAATAATTTTACTCAAATCGCGAACCGTATTTTCAACCGAAGTTCCTTTAAATAAATTCTCTAGCTTCTTAAATAATTTAATTGGTCTATTTTCGATTATCTAAAAATAAAAAAGAAAATATTGATTATTTATGAAAGATACCTTCTATAAGTAGCCTGAAGCTTTAGTACTAAGAAAAAATGCTTTTTTTCAACTTTTTGATTTGAAAAAAAGCGCCAAAAGATACCAAAAAAGTAAGTACGCCAGCATATGCTCCATACATTCATGTAAAAGCACAGAAAAAATCAGTTGCAGATGCGTGCACATATGGAAGTTATGCTCAAAAATGTTTCACTGAATCGGATTTCAAAAAACTCCGTCTTGACGGTGGTGTTTACCAAAAAGTTTGATTTCTTCGGTATTAATTGTCAGAATGAACTGGTTAAGCCCATTATTTTAGGAAAAAATGTCAAACTTTATTTTAAAAATAAAACAAAATTAATACATTGACCCAGGTCTAAGAATTTCGATTTTTGCGAAACCATTTATTTCTGCCTGGAAAATTTTTCAACTTTCAACTCAATTTTCTTGAAAACAACATACGAAAAATAATATAGTTTTATGATATTTTGAATTATATGATAGAGCTTGATACAAAATAAAGAAAAGGATTATTTTTTTTTATTTTTCGCTAAAAGGAGGGCAGGTAAAAATAAAAAAAAGGTGTTTTTTGTTAAGTGTTATTGCTTTGTTTTTGTTGTGTATTGCGTAATTTTTTATTGCGACGAATGAAGATGTGATGCATCATATACTCATATCCTCAGATCCAATAATAACAGGTTTACTTCCAATTAGCGCAGACGCTAAAAACCTCATTTTAGCATTATAAAATTACTACTTCATAATTGTTTTTTATTTATTTTTTGTATGTATTTATCTATTTACTTATTTGATTTTATAATATACACAGTTTATAATAATATTTTATTCAAAATAAAAAGTTAAGATTTTACTAAAAAAAACTTTTATTTAAATATAACATCAAAACCCTCAAATTTTATAAAAATGTCACTAACTTTTTTTCTAATAATTTTTTCTTGACCAAATTTTGACCAAGCAAGTATAAGACTAATCTTAACATGTGTGTCAAATTTCATTAAAATTCGTTTAATAGTTCAGATTTTACAGACTTTTTACCGCTCTCCCATACAAACATTAAAACACTCAAATTTTAGAAAAAAAGTCAAAAACTTTTTTACTAATGATTTTTTCTTAGCCAAATTTTGACAGAATGTGTATAAGACTAATTTTAAAATTCGAATCAAATTTCATCTTAATCCGTTTAACAGTTCAGATGTTACAGATTTTTTTTCCGCTCTCCCATACAAACATCAAAACCCTCAAATTTTAGAAAAATTTCAATAACTTTGTTCCTAATTATTTTTTTTCAACCAAATTTTGAACAAATATGTATAAGACTAATCTTAACATGTTTGCCAAATTTCCGCTCTCCCATACAAACCGAACCACTGTGCGACGCACAGACGCATAGTCGCACAGACCGACGGACGGCATGACGAAACCCACTTTTTCGGACTTCTCGATTATCGTAGTGTTAGTTTTGATTATAACCTCGACATTTTTTTTTACACGAAACCAATACTTGCCCTATAGAGCAAGTAAAAATTTGAATGTAAGTTGAAAATTATTTGCATTATAAAAAAAATTAAATTCAATTCGAAAATTATTTGCATTAAAAAAATTCAAATTTAATTCGAAATTTTTAAGAAAATGTAAACTTAACTCGAAACTTGTATGTATTAAAAAATGCAATTTTAATTCAATAATTTTTTGGATTACAAAAATGCATATTTTATTCAAACATATCTTGCATTAAAAAAATTTATATTTTATTTGAAAATTTTTAATGTGCAAATATTTTTTTTTTTCTTAGAGTTCAAACTTAATTCATTTATTGCCCTCTTTGAGAATCAATTCTTTTTCAGCGCCCCCAAAGAAAGAGATAAAATATAAAATAATATTTTGCCATTTTTTCAATAAAATTGAACTTTCTCAACAAATTATACATAGTCCTCTTAAACTACTTTTTCACTACAAAATATTCTCAGGTCAGTTGCCGCCCCTGTGGCCCACTAGCGCCCACAGGCATCATCGCTCAATCGAATCAATTACTTTTCGTACTTAGTTTTCTGCGCCCCCAAAGATTTTGCCGCCCTAAGCCCAGGCCTTACAGGCCTAAGCCTAAATCCAGCACTGATTCCACCTTCGGCAATATTCGTAACACTCTCCCCACCTTGAACTGAAACACCTCCACCAACGACTTTCTCCAACGTCCAGACATCGCACTGCTGGTTATTCCATAACCATAAAACATTATTTGTAATAATTTAATATTACATTTTAATAGTTTTGTTTTAAAATTATTATTTGTATCAAAGAAAGGATTAGAATTTAATCCATAGGATTAGAATGTAGAACTCAAAGGACTAGAATGTAATCCAAAGGACTCAAATGTAATCCTGGAATATTAGAATGCTTTACCTGAAAATTAGAATCTATCTTTGCAAACTTTTATTTTTAGTATTAAATTTTAATTTTATGGATTTGATTAAAATAGGAAGCGTCCTTTTTTAATCCAAGAATTTTAAAATGCAATTCAAATTGTATCAAAAGAGCAAGGAAGCAAAATCAGCCATATTTAAATATGACCAAAATATTTTCTGTATATTTTAGAGTAACCATAACTTAAAAAATATGATTTTGACTAAATAACTAACATGACTTTTCTATTGAGACCACGACTTTAAAAATCTGTACGTTTAATATTTAATTCATATTTTGCTTCTTAATTTTGATGTTTCTTGTTTTAAAAGGAAGAATTTACCTACATAAAAATGTGGGTACCGATCTTTATCTACATAATCTGTACATATATGGGTGATTCTGAAAGAAATGATTTCAATTATTTTTTAAGAATTTTTTTCTTCAGTTGTATGCGCTGTTTATCATGTGTTGGTATTAGGCATGCACAATTCAGAATTGTTTAACTATCTATACAAAATTCATTTGGCACTTCAAATGTTACTACCTAAGCATTCCAAACTTGTTTGTACTATAACTATTTCTTCTTCAAATAATCTGCTACAATTATCAATTTCGCACGTCGAACTGCAAAACAAAAAGGAGAACAATATTTTTCGTTTATGTGTAATTTTTGTATAAAATTGTTCGCTTTGCATCATAGTAGGCTTTAACTTGAAAAAAAAGTAGATACACCAGGACGACATCGTGACATATAATATTTATTTTATGGCAATGTTCGCATAACATTAATAGGGCCCATACACCACACATGTCTGCATGGCCAAATAAAAGAATGCACAATCACGCTTCAACATACACTACTCATGCAAACTGTACAATATTTAGTCGTGTGTTCATCGCTGAGCTTGACTGAGCAAATGAAAATTTTTTGAAATCACTCATGCCGCATGCACAACCACACATTAAACACCATACACTCGCAGTTTGCATGCGCAATCACTCTATTGCGCATGCAGGCATGTGTGGTGTATGGGCCCTATAACTCCGCACAATAACGGCAGTTTGCATTTATTAGTTTAATGAATAAAAACTTTTAACACGAAATAATTACATAATGTATGAATGCAAATACCTATATATATATTTTTTTTCCAATAAAAGAAAAAAAAATTATCCAAAAACATAAAGCATGGTAACCCCATTTCTAATTAAAAATCGAAATTAAAAATTTTAAATATGCATTATTTTGAAGGCGCTTTGCATTTTCTCGAGGTAAAATGTGAAAATCAGATCATGTGAAAATCAAATCATCCGAAATGGGCTCTCTTTGAGATTTTCGTGCCTCTTTTTACTCTTTCTCAGTAAGTAAAAAACTCTTAAATTTTCCTCTGAGTAAAAAATTCGTTGAAATTTTTCCCCTGAGTTAAAATTTTTTTTGAAATCTAAACGCGTTCAATTGCATTAAAATCACCATTGTTTCGCAAGACTCATTTGGCAATTCTTTGTTTCGCTTAAGTCTTTAAATATTTCGTTGAATTCGCAATCCTTAATTGGAATTGCAATAAACATTGGGCGCTCGTATGTATCGCTTTTTTAAATGTATTTATGTGCAATAATTTCGCCAAATTCATTTGGCAATTCATTGTTTAGCTTTTTTTAGTTAAGTTGTTTGTTATTTGGCCAAAAGGTTTTTTTTCGCGAAATAACGTTTCGCCGTTTCATTATTTCGCCTAATATCGTCAAGCCTTTGTATTATTTCGCCGACACGGTACATTTCGCCGTTTGGATGCTTTGATCTTTTGACCATTCTCTTGCATCCTTTTTTAAAATTAACGGTTTGTTTCTGAGCCATTGCTTAAATCATTAATAATTATGTTTTTTTGAAAAGTATTTTTTATAAATAGGAACAAGGATGCACAAGGATTGTTTTGTATGCATATTTTAGAAATAAAAATAAAATTATGCAAAATATTTTCAAATTCCTTTTTTTCGATCATAGTATTTCGGCAAGTGTAGTGAGTTTTCATATTTTATCCGGCATTTTGTTCTTTTTTTTTCGTTCCAAATTTTAAGGCATGTAATTTAATGGAAGCCAAAAAATTGCAAACAATTGTATGCCAAATAAAAAAAGCGAAATAAAAAAAGCAAAACAACAAAATGCCAAATAAAAAAATACCAAACTTCAAAAATCCAATCAAACATTAAAAGATTAAATGAAAATTCTGAATTAAAAAATGCTAAATGATGATATGTCACATCATTAAAAAATTAAAACGTATTTTGCAAAACGTAAATTGCGAAATATCAAAATTATAAATAGAAAAATGCGAAACGAAAAACAGCGAAATGAACTTCAGTGAAACGACAATTTGTCAAACAATTTTGGAAAAACATACCATACCCAGTTTTCAGTGGTGGCTCTTTTTTTTAAATACTCTTTTTATTGGCTTTTTTCAAAATCTAGAAAGGTAGCCCTGACACTTAAAAATGTGGACGAACCACGAACGTAACGTATTATTTTCGTCCGCAAGAAGTAAATGCTTGTCTGAAGAGTAAATTGGTGATTTTAATGCAAATGAACGCGTTTAGATTTCAAAAAAAATTTTAACTCAGAGGAAAAATTTCAACGAATTTTTTACTCAGAGGAAAATTTAAGAGTTTTTTACTTTGAAGAAAATTAAAAAAATATTTGTATTTATGTAGAATGCTCAGTACCTACTCGGATAAGAAGAACTAATGGGGGAACGATTGATGCCTCTATTTTTAAACAGGCCACTGAGGAAATTGAAAAGAAGAACAAGAGTTTTAGTGCCACCGAAAAACATAGAAAACATCGCACGATAAAATTGAAATTTTCACAACATATTTACGACTGATTAAGCAAATTATTAAGCAATAAACCAATCAATATATGAAACTCTTAAACCTTTTTAAGCGGGTGCTGCTTCATATGAATTTAGCGAATTAGCAGGAAAAACAAAAAACATAAACATCGCAAGACAAAATTGAAATTTAATTTAAATTTTTTACCCGTTTTTGAGAGGGTTCTTCGCTGAGTTGACACCAAGTTAGCAAAAAAGACATAGGAAACAGCATGACTTGAATCGAAATTGTCACAAGAATGGCAAATTATTAAGTACCTAGTTAACATTCAATCTAAGGATTTTGTACCCCTTTTTGAGAGGGCGCTTCGCTTAGTTGATATCAACTTAACAAAGTAGCAAACAAAATCGAAAACAATAAATTCGAAATTATCAGAACTAATTTAGCGTGAATTTTCCACATAATCACTTTTCCATCGGTAAATGCTACTTCGCTAAGTTGACACTAGAGGTGTGCAATGAATGTCTTAAAAGTAGTTGAAAGACATTCGATTAAGTTCAAAAAAAAACTTGTATACTGTACAATATGCTTGAAAATAAATAGAATGAATGAATCAATTCTGAAATTGTTGTCATACAAATCTTTCACTCATTTCAAAACAAGCACTGAGAGTAGTGCTTATTATAAGAACGGGTATTTCAAATACAGGTATTCACAAAACAAGTGTACACTTCACTAAGTACACTGAGTAGAGGTGCATCTAGTACACTGAGTAGTGGGTATACTCGAAATATGGATTTACTTTCTTTTCTTTCCATTCAAGTTTGTCCTTTCATAGGTATTTAGTACAGTCAATAGGGAAAAATCTGTACATTTTTTGAAAGAAGTTGTCGTTGTTTGTTGTTTTCGATTTTGTTTGCTACTTTGTTAAGTTGATATCAACTAAGCGAAGCGCCCTCTCAAAAAGGGGTAAAAACTCCTTAGATTGAATGGTACTAGGTACTTAATAATTTGACATTCTTCTGACAATTTGGATTCAAGTCATGCTATGTTTTCTATGTCTTTTTTGCTAACTTGGTGTCAACTCAGCAAAGAACCCTCTCAAAAACGGGTAAAAACTTTTGCCGTAAATTAAATTAAATTTAACTCAAAGGAAAAATTTCAAAGAATTTTTTACTCAGAGGAAAATTTATGAGTTTTTTACTTTGAAGAAAATTAAAAAAAATATAAAAAAAAGAAATTTAAGTAGATATATTAGTCTGAGAAAGAGTAAAAAGAGGCACGAAAATCTCAAAGAGAGCCCATTTCGGATGATTTGATTTTCACATGATCTGGTTTTCACATTTTACCTCGAGAAAATGCAAAGCGCCTTCAAAATAATGCATATTTAAAATTTTTAATTTCGATTTTTAATTAGTAATGGGGTTACCATGCTTTATGTTTTTGGATCATTTTTTTTCTTTTATTGGAAAAAAATATATGTAGGTATGTATTTACATTCCTAGTGCGGAGTTAATGTTATGCGAACATTGCCATAGAATAAATATTATATGTCACGATGTATCGTCCTGGTGTATCTACTTTTTTTTAAGTTAAAGCCTACTATGATGCAAAGCGAACAATTTTATACAAAAATGACACATAAACGAAAAATATCGTTCTCCTTTTTGTTTTGCAGTTCGACGTGCGAAATTGATAATTGTAGCAGATTATTTGAAGAAGAAATAATTATTTTTTAGCTGGTTTGGTTTTGGCAACACTGGTTTTGACAGCTGACGTGTGTTTAGTACCTTGTGTCACTGTCAAACAGCTTCAGTTTGGTTTGCAATTTAACCATGGATCGTCTTACAAATGAACAACGCTTGCAAATTATTGAATTTTACTATCAAAATTCGTGCTCGGTTCGAAATGTTCATCGCGCGCTGCTTCCATTTTATGATCGGCATTCTCGACCTTCTGAGCAGTCTATTCGGAAGATTGTGACCAAATTTCGCACCAAATTTACTTTGTTGGACATTAAACCACCAACACGTTTACGTACTGTGCGTAGTGAAGAAAATATTGCGGCCGTATCAGCTAGTGTGACAGAAGACCGCGAAATGTCGATTCGGCGCCGTTCCCAGCAGTTAGGCCTTTGTTACAGCACTACGTGGAAAATTTTGCGGAAGGATTTGGGCGTAAAGCCTTTTAAGATACAGCTGGTGCAAGAACTAAAGCCATCCGACCTACCACAACGCCGAATTTTTGGTGAATGGGCTCTTGGAAAGCTGGCCGAGGATCCGCTTTTTTATCGAAAAATTGTGTTCAGCGATGAGGCTCATTTTTGGTTGAATGGGTACGTAAATAAGCAAAATTGCCGCATTTGGAGTGAAGATCAGCCAGAAGCATTGCAACAGCTACCAATGCATCCCGAAAAAGCCACTGTTTGGTGCGGTTTATGGGCCGGCGGCATTATTGGGCCATATTTCTTCAAAGATGATGCGAATCGCAGCGTTACTGTCAATGGTGAACGCTACCGAGCGATGATAACAAACTTTTTTTTGCCCGAAATGGAAGTTCTTGACTTGCATGATATGTGGTTTCAACAAGACGGTGCCACATGCCACACAGCACGCGAAACAATGGCGCAATTGCGAGGCGAGTTTGGTGAACAGTTAATTTCACGTTTCGGGCCGGTCAATTGGCCGCCTAGATCGTGCGATTTGACACCATTAGATTATTTTTTGTGGGAGTATGTCAAGGCTAATGTCTATAGGGACAAGCCCGCTTCGATTGACGCACTGGAAGCCAACATCCATGCATTCATTCGTGAGATACCGGCCGATATGTGTGAAAGAGTATGCCAAAATTGGACTCAGCGGATGGGCTACCTGAGACGCAGCCGCGGTCAACATTTGCATGAAATTATCTTTAAACATTAAATTGCAAGGTTCAAACTATCGATTCAAATAAATATTTCATTCATTTTTTCGAATTTTTTGTGTTTTTTTTTTTTAAAAAAGTTCTAAACCTCTTAAAAAATCACCCATTAGTACAATCAAGTTTGGAATGCTAAGGTAGTAACATTTGAAGTGCCAAATGAATTTTGTATAGGTAGCTAAACAGTTCTGAATTGTGCATGCCTTATACCAACACATGATTAACAGCGCATACAACTGAAGAACAAAATTCTTACAAAATAGGTAATTGAAATCATTTCTTTCAGAATCACCCATATATGTACTATAGGCACTCCATATTACAACACTGGATTCATGATTTATAATAATATACATTATATTCAAATAACACACATATAGTTTCACATACAAATACCTATAGTTAAAACAGTAAAGTGAAACCATTTACTATATATATTAAACATTAGAAATAACAGCTAAACTATCACATGATTTGTATAAGCATTCTTAGTATGCACGTTCCATATGAACATATTAATACATAATATTTGCTTTACATAAGTAACTGTTGGTGCATAGCAAAAAGATCAGATGTGTTTTAGATCTATCAGAGTTCGTCACGTAAAATATTTCGAATAAAATTTAATGTAAAAATCAATTGGTGTTTTGATTTAAACGTTTTAATTCTTGTTCCTGTATTATTTTGGCCGTCCTTACAGTACAGATTATGTAGATAAAGATCGGTACCCACATTTTTATGTAGAATTCACTGCCTGTAAGGACGGTATTCCCCCCCCCCCCCCCCAAATGAATTGCTGGACACGCGCCTGAATGATATAGGTACCTATACAAAATATTCCTATATATACCTACTAGGAAACACCAACAGAACAAGGCAGGCAACAGGCAACTCATGACAGCAACAGTCAAAATCGAAATCGACTGCCGCTTCACTTGCCAGTTAGTTGGCAAGTTTAACCAAAAAGTTTACGAGTACAAATCTATAGAATTATATATACGCATTATATAGAAATTATGCTACTAACATTTAGCTTGTCCTTTGCGGCCGGCCTCCCTCGAATATACCGTGTAGTGTGATATTATTCCGTTACGATTTATTGGCGGTAACCATGAAATCAAAATAGAATCGGCTGTTAGAGCAGCTGCTTTTATGGCAGAAGGTGCATCTGGCACATCATCCTCTGTCTGACAGTAGATTGGATTGCTTGCCAAGCCATCACCTGATGAAGTGTAAGCCAGGACTCGTATGGAATAGTTTGTTGCCTTGTGCAACGTATGCAAGTATGTTTCCAAATTTGATGTTCTTTTGATTTCCATTTTTGATGCAAAGTCATCTGTGAAAGAAATAGGTACCAAACAAGATAATTAGGTAGATAGAACAGTTTTTGGTGGGTTGTGGATGGAGTATGGGGATAATTGTTGCTAATGCTTTCGTTAGTAGTAAGCCCAAAAATATTTAGAATTGTTTACACTCTGTCCAACAAAAATAGGCAGTAGGTACACGTCTTATGGGAAAGCTTTTTCAAAATAAGTAGCGTGCCATATTTTTGCACCATATTAAATTGAAATAACTCTTCCACAATAAGTGTTTGCCCGCCCGTGAATTTCCAATAGCATCTGACACAGACCCAACGTCCTATTCAAGGCACATCTGCATCTGCACTGAATTTCTGTGGCCAATGGCGATTGGCTGCAGTTACCCGTGTCCATTTGGTAATTCGTTCAGTTTTTTTCCTTGAGTTTCTGTTTAGGTGCTTTTGATTTTCGAGCTTTAAGAAAAAGCTTTTAATAATGAGTAGTATCGTGTACACTACGACAACCCTGTAAAAGCTTTAATGAAGGACAGATTTATGCAATCCCCTGTAGCCAGATGAGAGGCAAACGTCCTATCTTGCCTACACCAAAATGATTAAAATGAACAAAAGGACACAAGCGATGAATTTCAGACAACGTTGCTATGGAAAGAACTAAAGAAAAAATGTACCTACGATGTTGCTCCCTGCCAACTAACGAGCTTC